>RJWH01001441.1:189412-270791 GCA_004363575.1 Solenodon paradoxus
GGGAGAGCTTCCTGGAAGAAGTAATAGCCAGCGGGAATCGGGGAGAGCTTCCTGGAAGAAGTAATAGCCAGCGGGAATCGGGGAGAGCTTCCTGGAAGAAGTAATAGCCAGCGGGAATCGGGGAGAGCTTCCTGGAAGAAGTAATAGCCAGCGGGAATCAGGGAGAGCTTCCTGGAAGAAGTAATAGCCAGTGGGAATCAGGGAGAGCTTCCTGGAAGAGTAGCCACAGTGAAATCTCATAGAGGAACAGAAAGGGGCTAACTAAGGAGAAGAGTGGGAATGTGTTATAGACTGAAAGTTCATATCTTCCCCATGTTTATGGGGTGGTGTTTGGAGGTGAGGCCTTTAAAGGTGAGCAGGTTTAAGTGAAGCCATGAGGGTGAGACCCCCAAGATGAGATTACCACCTCTCTCTCCCTTTCTCTGCCAAATGAAAGCACAGCAAGTTGATTCCCTGCCAGCCAGGCTCCTACCACAACCGGCCCACGCTGGCACCTGATCTTGGACGTACAGCCTCCAGGACTAAGAGGAATAAATGTCACCATGGAAGCCCCCAGTGAGGTCCTGTGTGGTTGCAGCTCCAGCTGCCTGCGAGTGTGAGAGTGGCGAACTCTAGGCTAAACGTAGTGAAGGCGGGAGGCTTGAACACCTGCATAGGAGGAGGGGTTCTGCTTCTCCTGGGCTGCATGCCTTCCAATGCGAGGCTCCAGCGGGCAGGGATCCCAGCCAGTGGGACCGGATCCGATCCCACCACGGCTCTGTGAGCTGAAGTCACCTGCCGGGCCACACAGTCCAGAAAAGGAGGGAGCCAGTTTCAGCCCAGGTCTGCCTGGGTTCATCCCTCCGCCGCTCGTCACGCCGGGCATGTCATATTCCCAGGACAGAGGGAGGGAGCCTCTGTCACTGCAGCCTGTGCTCCCAGCTGGTGAGCGAAGCCCTCCGGTCTCCTTTAAGTCCCACCCCCGAGGCTGCTCCATGCCACCTTCGCCATCAAACCTTCTCTGACCATTCCTGCTGACAGTGGGCGCTGCCTGTTTGACATGCTTCTTGAAAGGCCTCGTCCTGAGTCATGAGCGTGTGTTCTCTCTTCCTAACAAAATTGCCAGTTCCCTGGGACAGGCCTGCATCTGCACACTCCTTGTTGCACTCCGAGCCCCACTCTGCTGCATGGCGAGAGGAAGGGAGGACCGTGTCCTGTGTCAAAACCATACGGTGGCTCGAGTGTTAAGTCTTTGGCTCTGGCGTAGTCCACAGAAAGTTCAAGGACCCAGGTTCGCAACCTCAGCCCAGGACAACAACCAGTATGAACAACTGAGTGAACAGATAAGCGTTTCTTCCTCTTCTCTCTTCCTGCCTGCCTGCCTACTTGCCTTCATTCCTTCTGTCCTTCCACCCTCTACGGAAAAAGAAAAAGAAAAAGAAAAAAGTATTGTACTGGGGTGGAGAATAGCCCTCAAAATTCATGTCTATCTGGGACCTCAGAATACGGCCTTATTTGGAAATAGGGTCTTTGCGGATGTAATCAGTCAAGATGAGCTCAAACAGGAGTAGAGCGGGCCCTCACCCAGTGGCCGGAGTCCTTGAAAGAAGAGAAAGCAGACCAACATGGCGGAGACCACTGTGTGGGATGGAGGCAGAGGCTGAGTGACATGTCTATAAGCCTAAGAGCCCAAGGACTGGGAAGTTGGGAAGTTGGGACCACCGAGAAGCGAGGAAGAGACCAAGAGGATTCTCCCTGGAGCCCGCAGAGGGAGCTCGGCCCTGCAGACACCTTCAGACCCTGGCTTCCAGAACCCTGAGAGAATCACTTTCTGCTGTTTGCAGCCTCTGAGTGAGCCGTGCTTTGCTCTGGTAACCGGGGGAGCAGAGACCCGCGTGCTCGCAGCAGACCAGCACGTCTTGCACAATAAATATTTGAATGAATGCGAACATGAGATCGGAGGGCGTTAATACATACAAAACAACCAGGCAGCCAAGATCGAGATGTACTGACACATTCCAGAAGCTGGCACTGTCCTCTGACCCTAAGCAAAGCTGGCAGTTGTTTAATAATGGCCCAGGCACAGGAAAACATCATCAGCAATTTAAAGTGCACGAGCTACACAGTCATTTCGGGAGGGCTGCGGTGGACAGGCACCTTCCTCTTGTCAGTGAAGAGAAGCCAAGTGAGAGGTGATGGAGCTCACTTTTCAGATGACAGGAGTGAGGCACAGACGTGTTTAGGCACATCTGAGAGGACACAGCAGAGGGAAGGTACAGTGAGGGAGGCAGTGAGCTTTACAGCGCCTGCTCCAGCCGACGCCCCCCAGGGCAAGGCTGCAGCAAAGGGACGTGGGGTGTCCAGGCCTCTACACTCTCAGGCCACCCACCCTTCACTCATCTCTGCCACCTGGAGCCAGGAGCAGAGCGGGTCAAGGAGGCAATGGGCTGCCCCTTCCAGTTGGTTCTATTTCCTGACTCGGTGTGAGCTGCGGTTCTCCCCGGGAGTAATCCTGCCCAGAGGAGTGACCGTGATGGGGGCGCCCAGGCTGACAGCGATCACTGGGAGGTGAGGACTGAGTACGGGCATGGGTCCTCTTGGGGTCAGGCCCTGGTTCCATGATCTCTAAGTAAAAGCTCCTCTTTCTCTTCGTGGTGCAAACATCAGTCAGATCTGTTCCTTCAGCCCCAAAGCTCTCTATCGTGCACTCGCTGCTGATCTGCAGAGCCCTCAAATCTCAGAGCTAGAAGGAGCCTTGGGAGCACCCCTGAACCCGGTCAGATCACCCGGGCTGCCTGCCGGACACTGTCACTCACCTTGGACTACGGTCCCGGCGGGGCAGGTCTGTCTATAGGGCCAGGGGCCTCTCTGCGGTCCTGCGCCTCACACAGCAGCAGGTACACAGCAGGGATGCAAGACGACTTCTGGTATGTCTCGAAGGCACTGGGTAGATTAGTCCCAGTGGCGCTCAGTGACTTCTTCAACTTCTGGATGCGTTACTGTCCCTTATCACGCTTACTCTCAGCAGATCAGGCCAGAGCATGTGGGGGCCGAGACTAGGAGCGCGGGCCCCACGCCTCCGCCAGCGTGCTTCCAGCCCAGCACACCGGCCTCTCCTGCCCACCACAGAGGAGGCCGTGGAGCAGCAGGAGCAGCGCAGGACCTTCCGAGCCTGTGCACCAGCCGAGCCCCTCCAGGGGCGGCTCGGCTCGCGCACGACAGCTGCTCCAGCTGGAAGCATCTCCGGACAGAACGAAGGGCGCGACTCATCATCTGGGACAACTACCAGGGCTCGTCTGGGGACTCGCCGACATGGAGGGAAGGCAACCAGTTCTCCCATCTCAGATCCTGGACAGAGTGACGAGCTGGGGGACTTGCATGTGCTGGAATCAGGACAGTGATGCCAAGATCGATGACCATGACAGCTGATGAAGGGTCTGAGCCAACAGCACAGTGACCAAGAGGGTACAGCATCCCAGGACCATGCCAGTCCCGGAGGCTGACAGAAGTGAGACAGTCGTTAATTGTGGCCCTTATCTTTCCTGACGTCACCGGGGCTGGCTTCTCTTTACAGCGTGGGGACTCGCTACCTTCAGCCCAGGAGCCTCCATGAACTGGGGCAGGGACTGTCCCCTGAGCCTCAGGATAATGGGGATGATGGGAAGGCTGGGAATGATGGCTCATTTTAAAGCAGAGAGACAGCTGTAGTGGGTGAAATGACAGCCATGCACCGGCCTGGGGTCCCCACTTGGTCTGGCTTCCCAGTCCTTAGTTGAGTAGAAACATGATTCGTATGTCACTCTGTATTTAGGACACATGACAGCTCCGGAAAACCCCTGGTCACAAGGCTACGTCCTAACGTTGGACCCTGGAATTCAAGGCCCACTCCATTGCGCCATCCCTTTGTGAAGTCCAACTGGACTCGACTCTACTAAATGGTGTATTTTTCTCAAAAAACATGCAAAGATAAATTCACTGTTTTCATAAATCAAGAGGTGCATTTTCCAGTCCTTGCTGGACCCCTGGCTCCAGACTTGACTTGAGCAAGGCACATCCCTGTCTGAGACACTGAGTCCTCAAGTGCAAAAGGGGACATGGACGGATGATTTCAGACCTATTATCCCTGTAATGTTCTGTGAGTGTAGAAAACATCCTACCATGCACGGCATCTGAAAGCCTGGGAGTCCTGCCTTGAGGCCTCTCTCACACCTCCCCCTCCTGGTGGGCCTCCTCCCTCTGATCATCCAAATCCTATGATTCTTTCAAAGCCACAGACAGATTTCAGCAGACTTGCTTAATGCTGAAAATGCAAAGTAGGAAACACAAAGCGTGCTTGAGTATACACAGAAGATAAACTGGAAACAAGATTCATAGAAAACTATTAACAAAGAGAGAAAATGAAAGCTATTTGGGGTCAAACTCAACAATAACATAAATAATTTCATATTTGTGGGTTCTGAGCTAGGAAAGGACAAAAAATAGGAGTGTGTGTGTGTGTGTGTGTGTGTGTGTGTGTGTGTGTGTGTGTGTGTGGACTTAAGAGGAATTAGAGGAAGCTGCACCAAAAACGCCACTCCAGACAATGGTAGAGAAATGGTGGAAGCTTATTTGGTAAAACATCCCTTAAACATCCCTTATCCAAAAGTCAAGGCAGGGTTTTGGCCATAAGTTACATGCAGCTGTGCCACACAGAAGTCCCCTCACCTACACCCGTCCCTGCTAGCTGAGGGGGAGCCAGTCCAAGCAGGAGGGTGCTTGCGGGGGACAGTCAGGCGAGAGTGGCAGTGAGGCCCAGGGAAGTCTGGTGATGTCTGCTGACAGGGAAGAGGAGAAGGGACGAGTCCTGGGAGAGACAGTCCCCAGACGCAGGACTGGGTGCCGGGACATGCACTTGTCCCTCGGTTGCTCAAAGCTGGTGCCTCTCCACCTGACAAGCGGGACAGTCAGTGACAGGAAGATGGTGCTGGAGCCAGAAAGACCCCGTTTTAGATGACTTGCTAATTCTGTAAGAAATGATGGAAGTTTTTCCAGTTTCTCACCTATCAAATAGGAACAGTAATACCTTTTGCGGGATGTGGGAATTAGTGGTCTGTCATGTCCGTTTAGAGAACTGATGTCAACAAGATGCTGGCTTGTGTGAGGTCATCCGTGCTGGAGCCGCTGTTAGCAGTAGTTAATATGAGGAGGGCAGCAGGGAAAGCTAAGGCCCTGGGGACATGGATTGGGAAGGATCCTACCTCCTGTCCTCCTTTAATTTCTGAGAGATAAAAGCCCAAGTGAGCCAGGACAGAATATCCTCTCCTCTGACGGGCCAGGTTCAAGGCTTCCTAGCAGCTGTGCACAAGCCCTCAGAGTCTCTGCTGGGTGCTGGCCGCAGGGTCAACAACAAACACGGACTGTGGGGAAGCAGAGCGCGCTGTGGACCCCGGTTAGAGTCCTGGCTGGACCCTGACTGCTACACTACGTGGGTACACTGATGGCATGGAAACTGTTGAAGACAGTTTGAAGTGTCGAAGACAGCAAGTCCTGGGTTGGGTCCGTACAGCTGTTTCCATGAGTGAACCAAGTACTTCCTCCTGGAGCCTGGGTGGCTTTCTGCGGGAACCCCACCCTCGTTGTTAAAACAAACTTGGCCTCACAGCTGGCCTTGGGTACCCACTTTAAAATAAACAGCGAGCACTCGGTGACCTGGAGAGCACTCTGCAGAGGAAGGCTATTCACGACTGCTTTCTGCTCTGATTAATGCAGCTACGCAGCGGTGGGGGACCTCGGTGAGCTGGAGGCTGGGGGTTCGGAGGTGGTGGGGCCGAATGAGAGCCAAGTGGGATCTGGATGCGAGGAAGACGGGGAAGGGAGCGCCACAGCGGGAGGGTCAGCTGGAGGAAAGTTCTGGCAGTGGGGCGGGCCACTGTGCCTCTGGGGCAGTGGCAGGATGTGTCCCATTAGACTGGATGCTTCACACAGGGCCGTGGGAGCAAGCTGGCCATCTATGGCCCCCAGATGTGCTGTATTTGGTCTACAGAGTTAAATAATTAAAAATCTCGAGAACAATTCCCTGTATTTGGTTTCTTCTGAAAAAAAATGGAAAGACCTTGTCCACACTGGGCCCCCGTTCCAGCTTGTACTATGGGCTGGGGCTGCCGTAGCTCTAACCACTCCCTGACGCCTGGGTCGCTGGACTCATTGGCGTTGCTCATCTGGCCCCTGCAGACAGCTGTTTGCGGGCCCTGGTCCAGGGAAAAGCTGGAGGAGACGCAGGAGAGGGCCCAGAAGGGCAGTGGCACAGTCGGAAGGTCCTGGTCCACACTCGGGCTCCATCACCTTTGAGCCCGAGCCCCTGGGCAGCTCCCCGAGTCCCAGTGCCCGCTCCTCCACAAAGCGGGGACAGCCTCACCCCTGGCAGAGCTGGTGTTTTAAGATGCTGGCTCACATATATCATGGTCCCTGATACAGGCATTCAAAGAGCATAGGATCATTTGTCGGACTAGGGAGTGTGTCATGAATCTCAGACTGGGAGCCGTGGTAGGACTGAAGCAGTGGGTGGAAAAGGCCTTTCATGAACTGAGGCGCTGACAGTGATGTGCTGGGCAGACTCAACAGGAAGGCACGAGGGACAGGGGTAGGAGACCAGCTTGGGGTGGAAGGAGGGAGGCTAGCTTTCTGGGCTCTGTCATTTGTGGCCCCCAGAGAAGAGTGCCAAGGAGGAGGCCTCCCTGCTCTGCCTGAGCCTGCAGCCTAACCTTCTCCCCCACCCGGCAAACACACCTCCAAACTCTGAAGCTCCAGTCAGCATGAGCTCTGACTGACCCTCCCCCCGGCCCGCCGCTAAGCATTCTCACCCGGGCTTGGACACTGCTCTCTGCCAGCGGGAGGCTCACCCAGGGCAGCCTATGCAGACCCTGGGGTGGGCATAGGCCATTTGGGCGAGAACTCCAAACAAGGGCAGGACTTCACAGGTTATGGGTTCCCAATGGCAGTCAGCTAGGGAGGTGGGGGGACTTGGGCTCCTGCAGAGGGGTGGCAGGAGGAAGTCCTGAGCAGGTGGGGCTGGCGGTACCTTTAGCGAGGGAGAGGTTCCGCAGGGCGATGGAATGTTCCCAGTCCTTGAGGCGCAGGTCCTCGGTGACCGTGTTGATCATGGCCAGCTCCTGCTTGAGCTGCCGCTCCATGCCCACGTGCACCAGCCGCAGGCGGCGCGCGTCCTCGCTGGCGTTGATCACCAGCACCTGCAGGTCCTGCAGCCGCGTGCCTGTGAGAGCCACGTCGTAGGACAGGCTGCGGTTGAGGCCGCGCAGCGCGCCGCCCAGGTCTGCCAGCTCGTCGCTGAGGACGCCCACTTGGTGTGCCAGTCCGTTGAGCAGGCCCGCATGGCGCTGCAGCAGCAGCTGGCTGCGGTTGCTCTCCACCTGCAGCTGGTACAGCTCCAGCTGCGCCGCGTCGCTCTGCTGGCCGGTGCGGTCGCGCAGCAGGGCCACCGCCTGCTCCGCCTGCACCGCCTGCGCCTGCAGCCCCCACAGCGCGCCCTCCAGACGCTGCACGGCGCCCGCCAGTGCCAGCAGTGAGTCCGACTGGTTCTGCAGCGCATCCTGCACCTTCCACACCTGCTCTGCCAGGTCCTCCTGCAGCGGAGCCTGCAGCAGCCGGAGCTGCAAGTCCCGGAAGCTCTCGTTCAGCCGGTTCACGTTCCGAGTCAGCGCCTTCAGGTCGTCAGGGGAACTCCGGGGCCTGGACACTGGAGGAGCAGGAGAGAGAGATGCGTGTGCCCCAGTGGCCGGTAAGCAGCGCTCAGGGCAGCAGGGGGTCCGCAACCGGAAAGCAAAGCATAGGAACTGAGTGCACTGTGCTCAGCCCCTTGTCTGCCCTGTGGAATCACCTGGTGCTGCGTCTACCTGCAGAAGTCCCAAGTGATGTGGGCTTTGGGTTTTACAAAGAACCCGACATCACTCTAAAGTGCAGACCGCCTTGGGAGCTACTATCTTCCTCTAACCTGCACGCACGAGGTCGCACAGGATGATGTTGTCACTTGTATGTTGACAGACCATCAGCAGTTTCTCCGGGTCCCCCAACCGTATGGGCATCCTCTCACTCTAGGCAAAAACCCATCTCAGTGACTTCCCGCCCTCTTGGAGAGGTTTCCTTTTCCTGGTTTCAAGCAGCTATTTCACAATAGAAGGGGAAGTTCTGCATCTTAATCTCTGTAATCGATCATCGGCTTCTGGAAGCTGTGGCCTCACTGACTCAAGTACAGTTCGAAACCTGGTGATAGGATGTCTAGGGATGCTTGTTGTCTACTATACTGGCCACGGTTGTCCTCTCTGCTCTGTAGAAATGGAAATAAGCAGTGGGGTGGGGCAGAGGAGGCGTGGGGGCTGCTGAGGCCGGAGGGATTCTGCTTTGAAAGTCCTGGGATGGAGAGAACCAAGAAACTTGGCACACAGCCCATCAAACAAGCGGAGAATTTGTATTGACTGAGCTCTGGGAGAACCTTAAGTTGGGAAGGATGGAGGTGGGTTTGAGGGTGCTTGGGTCACATGGAAACAGCTGCCACAGTCCTTCAGGGATGCTTTGGAAGTACATAGCACTTTTGGTGGCTACCCAGAGAACGAATCACTTCAGATTAGATTCAGAGGCATCGCCTTGGAGCCCCACCCCACTGGCTCCCCAACCCAGCACTTTAATTTCATAGAAAATCTCACTGCCAAATGGTCACCCCGCCTCACTTATATATGTCTCTCCACTTTCAGTTAGTTCTAACTGTTGGGATGTTCTGGGTCTGTTCAGACTTGAAAATTGCCTTCTTATAGTTTCTATCCATTGATCCTGCCCTCTGGGGTTGTATAGGGGTTGTGAAATGATTTTCCATGAGACAGCTTTTCAGCACTTCAGAGACAGTTATCACATTCCTGCTATGGGATAAAACTTCTGATTTAAAATCTGCAGTTCCTCCCCCTCTCATGACTAGGTTCTCAGCCTCCACACATGCTGGCTGCCCTCTTCTCTACATACACCAGTGTGCCCACATCCCCTTAGAGGGTGATGCCAGATCTAAATGTAATATTCCAAGGACTGGATAAACCAGGCAAAGTATAGAAGAAGGATCAGCTCCTTCATTCTGTGTGTAAGACTCCTACTAATATGGCCAAAACGGAACTCTGTTTTGCTTCATCTGGGGTTTTCCAACTTCAGCCACTGGATCTGAGTCTATGCAGCCTTTGATAAAAATGTCCCCAATTTACAGATGAGGACACGGAGGCCAGATAAGACTAAGTGATCCGATGGTGTGCTTCCTCACTCGCAGTCTCCTGGCTGACTGTACTGCCCCACTACTTGGGAAAGTAAAACAAAAAGTTGTCAATATAAGTAAAGACCTCGGGGAAATGAATCCATGATCCTATTGTTCCCAGGCAACATGGGAAGTGTATGTTTAAGAAATAATGCAATGTCAGGATTTGATTAAAAAACCAGTGTGTTTGCATAATATTCAACCCAACTTGGTTGACAAGTCTTAAGAACAAAGTTGATATTCCACTGTCAGTCTCTATGCATCATGTCCCTGCAGTTCAAAGACCCACAGCTTGTCAGAAGTGGTAAGAACACTCTGTTTGAAAATTCTGGTTTTAAATGTGCAGTGCAGCCCACCTGATTTAAGTCACAGGATTGGCTGGAGAGCCCATTTACCCAGGCCTGCCAGAGGCAACAGAACATGGTCCATTTCCCTTCCTCCCACACTCATCTGGCTCCCAACAGTCCCTCCTTCCCTCTTCTGGTGGCCTGGAGACCCCGGGCCTTGTCCATAAACTACCTCTTCTCGGAACCGCCAGCCCTGGGACCCCTTCTCTCTGTCCTGGAAAATGAACTGAACTTGCCCATGTGGTGATGACTGTCAAATCAGTCATCCCTTCCCAGAGTTCATCAGGTCTTTTACTGTTAGTCACACAACTATATTACCACAAGTCCAAATAGAAGAAAGAAAAAATTCTTCTACCATCCCATAGCCTCCAACAAAGAACACTGATTTTCTTTCCTTTTTGTTTTTCTAGCTCCGTCCATATGCATCCTTGATCTTTACCATGTGATTCCTGTTTTTTTTAACCTTATTACTTCATAAACATATTCCCTTTGTTCTCTCCATCTTTTGTAATTCTCATTTTGATGGCTGCATAGGAAACCTATGTAATCCTAGTAAATAAATGCAGTACAGTTTTCCCTTCTTTGAACACTTTCTTAACATAATCCCCCCAAGCTGGATTAGTAGCTTAAACAATGTAGACATTTTTATGACTCTTAAAAATTCCAGGCAAGTTGCTTTCCAAAAAGTTATTCGGAATTACACGTATGTTAGAGATCGGAAGCATCCATTTCAGTGATACATTTCATCGCTGCATCTTGTAATCTTCATACAGTTAATGTCACAGATAGAAAATGGTACCGCGTTGTTTCTTCGGTTAGTATATTGTGTTTTAGAATTGCTGTTTTCAAGACAGCACATTTGTTCAAAGGAATGATAGGTATTTTAAGTCCCGGGCTAATCAGGACAGAAATAATTTGGAGGGGTAAATACTCTTTGGACATCAACTCATTCTGTAAAAGCCTAGAGCAGCCTCCCTTTTGGGGATCATTTACCCACCCCCGAAATGGTTCTCTCCTTCCAGCAGTCACAGCATGTTCTTAGCTCACACCCCACGACCCACCCGCCCTCTCCCCCATTCAATTCCTTCCAGATGTTTGCTGCCCTCAACAGGGAACAATTCTTCCTTGAATGCGACTCCCCTGACTCGTGTTTATGCAGGCAGTTCATTAATCTCTCTGCCTGGCATATCTGCTTTTAATGGGCTTTAATGATTCTTTAACTTTCATGCTTTCACAAAAGGGGAAAATAAATCATGCAGCAGCAATCACAACTGACATTTCCCAAGTGTTTATTCTGTGCCGGGCATTATTCTAAGTGCTTTCCATATTCTACACTTAATTCCATAGCAACTCAATGTGATCAGAATCACTACTAGCCTCATACTCCAAAGAGGAAACTGAGGCACACAGAACGTGTGCAGCTTGCAAGGTCAGCCAGTTGCTGGTAGAGGGAGGAGGCTGACTTTGAGTTGGGCATTTAATTCCAGAGCCTCCAGTTCTTACCTGCTTCGCGGCACTGTGCAGAGGGAGCAAGACGCAGCTTGCACTTTATTTTTAAAGGACAGGTGCAGCAGGAATGAAGGCGAGTAGGCAGGTAGGCAGGCAGAGAGAGGAGGAGGAAGCGCTTTATTTTATTTATTTAGTTGTTCACACGGGCTGTTCCCTCCAGACCGGGGACATGAACCTGGGTCCCTGGGATGTACACAGCACACACTTTTTAACAGGGACCCAGGAATCTGGAGTAAGCTTGGAAGGTAGTGAGTTCCCCATCACAAACACAGGCCCAAGTCAGGCTGCTAAGGAAGAATCATGTAGAGATTCAAAATGGGATTCTGGGGCAATATTGACGGCTGAGACTATAAGCATTCATGCAGAATACGTAGTGGTACCTGACTGACAAGTTCACGCCCTCTCGGGCCAGGCTCTGGGCGAGTGAGGGGCTAGTACACACACCTCTCCAGCACCCTCCTCATCGGCATGGCGTCGCTGTACCCTCATGCTGCTCCCAGTCAGCTTCCTGTCCCATAATTGTCTTTTACATTCATGAAAAAGAGCTCGTGTGCTGGCTAAGTCCAAATGCTACAGATGTGACTGACCCACAAGACTGGCCCCCCGGCACACCAGGCCTCCCTTCAATGCCCGCAGACCGGGGC
Source organism: Solenodon paradoxus (assembly GCA_004363575.1). NCBI lineage: Eukaryota > Metazoa > Chordata > Mammalia > Eulipotyphla > Solenodontidae > Solenodon > Solenodon paradoxus. The sequence continues at coordinate 201,175 of RJWH01001441.1, forward strand.
AAGGAGAAGCAGCAATCTGCTAGATGTTTAGTGACCTCGGTGTTAAAACCCTTCTCTTGGTATAAAAGTTCGAATGCACCGCCTCACTTCAATTCCCACTTAAGTAGCCCGGTGCGGCAGGACAGACAACCGTAATCTCAGTGGCCAGAGGTCGGAGACTGTCAGAAGCACACACCGAGAATGAGTGGGGTCGTCTGCCTCTTGCTCCAGGACTTTGTGCCCTAACCCTGCTGCTGGAATAGCCACTCACATGCAGAACCCAGAAATACGTGGGGCGGGGCATGGAGGACAGGGCAGCAACGACACTGAGTCAGCACCTGCTGTGTGCCACACTCACTGCTAGCCTTTTGCTAGATGGGGCTTCATTGCGTTCTCCCCAGCAACCTCGTACGGCAGGCATTGTCACCATTTCGGATGAAGTCCCAGGAGGAGGCAGAGTGCGAGCACGGGCTCCGGCCCTGGGCCGCTGATGGCCCTGCTGGTCCCACCACGAATCCCCCTCGCACAGCACAGCATCGGGCCTCTCCCCGATGTAGCGGCGTGCTGGCGGGGGTCACCCGAGCCCCCAAGCAGAGACCCTGCACCAGCCCGGGGGGGCAGGAGAGACTCATGGGCGTCTGGGAGAGCACCAACGAGTGGCATCTGAGAAGCCTGGTGCAGGAGGAGGAGGAGGCCAGGAAGGCAGACAGCAGGAGGCCACCAAGTGCAACTATTCCCCTGTGGCCTGCCACACCATGGGCAGTGCCGCCATTTCGCAGGTGAACATCCTGGGCTGTGAACTAAGGGTTCACAGTCTTTCACTGTTCTTGCCTCTGGTCAGTGACACGGAGGGAAGGAAAGGCAGGAGCAGAGCACACAGAACTCATGGTAAGAGCGGGTGGGGCTGGAGGTAAAATGCCAAGTCTTGAGCACTGAGAGAAATCGGTGGTTGCTTCGCTGCTTCAAGGTGGCCTGCAGAACGGGACCAAGTTTGCTGAGCATCGGGTACATGTGACGCTAACAGAAAACTAACTTAAAAGCAGAGCATAATGTTCATTGAGAATTGAGGTGAGGTTATCAGTAGCTCTCACCACCGGAAGGAAGGCTGGGTGTCTAGTCGGAGTCTCAGCTAAGGAGAGAGGGGGCTCAGAGAAGTCACGGGGTGGCCAGAAGCATAAACTAAGAGAGATTTGGAGGATTAAAGATAAGGATTCAATGAAGGGCTCATTCAGAAAGCAACACAGCTTTCATTAGGCTTCTGACCCCAAGATTAGGCGAGATCCAGGGTGGGCCCAGGCTGGGTGACCAGGGCAGCTTCCCAGGGCCCTATGCTCAGAAGGGGTCCTGTTTGGGGCTCCATGCTCTTGGTCCCTTTCTTGACATTCGTGATCATTTTATCTTGGAGTCTGTGTTTTTAAGTGAAGTCGGTGGGGATGTCCTTTGGAGCCTGCCCAAGGGGCCTGCTCTATCGACTTCTGAGTTCAGATGTCTGTACCCCTGAATGGTGAGAGACCTGTTTCTACTGCTTGAAGCCACAGAGTTTGTGGCACAGAAGCCACAGGAAGCGAATTCAGATGTCGAAGCCTCGACAGTTCTTGGTGTTGAGGACAGACTGGGATGGGGATGGCACTGGAGTGGACACAAGCAGGCTGTTGCATGGTGACTGAGGAGAGGACAACAGGAAGTTGAGAAGAGGAGAGGGAGGCTGCCAAGCACTGTGTCTGTGTCCCCCCAGATCCTTAGGTCTAAGCCCTTGTCACCCACATGATGGTGTTCGGAGGTGTGGCCTTTGGGCGTAAATTCTATTTGGATGAGGTCATGGGGGTGGGCCCTCGTGATGGGATTGGTGCCCCTGTAAGAGGAACAGACACAGGGAGAAGGGTCCTCATCCAGGAGGAGGGTCCTCACCAGAACCTGGCCATGCCAGCATCTGGTCTTGGACTTCAGCCTCCAAAACTCCAGAAACAAGTGTTTTTTGTTTAAAGAGTCCATGGTATTTGTTATAGTGACCGTCCACGCCATCAAGATGGGGCCTCCATGGTGGGCCAGGTGGTATCATCCAGGAGGACATCTGCGGGGTGGGGCACCCCAGCCTCCAGGCTGTAATCTGGAGGACAGGAACTGGAGGAGCAGGCAGGTTGACAACAGATCCCTGTCCTGAGTCAGAGGCACAGGAGGAGGGGAGAGCTGAGACGTGGAGAGTGTGAGGGACCGGGGTCCAGGACAGCCACACTCAGTCAGGGAGAGCCCGCGGCCAGCAAGGATGCATCTGGATTCTAGACAGGTCAGTGTCCACACCCATTCCCATTGGACTGGGGGAGCGTGGCGGGCCGGCGGGGAAGGGGCACAGGCTGCTCAAACCTCACCTGCTCTGGGCTGCATGGGGCCTTGGGGAGGGCTGTGGCCAGGAAATGAAGCTGCTGAGAGAGGGGAGGTGCTGGGGTCCTTCACGAGGGCTGAAGAAAAAGGCAGCAGATCGGAGACTTTTTTGGTGAGTTTTGTTTGTTTGTTTAAAGACCTCATGCCCTCCTTTCAAGTTCAGCAGGAAGCCCAGGATCAACCTTTATAGGCTGGAGACAGAGACCACTTCTTCCTGGCCTGTGACCCCCTAGCACCTGCACACACACAGCGGGGTCTGGTGCTTCCGCTGAAGCTCCTTGGAGCAGCAGGGCTCCTTTGAGAAGAAGCCAGACCGATTCGTCTTGGCAAGAGATCATCGTGTGGTGCTCCCAGGCCCCAGGCTGTGCCCGTGCAGGTAGGCACCCCAAATGCCTACTTACAATGGCCTTTGTCAGTTCAGAGACAAGGAGAGGTGGCCGATTCTGGGTCTTCTAGGCAGGATCTGACAAACTGGTGGGTTGGCACAACCCAGATGCCCGTCGTTTATGCAGACCTGTGTCTGCATGGTGGACGGAGGACATGGGGCACATGCTGGCTGGGAGCCTGCTGGTGACCGCAGATAGCCACACTGGGGTGTCCTGGCACAACCTCCAAGGCAGAAAGCCCCACCAGTGTGGTGAGGTGTGGCTGGAACTCTGCACTCCTGGACAAATAAATGGTCCCTTTGGTGGCCAAGTCTCTGCTCCTTCCCTGCTGATTACTGTGGAAATGGGATCCAAGATGAGCTATAATCAAAGGCTGCTGTTGAGGAGATTGTCCCCAGGGTTAGTGCCTCTGCAATCAACCTGGTGTTGCAGCGACGTGCACACACCTGACAGGAGAGGTGAGTCTTCGAGGAATCAGGTACTTGCTATTTGACTCACAAAGTGCCTCAGGCAATCTTGAACCTGAAATGTGGTCCACACATAGCTGTCCTTTGAACCTGAAATGAGGTCCATACATGGCTGTTGAATAAGTGAATGACGGAAAGTGGATAGTTCTGGGAGGCAGGAAAGTGGCCCAACTTTTCTCAGAAGCAGAAGAATTTGGACTCATGGACGGGTGGTGGTTCTTGGCCCCCACCCCTGGCTCTCCACCTTTCACTCCTGCAATGAGCAATTTGGCACCTCATTTCAGCCTCCCATCTCTTGCCTCTGCCCACAGGGCTGTTGTGACTTTGCAGAATGCTGGGACCTCACCTGTGCATGGCTGCGATTTGGGGGAACCCCGATCTATTTGCAGGTGATCTATCTCATTTCCCCCCCAGCCCTACCCGATAGGCTAGTCTGCAGCCCTTGCACACCACCTGGCACACACAGGTTCTCTGCAGGACAGAGCCTGAAGTCCACCAAGGAGACAACTCAAGGACATGTCCTGTATTGCTTTTCCTCCTTCTGATCTCCCCTGCCTCAGCCCTGCTTCTCGATCACTTCTCACAAGAATCCACCAAGCCTATGTCGAACTCAGACATCCATGGAAATCCCTGGCTAAGCCCAGAAGCATCCATCCTCCCTCCTCGCCAAGCCAGCTCTCTTCCCATCTGCTCTTTTGTTTCTTCACATCCTGATCCCCACTGACCACAAAAAGTTGGCCTTTAGCACATGTACTTGCTCATTGACACATTGTCATGTAATACCAGTTTTCTTGGGTAGAACCGCTCATTTCTAGGGAGAGAGCTACCCAGGGAAGGCACCTGCCTTCGAACCCTTCTGAGTGAACACGCTTCAGAATGTTCATGGGAGAAGAAACTGCCTAAGCCGACATTAAGATCAGAAGAAGTTGGAGATGATTAGTGTAAGCAGTGAGCATTCTTCAGGAGTTGAGCACTTTCTGTTGGTATTTCCGTCAAATGTCTTGGCCCCTGGGGTGGAGGGTGACCTGGAGGCAGCAGGAACCTGTGGCATAGTCATCGAGGAGGGCCTTGAAGCAGGGCCTGGCCCGGAGAGGAGACACCCACATAAGGCAAGACAGAGAAATAACATCGTGGGGACTCCTGGCCTTTCGCAGTTGGAGGGTGGAGAAGAGGCAGGCTTTAGATGGTGAAATGCCAGCCAGTGAAAGGAATTCCTCTGCCCATCAATCAATATGCTGCTGCTGAGCAACAGCTGATACAAAACTGGCAAGAGTCATGTTGTAGAGGGCAGTCAGCAGTCAAAAGTGTCATAGTGGATGTGCGAGCCGAGCTGAAGGGAGAGGACTAGCTATACGGTGGTATTCTGCACTGGCCATCAGACTGAGCAATGCCTGCGATCAGCGCCAGGGCGGCCCTGCTTGTCAAGTTCTCTGCTGTGCTACAAACGCGCCGTACGCCTCCTGTCTCTTGATTCTCTAAACAGCCTGTGAGGTAGGCATTATCCCCCTTTTAAACAGGGGGAGCCTAAAGCTCAGAAAAATGAATTCCCCTTTCAAAGGCCTGATAGCTAGGAAGGACCAGCAGCAGGACTGGGACGGTTCCCTGGTGCCAAGTCTCCAGTCTCTCCAGGAGCCTCTCCTCGTAGCTTCACACCATGGAGGGAAAAACAGCAAACCCGTGCCATGAAAAACCAGGGTATGATGTTCAAGTCTGATGTTGTAGATAAAGTAACTGCTTGCGATTACTCTAAGCTGCACCTGAAGCCACCCCGCCAAGGTCGATGGGTCGGCCAGGGAGACGTGGGCCTAAAACCATCCTTCAGACACATTTGTTGTCATTTCTTGTCTTTTAAAAATTATTCTTTTAAAAATAGTCATATGTTTTTAAAACTAAATGGGCTGCCATAGTGAGACACCCCAGACTGGTGGTTTCCACAGCAGAAATGTATTTTCTCACAGTTCCGGAGGCGGGAAGTTGGAGAAGGCCTCTCTCCTGGGTTTGGAGATGGCAACTTCTCACCATGGCCCTCACGTGGCCTTTCTCCTGTGTGTGTCTGAGTCCTGCCCTCCTCTTCTTTGAAAGACACCAGTCATGATGGGTTAGCCTCCCCACCCCCACCCTGCCCCAAGCCCCATGTGACCTCAGTTCACGGAAATCCCCTCTGTCTGCAAGGACAGTCACATTCTGAGATGCTGGGGCTTCAACGTAGGAAGTGTGAAGGGACATAATTCAACCCCTAACAAGTGGTCAGCGAGGGCTCTTCCCAGAGCGTACCTGGGAGAAGGTGGGATGGACAGTGACAGCAGGAGCTTATTTCCGAGCCTGGGTCTGCCCTTAGGTGGAGGGCCTGGCGACTCAAGGGGCTAGCTCCTGGTCCCGAGGCCCAAGCATTCCTTCCAACCATTGCTGCCCCTGGGCGATGTGCTCTTGGGATCTGATGATTCCACTGAGGAACTTAGAACTCTCCTTTTGGGGTATCTTTTTCATGTATTAATAAGGCTCATTGTTCCTTTCTTACATTTGCTTCTAGAAAGTGGCCCCCGAAGGCTAGGTAATTGGACATAGTTATAAAGAGATAGAAACTATTAGAGCCTGTTTTCAAAACACACACAGAAAATGGAGTCCTGAGGTGGAGCTCGCCTATTTTCCCAGGCACCCTTTGGCATTTAAGCTAAAGTCCCCATGGATACAGATATAACAAAACCCCCAGGCGAATGAAGCATTGTGTTGAGAAAGGGGGGTTCAGTCAGAGCCCAGAGTGTAGCTGTCGCCAGCAATTTTCCTTCTCTTTGAAAAGTCGAAGAAAAATGAAAAGCCTGGACTTCACACACTGCACCGCCCTTCTGTAGGTAGTGTCCACCCATCCCAATGCAGAAATCCTTTCTAGAATCTCATCCTATCCCAGGGCCAGCAAACTGGACATTGCTAAATTTAAAAACACAGAAATAAGTGAGCACATTCAGAAAAGACGGAAGACAGTTTCAACACTTGCTGCAGAAACGCCCTCTGCTTGTGCCGTCGTCGGGCCCTGAGCAGTGGGTAGGAAACTTTCACCAGCTCAGCACTGGCCGGCCCTTGGCAGGATGCTTCACCACACGCAGAATCAGCACGCGCCTGGGCCGTCTCGTTTCAGAGCGGATGGCAGGCCCCATTGTGGGACAGCTGAGGGTTCCGCTCTACAGGTGAGCTCCTGGCGTCGGTGGGAAGGGAAACGCCTGTGGTGGACAGCTCTGCCACCTCAGTTACCATGCCCTGCCTTCCTGCCTCACCAGGCTGGGCCCATAATTGGATGTTGGGGAGATGAGGGTTGTGGACCCTAAGAGATGATCTGGGTCAGGCCAGGGTGTCAGAGCTGGGGTCGGTGTCACAGGTGCGGATGACCTCTTCCTTAGTTTGGCATCATGGGTTTGAATTCCAAGATTGCCTTCTCCTGTCTCCCGGCGGGACCTCTTGTCTCTGTCCCTCCAGCCCACAAAGGTACATAGTGGGTCTCAGCAGGAATCAGATCACCTGACTATGTCTCCCTAGGGGAAACAGTCCTAGACAAAAGAACCCTCTGGCCTCAGGTTACACAGATAGACAGGTGTAGCTGGGATGACTAATCCAATGGTTCATTCATTTCTCTGGGCAGAAGAAGAGAGAGAACGAACCTCAAGGGAGTCTACTCGGCCAGACAGTAGGCTGGATGCTGCCATGTATTTTAAGTCGTGATCCTCTGAGGACATTGTTCACAAGTCCAGTTTTACAGATGAGAGGTAGCGAGTATGATCTTCGGTGTACTCTGATGTCTTGACTTTCTTAAGAAACCTTTCTGGGCTAGTCAATTCGTAGAATAAGGGACCTAGTGGGGCACATGCGCCTGATGTCTGATCTAGAGCCACATGTCCCCTCTGGCCCGATAATCCCAGCACCAGGTAATAGGCAACGAGAGCCCCAAATCCACCAAAATTCTTGAACTACTTAATCCTAAGTGGTTTACTCTGTCCTGTCTCCTTCTCACAGAAACCCTTGGACACACAAAAGCCATGACCTGTGCGCTCCTTTCTCTCTTGTCTTCTGCCTCCTAGTGCTTCCCATGTGGCCCTACCTGGCGTCCAGTGCCTCCCGACTCCAGACTTGAGCACAACACACTTTGTTCTCTGGGCCTCAGTTCTCTCTCCTCTTGTGGCCGCACCTGACTGGCCATTTCACAGAAAACACAAACATGCTCGTATGTGCAATTCTACAAATGAAGCTGAGAGACAGAGCGTCTTATTCAAGACAGCAGGCTTGCAGGGGTCAAATCCAGATAGAAACCCCAGATTCTGACTTATGGCTCCACCCCAGCACACAGCCCAGCCTTCTTTTTGAAGCAAGAGCCTTCTGGGGCTGTCTTAGAGAAGCCCCCTTCCCTCCCTCCCGTCAGCCTCCTGGCCACCGTCACATGAGGCCACATCTGAAATCAGCGAGGACGGCGAGCATGTTTCTCTGTTTCTATCTTTCTGGACAATTTGTTCCATAAGTGCTTGTTTCCAAACAGTTCAGGGTGGTCCCCAGGGGTGTCCACGGGGCTTTTGGTTGGAGGGGTGTGAGCTCTGCCTGTTGACTGATTTTCTTAAATCCAGCTTTCTGCACTTGTTCAGCCTGTCATTCGTTTTTAAGGAGGGTGGGAATTAGTCTCACTGATACGCATGTAAAGAATCTCAGTGGCCTTGCAGAAATCTAGGCACCTGCTGGTTCCCTCTTTCAGAACATGAGACTTATAGCCCTTGTGTTTAATTTCTCACCTCTCTGTTCTTCAAAAAACAGACTCATGGTGCCGTGAGGTCACAGGTGCTTTGAGCTGAAAGTGACCTTCAATTATCCTTTCCTTCTCATTGTCATTGACGTGAAGCCTGAGAAAAGTGATAGGAGATGGAACTGGACTGTGCGCACAGATGCTGACTTGTAGTGATGCCCGCCTCTCTCGGTTAAGCGCAGTGATCCTTCAGTAAAATTCAAAACAGAAAAGAACACTCCAGGAGGAACAAGTGCCTCAGTCTTCAGGGGCAGTGATTTAGACAGGCTGATTATCATAACAGTCAATACATCTGCTAGATGTTCCCTCTCTTCATGCCAATTTCTGTTTTGTGACTGCTTACCAAGCGTCTAATGACACCCCCATCTTGCCTCATCTCCGCTACAATCCTAGGAGTCTTCACATGAGCAGAGAACATATTTGTCTTTTTTGACACTGTCTCTAGCCCTGCATCCCTAGCACATGTATCTCGGTATGTAATAGATTGCTAAACTTACATTTAAAAAGAATATGACAAAATGAAGGAACGGGCAACAGAAAAGTGATATGAAATGACCTGGGAGTCATCTGGGTAATTGGAGGCAAAACCAAAGCTTATACTCTTACTTCCTGAGCTCCAGTTCATACCTCTTTCTACTATACCATATTGTTGCCAGAAAAACCAGAATTAGGTACACACACGTCCATCCATCCATCCATCCATCCATCCATCCATCCATCCACCCATTTTACAGTCCTCTGTGAATCTCTGTGAATCATTACTGACAATACAAAAAGCATTCCCACCCCAGAGTTTTTCCAATTAAAAACATTTGCAAGAAGAATAAATTATTTTGAAGGCTAATTGGTCCCCAGAATATCGTTCATTATTAGACTGGCTGTCTTTAGTGTTTCAAAACTCTGCAGTATTGCACAAGAGCCTCGTGAGAGTGAGCCAGTGACAGTCATCAGTCACACTACGGTATCGCACGGGTCCAGAGTCTTTTCTCCAAAAGGAAAAGATTCAATGACAATTTTTAACATGTAATTAAAAAAAAAAAAAAAAGCCACTGCATGCATCTCATGTTATAATCTTTCAAAAGCTGACAGCTTTGAAATGCAGAGATTGTATAAAGGCGGTGGATTTTAGAATTTCACAGATAATGAGAATTATATGTGTCCTTAGAGATAGAAAGGGAGGAATATTGAACTTAGAATCCTCAGGCCTGGGTTCAAATCCTGACTACACAACTTCCTATTGGTGGACAAGGGAATTCATCTTTTTTGAGTCTCTTTCTTTTCATCCTCAAACAGAGTGAATAGCATCTACCTCTGTGAGCCGTGATGACGGAAGAAAAGAATAAACTCTTACCTGAGCACTTCCTGTGGACAAAGCACTGTGCTCTGGGATGGAATGGGATGTCACCTCATTTGAGGACATCAAAGGTCTGGGAAGCCCCATATATATTCAGAACCCCATTAAACTCCAACTCTAGGTGTTCGTGTACCCCCTCCCTCTACACGCCTTCCCTTCTTTCACCGATGATCAGACTGTGGGCTCACATTCATAATGGAACTGCAAACAGTTGTGTAGAACTTCACTTGTTATGACATGATTTTCGAATCGTCTACTCTCAAGCATTATCTAATCCCCATTTTCATTAGAGCAAGACGGTGGGAAGAAACGGGGTTTCCACACTAGCTGGTGATAACCATGCCCTGAGACTCTAAGTTAGAGAGGGCCCCCACACCCCATGTCCTCACCACGTTTGTGACTTTTTAGAAACCCTTCACCCTTCTCAGTGACCCCCAGCACCACTCCCCCGGGACCTGTTAATCATCTGGTCCTTTCCAGGGGAGCCGAGAGCAGGGCTCCCCTTTGCAGTCAGCACGGCTCAGCTTGTCAGCTTGCTTGCATGAAGGGCCTGCCGCCGTCTGCAGTGGTAGGCTGGCCTCCGCGAGCTCCCCTCTGACTGGACCTGGATTCGGAGCTGCCTCCTAGTGCTGAGACCCCTGGGGCACTTGCTGCTTCTAGACTCGTTGGTGATCAACCCTGGGCAGCCGCCTCCACCGGCCTCCCTGCTTTACCTCCGACCACACAGTGAGAACTGGAGAACTGAGCTGCTCCGGCCCATTTCGAGCTGCTTCAATTTACCTGGAGTTGAGCTGCCTTGCAAGGGGGTGTGGGCTAGGAGCAAACCCCTTTAGCTGCTCCTTAAAATCCTAATGCTCCTGAAAGCCCAAGCCCACTTCCCCACCTCACTGCCGGAGGAGCTGTTGCCGCTTATCAAGAGCAGGAGGGCCATTTAGCAAGGACTCGATGTCCTCTGTGTCCACAGTTTCCTCTAGGATCAGTGTGGGAAGTGTCCCCTCCCCTCTCGAGGTGACTGACCGCACCCCCAATCCCACACTACCCCTAGGCCCTCCTGATCCTGTGTGCACAAGACCAGATTGCCTGAGGCACGCAGAGTGATGCCTTCGGGGTCACCCCCTAACTCAGGACGATCTGCCACAAGATCGTCCTTAACGTACTCAAAGACGATCCCCTTTCTTTACGTTTCGGCTGCCTCTCTTACCCAGACCATTCTTCTCTGAGCGCACTTCCACTCGTCTGCCTCCAGTGGCAAATGTCTAACAACTAGTTCTAGAAAAGCACGAATCCCACTGTGGCGCTTGTCCGTTTCTGAGGTGCGAGTACCCTCACTGCGGCCCATGTCAAGCTGCCAACGCCACCTCGGCGAGCATGGATGGGGGCAAGGGTGCCCGTGATGGGGGCTGACTTCCGCACACCACTGTCTGCGCCCACCTTGAAGTGCAGGTGTGCCAGTCACTGACGTGGGCAGAGATGATCACTGGACGCTAAAACCCTTGCGTGGGAGATTGTCGGGAGGGCACATCAGCTCCATGTTGAAGGGCCTCCCCATGAAGCTCCTCTCAGTTAGAAAAGGAATAAGAAACCTTGACAGGAGATCATGTTGGTGAGCAGAATCTTAACCAAGTTACCAATTTTATGTCACCATAAAAGAGCAGATTGACACAATATGCCTCCTGCTGGGATGCCTGGGCAGGATTCGTGTAGTATTTCTGCTGAGGACGTTTCACCTACAGCACTCCTGGGGAAGCCAGCAGACAAACTCACACGAGAGGCATCACGCCAAGCCCCTGAGCTCTGGTCCTCAACAATACCACTGTCGTGAAAGCCAGTGGGAGGCTAGGAGTCATTCTAGATGAAAGAAGACCAAAGAGACATGAAAACAATGTGCGACCCAAGACTGGATTGTGGATCAGGATTTTAAAGGCCATGAAGGACGTCGCTGGACAACTGAAGAGAGTTGTGGACTGTATGTTTATCATTTAGGTCCCAACATTACATTTCACAAGTTTAGTAGCTGTATAGTGGTGATATCAGAGAATGTCCTTGCTCTCGAAAATGCCTCCTGAAGTATTTAGGGGTGAAGTTTATAACTTACTCTCTAATGGGTCATGAAAATAATAGTAGTAACTATGGGGGAAATGGAAGAGGGGGAGGAGAGAGAGAAGGACAGAGGGAGGGAGAAGGCAGACAAGGGGAAAGAGGAGGAGAGAGAGAAGCAAAATATCAACCATCAATGGACCAGGATGAAGGGACATGGACGTTCATTATACAATGTTTGCAACTTCTCTGTTTAAAATATTTTCAAAAGAGAACACTGAAAAGAAAAAAGACAAGCCTGTGGAGTTGTGGAATTGTCTAACCTGCAAGGACGGGCTCAGGACGGTGACCTCTCGTTCCACACTCTGTACCTCTGTAACTTAACTACAAGAGCTGTGGGGGCAGCCAGAGCAGGCCTTGCTCCAGCTGTCAATCTCCAGCTCGCAGCCTTGCTTGAAAACTTGCTGTCAAGCACATCTTCCTTGCACGGGCCTCGTGCTCACCCGTGCTCATCCGTGCTCGTCCATACTCATCCGTGTTTGTCCGTGCTCGTCTGTGCTCGTCCGTGCTCACCCGTGCTCACCTGTGCTCATCTGTACTCATCCGTACTCATCCGTGCTCATCCGTGCTCGTCCGTGCTCATCCATACTCGTCCGTGCTCGTCCATGCTCATCCGTGCTCATCCGTGCTCGTCCGTGCTCATCCGTGCTCATCTGTGCTCATCCTTGCTCGTCCGTGCTCATCCATGCTCATCCGTGTGACATTTCTATGCCTGGGTGCTCTCTGGGTTCCAGTGTCATTTTGGATTCTGATGCTACACTCCTTTGAACTGAAGGCGGATCTCTTGAACCACAAAGAATATAAACATGTTATCTGGGATTGAAGTACAGTCAAGAAAATACACTGCACTCACCCAATGTGCAAAGCAGTGAATCAGGTACAGAGAAATTAGCAACTAGAAAATAAGAGGCGATTGTTAATTTTCAGCTGCTAGGAAAGGTGACCTGTAGCTTGCATTTCTCTGGTCACCTCACAGTACCCCATGGCATGTAGTAACACATATCTGACTGCCTCACATAGGTAAGCCAGCAGAAAACTTATTAAAGAACTGCCCCTCTTTATGAGAGGATACAACCAATAGTCAAATGTATGCAAAACTTTATGAGCTCATTAGTTATCTAAGAGATGCAAAATAAAACAAAATGAAATCTCTCAAAAATTAATGAGCATGCTCCATCATGTTGGCAAGACTGTGGTGAAATTGAGTGTGCTTCTGCTTTGCTGATGACAGTGTAAAATAGTTTGGAAAGCAACTTGGCAAAATGCATCAAGAGCCATAAAAATATTCACATGTGTTTTTCAATAATCTGACCCCTGGGAGTTTACCCTAAGGAAATACCCAAATGAAGGGAAACACTATCACAAAGAAATTCATGGCACTCTTCCCTATTTGTAGCAGTGGAGAGGCTGTGAATGGAAGATTCAAGAATATCAAATCATGGCCCTTCAACTACACAGACTTTGACAAAGCCCTGAAAGTGACAGCCTTACCTGTCTATCAGGTGGCAAAGTGTGAATTAATGTGCTCTGATGCTAAGCAAACGTACAACACAGCAATTAAAAGAAAACTGGGATTATTGATAATGACATTATATATAAAAGTGGAATTATGAGTAATTCTTACTATTTCATGAGAGTATTATTATGTTTGACCAACATAAAAAATTTAAATAATCACTGTTGAATGGATGCAGAAAGGAATGTGCTATGGGTTAAAAGGTATCCATCTCCCCACTCCAAATTCATATGTTGCATTCCCAGCCCCTATTTCCTTAGAAAGTTAACTAGATTTGCAGCTAGGGTCTTTAACGAGATGGTTAAGTTAACATGGGGCCATTATGGTGGGTCCTGGTTGTATCATTTGTTTCCTTAAAAGAAGAGAAGACACCAGCACACGCATGCACACCGATGACCCGTGTTGAGAGGTAGCAAGAGGGTGGCCATCTGCACACCAAGGAGAGAGGCCTCAGGAGAAATCAACCCTGTGAGCACCTTGCCCTTGGACCTCCAGTCTTTAGGACTGTGAGAAAGTACATTTCTGTTGTTGAAGTCACACAGGCAGTGGTATTTTGTCACGGCAGTCCTTGCCGATGAACACAGGTTTCCTCTGCCACCCAGAAGGAGAATGTTCCTACTTGGTAGGTCATTTGGGAGTCTGGCAACGTTAAACTTTTTTCATATAATTTAGTGGGCAATAGTTTTATTCTCTGACCAAAAGAATAACGTTTTGGGTGATGGGGGAAACCTGTACGGATAGCCATAGGCTGTCAAATCCAGCTGGGCAAGACTAACCCTCCTATTCCAAGGATCTGATGCCCAGAAGACTGGGTGTGGTGGGCTGGTCATTCCTGACACCCAAGTGAGGCCAGGCCCAGAGAGAATCTGGTGAGGCCCTTTGTGCCGTCTCCAGCCCAGTGAGAGGACTGTGGTCAGGCAGTGGTGCTAAAACTGGTGGTGAATCTGCAGCACTGAATACTTAGACGAGAGCTGGAGACTCTGAGTCAGGAGTAGGGTAGACCGTGGGAGTAAGCATTCACGACAGTCCTGCTGCATTTCTGTTAGTGACCTAGTTGTGCTCTGAGCAGGAAGAGGACGAAACTCCTGATCTCCTTAGCTTGGCCTTCCTTTTCTATTTGCCTTCCATCTCTGATGCGTCTACCTACAAACGGAGGTTCCATGCGGTTAGAGGGCCCTGCTGAACTTTCAAGCACCAGCCAGGCTTAAAAATCCGAAGACAGAGCAGTTCACTGCTGGGTAGACCCAGGAGGCTGGCGAGCAGGGCCTGGAGCAGACGTCTGCATGCCACGATTCACAATAGCCAAAGGTGGAAGCAACCGAGTGCTCGTGGAGGGGCAGACAGGACGTGGCACATACAAAGGAGCGATTCGTTTCAGTCACGTGCTGCAGCCTGGATGAGCCTTGAGGGCATTCATTACGCCAAGTGAAAAAACCAGTCATGAAAGGACAGACACTGTGTGATTCAACTTATACCAAGTACCTAGACTAATCAGAGCTACAGAAACAGAGAGCAGCATGGCGTTGTCCGGACTGGGGCAGGGGATGGGGAGAGTGCTTCCTGAAGACAGAGGTCCAGCGTGGGAAAATGGAAGTTCTGGAGATGGATGGTCAGGATGGCTGCACAATCATGCGACTAGAACCTAAAGCCACTGAACAGAGCACTTAACAATCGTCAGATTGGTTGAAAAACAAAAATGATGTGATACATATTTTACCACAATGAAAAGTTCCAATGGCAAATTAAAGAGAGGAACTGGGGTGGAGACAAGAAGATGGATGGAGCCTCGGGTTGGGGCCGGACCCCCAGGGGGAGGGTGGCAACTCAGTGGGGAGCGGGCTGGAGGCAAGCGCACTCCAAGGCAGGCGTGACTCAGGCCGGCCTGTCCCACCCAAGGCCAGATGATAGATGGGAAGGAGGCTGCAGGCGGCAGCTCAGCTTTCAGCAGGGAGGTCACAGGTCCTGGCCGGGGGCCCGTGCCCCAGAATCTTCTCTCCCCTTTCCTCCATCTTCCCCGCCATCCAACAGAAAGGTAGAGGGTGTGAGGTTGGGCCTGCTCCTCAGGGAAACCTGGACAGTTCCCAGGCTCTCGGAACCTCAGACTGAGCGCGACGTGGGGACCATGTGCTGGGGTTTGTGTGCCTGGGGACTGAATGATTTTCAAACTGCTTGTCCCTGTGGGGTTTGGTGGGTACCTTCCCAAGTTCCTCTCCAAGGAAGAAAAACAAACAGCTGAGAGCAGATGGCTCCAGCTGTGGGATGCTTTCCAAGAATGAGAGGGGGCGAAATAATTCCAGCCCCGAATGCCTGGTTAAATGTAAAGCCATGGATTGCAGAAGGAAATGGGGATTTCTCTGGAAGGCCCAGTTTTATCAAGGACATTTCAAAATCCATCCGAGAGTGCGTAGGTTTTATGCTGTCATTTGTAACATGGTATTACAAGTCCTTTGCATAGCCGTTTGAGGAAAAGCCACATCATAAAACCCACGTGACCATGCTCTGTGAACCAGCACAGACGGACAAGCAAAACTGACTAGAAATGAGCCTTCTCTGTGGAAGAGGCGCCCCCGCCACTTGCCCCTCACCACGAGGTGCCTCAGTTTCCCTCTCTGCTCCTTGATCGGAGGCCATGAAGTGAGGTGGACACATTGGTGAACTTGGGGGGACCCAGGTCCCAGATGTGTGTAGTCACATGGGGGCTAAGTTCTTCCTGCCCAGTGGCCCAGTGCTCTTGTTTCCTCTAGTGGGGCCATCTGGGAACCCCGTGGAGACAGTCGGAGATCCTGGGGTCAGGTCTTGATTAAAAAATCAGCCTGAACAATCTGAGACCCTAATCTCCAAAGCATTTAAGTTTGGGGAGCTCTGGTCTCCCACGAGAACCCTCTAGAACCCTCTAGCTCATGGGGAGCGTGAGGTGCATGAGGATTGGCAGCAAAATAGAATTGACCCCCAAATGACCTCCTTCCCCCCTGACCACATCCCACTGAAAGAGCTTTTCCTGTGGAAACTGCTCTTCCCACGGCCACTGCAGCCACCCTGCCTGACAGTGTCTCAGGGCTGGGTGCTCTAACATAGGTGACACAGGCCAGGACAGGGCTGGGGACGCGGGTCTGGCTCCTGAAAGAGCTGGGGGCTCTGTGGTGCGGGGCACAGAGGAGCCACAGCCCAGTCCCCAGGAAAGAAGAATGGCTGCAGAAAGTACTGGAATGGGAGTGGGCATGCACGGGCTGGCCCCAGCAGGTAGGCGCTGTGACGGAGTCCTGAGCAGAGCCCGGGAGGCACAGGAAATGTGTTTGGCCCACCATCATTCCTCTAGGGGGCCCTGGGCAATGCCACCACTGGCTGCCTCTGAGCTGAGGCCCGTAGCAGTGCCACCACGGAGGGGAGGGGGCTTAGCACATGGCCACTGCCCACTGGAGCCTGCCCCAGGGTCTCTCACCTGTACCTCACATGCAACCACTGGTGTCTGGGTTCTGCTGAGAGCCAGACCGCAGGAGGGCTACCCGGCACCTGGTGCAAGCCCCCAGCTGTCAGGACCTGGCCCCCACCCGGTGCAGTGCAGCACACGGGGTCCTGCTTGTATCTGGGGACACCCAGCCTCACTTCCGGGTTCTATCCAAACACCTGCAACAGCTCCACCTGGGCCAGAAGGTGATCGCCCTCAGCAGGATGACCCAAAGGCCCAGGAAGGCAGCGGGGCCTTCAGGACAGAGACTCCACAGTGGCGCCTCCTGAGCATGGCCCAGAGTGGGAGCAGGGGCTCCAATGGGCATGCGCTCTAGTTTTGAGGATCCTCACCTCGCATGGTGGGTGTGGTCAGATGAGGGAGACAGGGCGGCCTTCTAAAGTAGGGGACAGGGCAGGAGCCCAGTTCACCTGCCTAGGTCTCCAGGAGATGCTAAGTTTGTCCATCCACAGCAATGTCCAGAGTCCAAGGCCAGACCACCAACCTGTCTTCCTAGTGCCCAGGGCCACGTGGTGAGGCAGAAGGCAGAGCCCTGTCTAGAAGGTGAGCAAAACCACCAGAGCACCCAGCGTCTGGGGGCAGGAAGCAGAAAGCTAGCCTTCCTGGCTCCCGCAGAGGGAGAATATGGTGCGTATGTGCAATGTGCTGTGTCCTGTGATGCTGTGATGTTTTAACCTTCCAGACAGGGCTGGAGACCACTCCTGTAGCCCAATGCCCACCGAAACAATTCAAACTAGTTAACCTTAAACTCTTTACTCTGTCCTGTCTCCTTCTCACAGAAGCCCCACGGACACACAAAAGCCATGACCTCGGCACTCCCCTCGCTCCTGTCTTCTGTCTCCCGAACCCCCAGGAGCTTCTTCATGTGGCCCTGCGTGGCATCCGTGCCTCTCGAATCTAGACCGTGAGTCGAATCCACTTCGCTTCCTGAGTCTCAGTTCTGTCTCCTCTTGTGGCCGCACCTGACTGACAGTTTCACAGAAGAGTACAGAACAGGGAGGTTCTGTGAGATTCAGCAGGAGAGGAGGAAGCCCCCCGCCCAATTCAGGCCCACCCAGCCTGTGCACGGGACCTTGTTTGGACAGAGGATCTTTGCAGATGTTATCCAGCTAAGATGAAGTCATCCCGGATTAGGATGGGTGCTGATTCCAAAACAGCGGGAGTCCTCATAAGAAGAGGGACATCTGAACACCAGGACACAAGCGGATATGGGGAAGGCCAGTGAAGATGGAGCACAGATTAGAAAGCTGCATCAATAGGCCAAGAAACACTAAGAATGGTCGGCAAGCATCAGAACCTGGAGGAGACAAGGCAGGATTCTTCCCTGGAGCCTCCAAAGAGAGTACAACCCTACCTGCGCCTCGATTTTGCACTTCCGGTTGGCGGAACTTTGAGACCATAAACTTCGGTAATTCTAGGCCACTTGGTTTGTGGCACGTGGCTGTGGCATCCCTAGGAAATGGATACACCCGGGGAGTCATCTTCTAACCGGAGTACAGTTGGAATACGAGGGTCTGGGTAGAGGTGCCAGTTTGCATGGACCACGCCCTTGCAAAGAAGGTGGACAGTGACTCTTCCGCCTCTGGGGCCACCACCAGGCATGGGCTGCAGACCCAGCAGCGCTTCCTTCCGTTGGCCTCCGAGAACGTCAGCTGCTCCCGGAAAGGCAGTCAGGCCACTTCCGTATTTCTGTGAAGCCAACAGTGACAGAGCATCTACACATCTTTGCAGAGGCGGAATCATTAAAAACCATGTTCCTCTGTGTAAACTCGCGCTGTTATTCCATAAAGTCTCAAAAATGTATGGCCATTTGGACCCAGCAATGCCTCAGCAGGAACTTGTCCCCAGGAAATAACTGACTATTGAGGCAGTGGTCGATGTGCAAGTAGTGTTTACATTTCTTTCAACTGTTTATTTTATTAAAAGAAACTATATTCCTTAGACCAAATATTCATGTTTCCTAGTTTAGGGAGACAGGTCCGTAACGAACTTTCATGGAACTCAACCCAAAGGAAAATCTTTATGTTCTGAGATCACTGTGCATCCTGGCAGATACCAGCCTTCCTTATCAAATCAGTACTTTCATGGAATCCTGATTCCTGTAGAAATCTGCATAGGCCTTCTCTCTGGGTTTAGTCACAGCAAACTTATCAAAAGCTCCAACCCCAGGGATACAAAGAATGTTCCAACAAATAAAATCACAGACACTTGGCCATGTATCCAAGGTTTGTCCAAGCACTGAAAGCCATTGTCGTTATTTGCCAAGCTCCTACGCTGATGGCTGCGTTCACTATGCTGATCCCTAAGCAGCATGGCCGGCCAACATGATATGTTTGTAACAAAGCACTATGGGACAGAATGCATTCCTTTCCCCTCACCGCCATCCTCATTTTCACACACGCCCAGCTCCTTCCGGGACCAGGCGCAGGGCACGGTGCGGTAGCAGAAGGAGAACTTTTGTAACAAGCCACGAAGAGCAAGAAAGACAGCAGGAACTTTTTTAGCACAACGGTGCATGGGAGTGTTGTGTCACTCTTCGGATAAGTTCTGATGCACACAGAGATCTGACCTGCAGGCAGAAGTGGTGAGGGCTGAATCGTGTTCCCCAAACCTCCAATTCAATGCTGAACCCCTAACCTTGAAAGTGACTGACTTTGGAGATGGGGCCTTTAAAGAGGTCAGTGAGGTTGAATAGGTCATATGGGTGGGGCCCTGGTCCCACAGGACCGGCCTTCCGCAGAGACAGAGACTCAGGGATGCGCTCACAGCCAAGGCCACATGAGACACAGAGAGAAGATGATGGCTGCAAACCAAGGAGAGAGGTCCCAGGAGGAGCCAGCCCGGTGACACCTTGACCAGCCTTCCGACTGGGAGAGAATCCATTTCTGCTGTTGGAACTGCCCCATCTGAGGTCTTTTGTTGCAGCAGCCCAGGCACAATGGTGCAATCCTGTCCCCCCCCTCCTGTCATCTAATCCAGAGAGGGAAGCCGGCTGGCCTGAAGGCTGACCACGGGACCAAAGTCTTCAGGTATGGGAAGGGGTGGGTGGTGGCAGGGCCAAAGGCCTGGGAGGGCCCCATGGGCCAGGTGGTTGGGAAAAAGGGTGGGGGACAGGAAAGAAAAGGCTGCCTCTCCCCACAGTCCAAAGTGAAGGGGCACAGTGACATACCAGCAGAGACCCCCTCCTCGTCCCCACACAAGGGGGCTCTGTGGCTTGTCAGGGCAATCTGAGCCCTCCTGGACGCAGCTGGCCGGGAGCCACGTCTTCACAGATCACCTGTTCCAGCCTGTCTCTCCCGCAGGGCTGGGCCCTTAAGTGCCCGACCACAGGGACTGGTTAAAGAAACGATGGTGACCGCAGCCAGAGCTCACCCACTAGATGGCCGGTGCAGGTGGGGGCGGTGGGAGCCGCTATGAGCCCGGGGTTTGGGTCTGGCCTGTGGAGCTGGAAAGAGCGAGCCCTGCCTGGGGACGGCTTTAGCAGGCAGTTGCTGGCACAGAAAGAAGTCGGGACGTGGAGTCCTCAGAACCTGCACATGGCGGCAGAGCTATGAAAGCAGACGTGGGACGGGACGGGCGCTCCTAGCGTGCAAGGAGTGGGGCGTGGTCAGGGAAAAGCAGTTTGCTACACACATGGTCGGCGGGAATGCAAACTCATGCAGCCACTATGGGACTAATAGAGAGGTTCCCCCAAAACTAAAAGCAGTGTTGCCTTTTGGTCCAGCAGTTCAGGTCTACGAAAGTGAAGTCAGGATGTGGAAGAGATAGCCGCGCTTCAGGCTCGTGGCTGCCCTGTTTGCAAAGGCCAAGACGTGGGCCTTTCTGGTGGCTCAGTGGTTCAGTTCGTGCCTGCGGATGGCGGATGCGTGGTCTGCGGAAAGCTCAAGGACCCAGGTTTGTGGGGCCAGGGGAACAAGCAACATGAGCGACTAAATGGATGGGTAAACGCTTCTTCCTTCTTCCTTGCCTGCCTGCCTGCCTACTTGCCATCATCCTGCGGCTTCCTTCCCCCATTAAAATAAGTAAGTGAAAATAGTTCTTTTTTTAAAAAAAGAGCCAAGATAAACAATCTAAGTGTGTCTCAACAGGTGAATGGTTTTATATATACATACATATGTTTATATATGTTTGTATATGTTATATTAGTATTCTGTTTTATGCAAGGGAATACTATTTGGTCATTAAAAAGAAGAAAACCCTGCCAATTGCTACAGCGTGGATGACCCTGGAGATCACTATGTGAAGTAAAATTAGCCGAACACGGAAGACATACTGCATGATCTCATCACATGTGGTATCTAAAAATATCAAACTCCTAAAAGCAGGGAGTAGAATGGAAGGTAGCGGGTCGGAGCTGGGAACATGGGGAGATGTTGGTGAAAGGTGCGGAACTGCAGTAGGGCAGGGCGACTGTGTTCTGGAGATCAGTGCAATCCTGCGCTGCAAGCCTGAAATTTGCTGAGAGAGGATCTTAAGTGCTCTCGCCACACATGCACGCGCACACACACAAGCACACACACGTGCACACACTTGTTACTCTGAAGCCATGTTTCTGTTCATTAGTGGGATCGTGTGATCATAAGGTGCTTGTGTAACAGAACTTCACTGCGCATACTGTCCATCAACACCCTTTTATACCGGTCAGTTATACCTCAGTAAAGCTGGGTGGTTATATTTCAATAAAGAAGAGGAAGGGAGTGAGGGAGGGAAGGAGGGAAGAAGGAAGTTTAAGAAGTTTAAGGAGAAACTGTGGATCATTCAGCTTTACTCGCAAATAATGACTTTACTCCCAAAGAAAGTGGAAGGTGTATAAATATTAGCAAAGTAGAGGCTTCCAGCACCAAGGGAAGCATCAGAGGGCAGCGGTCTGGTCTGGGGGTCAGCTAGGACTCCTAAGAAGGGTGCACGGGAGACAGTGTCCCCAGGGGACCAGCAGTTTGGGGGACCAGAGCTTCGGACACACGTCCCCATTTGGCCACAGAGGGCCAGGCAGCCCTGAGCAGGACGCTCCCCCGCAGACAGACCTTGGTCTCATATAAAAAGTTGAGGCCGGGACTGTGCCTGCCCAGCTCTGGTTTTGTCACACCGTGTGCCCCAGGGGACTGGCCCAGCCTCCAGCTGAGGCGGAGAGCCCTCCGGTCTGGTCCAGGGGGCCCGACAGCCATCTGAAGCCAGGTGGGGACCGCACACCGCACCCTTGGGGGACAAACGAGGGACCCGCTGGTCCCACTCGAGGGGTTCTGGTGGCACCGGGCCATCAGGCCACTCGGGTCTGTGCCTGCATGTTCAGAAGGATTCCCGTGGCTTTTGAAAGGGCGGTTTTATTAAAATACCAGCAACATTAGAGGAAATTGAAAGAGAAGAATTTGTACCAATAAGCCTCTCCTCTTCCACAGTTGCTTTCCTTTCCTTTGCAAGACCCCCTCCTGTCCTCTGGGGAGCACACTGGTTTGCATGGCTGCATTCCACACACTTGGGGAGTCTTGTTCCCCAGAACCTTATCTTACAAATATTTCCCCCGGCTGCATCCTGTTACCGTTTGGAATAGCCGTGTAATATTCCGTTGTGTTGATTCACCATCATTTAGCTAAGCAGCCCTCTAAGGTTGGACATTTAGCGATTTCCCCCCACCCCAGTTTTCAGTGATTGTGAATAATCTTGTCAAGTTCTTGTACACGTGCTATTTTCCTTCTTTGTCCTCATTTCCTGAGACAAATGGAGTAGGATTTCCAAGCCCAAGAGTATACAGTGCTTTCATGGACCCTAAGGGGGACACTGCTGCCTATTTGTCAGTACTCGGGCCCGGGGTGGGCCAGGGGCTGGTGCTGGCGGGTGAACGGGAAACGCCTTTCCTCAACTCCTCCCAGAAAGATGCCTTTTTCCCAAAACCTTGGCAAAGCTGCGTTGGAAATGCTTCCCAGAGGACACCTGGGCAGCCCAGTCGCTGCTGACATGCAGGAGAAGGAAAGGGGTGCCTGGCAGGAGTTCCTCCTGCAGGGCTCCACGTGGCAGGGAGCCCCCCCTTCCCACCCTGGGAACTGTCACCGCCTCTGGAAGTTTCCGCAGCCCTCCAGTCCCCTACATCCCTTGGATTGCTCCAGAAGGATCTCAGGGGAGTGGGGCCTCTCACAAGCACAGAGCCAGAGCCCAGGGGATGCCTCCAGACTTAGGCCCCAGAAGGGAGGGCAGTTGGGTGAAGACCTGACTTGGTCTCTGAGGCACTAATCAGCAGGGAAGCAAGAGGCGAGGCAGACACTTCCTAACGAGACACAGCACCATCTGCTGCAGGCCCCACGATGGGCCACCAGACTGCTGGCGCAGAGACTAGGAGGGTCATTGCTCCCCCGCCACTGCCATGCCCGCAGACTGGAGACTGGACACTGAGCGGACCTGCTCTCTGCCTCATCATCCTTCCTCCTGAGCTCTCCCACCTCGTGTCTGAGACATGCTGGGCTAGAAAAGGCATCACCGATCATCTGAAAGTCTACTCTAGCAGGGCACGCTGTTTCCGCTTGCTAATGCCAGTGGAGGGTCCCGGTGAGGACGATGGAGTCAGCTTGGGAGGCAGGTGACATTCATCTAAGAGGATTCCTTGGTTTTGAGTTACCACCACTGGGTAGATGGTTGTGTCCTCTAGAGAGCGGGAGAGGAATGGCGAAACAAGTTTGGGAGGGAAAAGCAAGAGTTCTGTTTCATGTGGAGTTTGAGATGCTTATTAAGTAACCAGGTGGGGGTCGCACAAGTGGGTTGTTGAGCGCATTAGCCTGGAATTCAGGGCAGAAGCCAACGGTGTAGACAGATGGACCGTGATGAAGGTCACCAGGGAGAGAGTTCAGCGAGAGAAGAGGCCAAGGACTGAGCTCCTAGTCACTCCAAGATGTAAACGTGAAGCAGATGGGGGCGGCGTGGCAAAGGAGGCCAGCGGATGTTGTAAACCAGCAAGGAGGGCTGTGAGATTCACAGGGACAGGTTTCCTGTGGCCCTGGTGTCAGCCAGGCCTCGTGCAGGTTACACTACTGAATCATCACATATGGAGAAGTGAGCAGTATTGGCTCATGTTCATGTTTGGTTTGGTGTTTGAATGCAGCTCGGGGAGGCTGAAAGAATTTCCCCAGATCTCAACTTGTAAATGAACAAGCAGATATTTGACCTCAGGTCTGCCTGGTTCCAAAGAGCGTTTGTTCTTTCCTCTTTGTTGTGCTTACTAGTTTTTGCCACGTCTGCCCCTCTCATCAGTGCGGCCCTTTGTTCAGGCACATTGTCCCAGATCTGAAGCACAAGGGCTCCAGGCCCTTGGGTGTGGGCAGGCAGGGTGCCTAGCCTTCAGGATCCTCGCAGAAGCTCCAAGCGCCCGCAGCTTCTCTCCAGACACGGGGAGAACGAGACCGTGTTTGTTGCTGGGCTCCCATCCCAGTCCCAGTTCAAGCCATCAATTAGTGACAAAATCTACTCTGGCACACACTGCAGAAGATACAAGCAGAGAGCAGAAGGAGCGGTAGGTTTTGAAGGCGCAGAGATGCAGTGGGCAGGACGCCAGCCGACGCCCACCCCCATCTTCTTTTTGCTTAAATAAGAAAACTTTTCTTAGCAAGATCCAGGTGCTGTGTTCAAAACACCTCTAAAGTTTCAGCTCACCCTGGACCCTGGCGTAGACACTGGAGAGTCTGACAAATCTCTCTGGATATTTCCTGGAGAGTAAGGTGAAATGAGAGCTTGAGTATCGTGCAGTTGCCAAGGGTCATGGGGGTCACGATCACCTGGCAAACACACAACACTGTGTGCTGTGGACTGTTGTAGGCCGTTGACAAGGATGAACTACTCTAATGGTCACCGCAGCGCTTCCGAGTGGGGGCGCTACTGGGTTTCACAGACAGGACATTAAGAATCAGGTAGCTTGAAGAACTTGACAAGGTCATGCTGTAAGCGGCAAAGACGAGACTGGCAGTCTGATTCCAGTGTTCGTGGACTCGGTTACCTGGCGACAGATAGCTCCTCCATCAGCAGCCTGCGGGCAGGAGAGTCTCGAGTACGCACTCTTGTCGCCCGAGCTCCAGGCTCCTCCTCGGCGATGGGGCCGAAGGGAGCATAGGCAAAGACTCTGCGCCTCAGTTTTCTCGTCCATACACTGTGAACGTTTTCCTGCCTTCCTTGGATGGTTAGAATTAGGTAACGATATGTGTGAACATTCTTTGAAAACTATAAAGCACACACCAGATGTGAAGGATGAAAGGGTTAATTAGAGAACAGAATAAGCCTGGGCCTGTGGGTTATAGTTCTTTTCTGTAACGGGCCAGGGACTAACTATTTTAGATCTCTAACTACTCAACTCGGCAACTGTACCCTGAAAGCACCTCCAGACAATTCATAAATGAGTGAGCATGACTGTGTGTCAATAAAACTTTATTGACAAAAACAGGTGGAAGCCGGATTCGGTCCTTTGCCTAAGAGGAGGAGTCCTGGGGTGCAGGCGTGCAAGTGACCCGCCCTCTGCCCTGTCCTATCCCATCACTGTAACGATCTGACTAAGGACCCAGAGAGGATATTATCCCATTGCAGGTGACCTGTCAGTTGCCTCCATTCTCACTCCTTCTCCTCTCACCTCCAGCGTCAATGGAAGCATCTGTCAGAGTCAGAGATACGCAAAAGGTCCCTCACTCTGGGCAGTGGAATCTTCATGGAAAAGTTAGGGTATCGAAATTCTCCTCATCCATTTTCCTCCCATTCCCAGAGCAAGGTAAGCCTGGGGTAGCTTCTTCTGGGGAAACTCGGAGTGCTTAGAGGGGCCCACAGAGCTAAGGTGGCATCAGGGAAAGGTATTTCTAGGTGAGAGGTCTCGGTGTAAGAAGAAGGCTGGGAGAGGTCTTTGAGGTGCCCCCGCCTCACAGTGCATTCCCTGGGCTGGCATGGCCTTGGTCATGTCCTCCTGAGACCTGTAGCTGTGGCAGGCTGTGGAGCAGGGGTGGGCTGGGATACTGGCTCAGAAGTGACTGATGACAGGAGACTGAAAAGGAAAGCTAAATGACAGATGTCCAAAGCCAGATTCAAAAGGATCCAGCAGGCTGCAGTCCTTGGCAGAAACCAGGATGCTGACATTTCTCTGGGATTGCTAATAAGACGTGCATCTAAATTAAAGCAATGACCAAGGAGACAAAAGCCAGTTGTATTGACAGAGGAGGGAGGAACCTCGCCAGCAATGTTTCTGTTGAGAGGTGAGGGATTGCGGTCAGGTGGGTATGGACATGACTGTCAAGGGCTGCACCGCGTTCCTTGGGGCGGAAGTGGTGTTGTGTGTTACCGTGCGTCACCTCAGGGAAGGCTCACGCAAATTTAGGCTGCTTCAGCACTCAAGGAGTGGCCAGATGAAAAACGATCACTCCCCAGCATCCCTGCCCTGGCTGGACCACACCAGCCACGTTGTGTCTGATTCCATTTACCACTCAAACCCAGAGCTTGTTGGGTGGGGATGGAGGGAAGGAAGGCTATTTTATTGAGGAGTTTGGCTGAGGTCAAACATTACCTGAGCACCTATTATGTGCAGGGCGTTACACTAGGCACCTGGAGTACCTGGATGAATAAGACACAGTGGCTTGACATGAGAGAGGTCTCTTTTGGACCAAAAGGGGGCCAAGTTCACAACCAATAACCTCCACATAGTGTGGCAAGTGTGAAGAGACCGACGTGGAGGTCCCCAAACCAGGTGCAGTGAGTTACTGTGGCAGGAGCAGGGCTGAGTCTGGGGTTTTCAACCGGCTGAAGAGCAGCCTCGAAGAGGAGGAGAAAACTGTGTTGGGAGTCGCTCCCTGTGAGAGGAACTAGAAACAGCGTGTGTGGAACGGCCATGATGTTTAGATAGAAGTTTCTATTACATTCTTCAGCAGAAAGATAATACTTCACCTGTCTGGACGTCGGTAGGGAGGTTCTTGCCTGAGGAGGGATGTTGAACAGATGTCTGAGTCTCCTTTCAGGAACGGCGCCTCTGAGCCCATGTGGGACGGCCCCACAGAGTGACCTCGTCCCGCTCTCTGCTAAGAGCCTCGGTGTGGAAACATTACCCTGCTTGTCGGCAGACTGAGCCCTGCACGCTCACCATAAGCCCAGCATCCCTCACAAGTCTCTAGATTTCCCAGGGTGCTTCTTGGAAGTGTGGGCGCTGCAGGCACGTAACCGATGCACCCAACAGGCCGAGGCCTCTCTGTTTATAATGAAAGTGCTGGGTGCTCGGGCTAATGGGTTAGGTTCTAATCCTTTCGATTCTGACAGAAAATCCCTCTTATTGTTCCAATAATCCTATCTGATATTTACGGAGTGATTTTCATGTGCAGGTGCTAAGCGTTTTCATGGATTCATTCATTTGTGGGTAGGTTACCACGCCACTACCTAGCTGAAGAAACGCAGCATCTGAAAGGCTAAATTATTTGCCCAAAATAATAGAGCCATTCAAGGGCACAGCCCAGATTTGAACCAAGAAATGTAGCCTCATGGCACATATCCTGAAGGAAACCGATCTATTCTCTTAGGATGCTTGTAAGACACATAGAAATAACAGAATTCTCACTTATCCCGTGTTTTTTAGACTCATTCATACACCATAGGATGTGACCATTTAAAAAAAATGGAATGAATAGTATAGAAAACCAACATTCATAATACATTTAAGATTATTTTAGTTATGTGCACGTGTGAACTTGTGATGTAAAATATATTTCTAAGTGTAAGTCGTGGTCAAAAGTATGAGAAACACTGATCTAGGACAGCCCACATGTTTTACAGATGAGTATATGGTTCAGAGAGCGAAGTGATCTTCCCAGAGTTAGCAGAGTGCTAACAGATGAGCTGGGATTAATCCCAAATTGTTCTGACTCAGTTCATATTAGCAAGCTTAACTGACTGCAAAGAAAAGCAATAAAAAGAAAGAGCAATAAAATTAATAGTGATGGTTCTACTACCAGAATAACAATAATAATACTTGCTATTACTTCTTTGATGGTTACTGGGTGGCAGGTACCTCTCTAAGTGTTTTAGATATATTCGCTCATTTAGCTTTCAGAATAACCCAGTGATGCAGGTACAATTATTTCCCCCCTTTTTACATGGGGAAATTCAGGAGGAGAATGGTCAAGCACCTTGGCCAGCATCCCAGTGCTGGTCATGAAGAAATGAGGCTTCGAATCCAGCGAGGCCATCTCCAACATTCATGGTGTTAACCAGTCTGAGAAACTGCTCCTGCCTGTCCCCATAGTCTCTCTAAATGGATAACGCCACTGTCGTCTAGAGCAGGCCCTCAAATGACATCAACTTCGTTCAGTGCCATTTATTATAATGATGACAAGAGAAAGCCAATCTTGACTGGAGTT
Source organism: Solenodon paradoxus (assembly GCA_004363575.1). Classification (NCBI taxonomy): domain Eukaryota; kingdom Metazoa; phylum Chordata; class Mammalia; order Eulipotyphla; family Solenodontidae; genus Solenodon; species Solenodon paradoxus. The sequence goes on from RJWH01001441.1 coordinate 228,950, forward strand.
GAATGAAATGAGGTTATTTGAGGACCTGCTTTCAGTATGTGTCATTTCTCTTAAAGTTACAGTTTCCAAGAACCTATCGACATGATTGTTTGCTATGATATGTGTGTATTGATATAATTAATCACACACTTACTTCTTCTATTAGCCACCTGTCCTTGGGTGGGAATTCCACAGATTATCTGTTTTCTATAAATAAGATCCCTTCCAAGTTTCCTTGTTGCTGCTATTCGTTCATTCATTCATTCATTCATTCGCATATTTTAAAAGATCATGCACTTTAGAATAGGAAGATTTTTTAAAAGATAAAACTTTGCATAATACCCTTTCTTGTTCCAAAACCAACATATAAGGATACATGAAATACACTGGGATAGGAATAAATAAGAACAAGATAAAGGAAGAATAAGTTAGAGACACTCGGTGGAGCAGGAACTAGACTAACACAAAAATACTTTCTCCATCGACGGATGAGTGGATAAAGACGATGTGGTCTGTACACACAATGGAACACCACTCAGCCCTTAGAGGAGATGAAACCCTGCCACTTGCAACGGCCTGGATGGGCCTAGCAGGAATCACACTTTGTGAGGTAAGCCAGACAGAGAAAGACAAACCCTGTATGATTTCACTCAGATATTGTATATAGAGAAACCAAGCAAATGGATAAGCTAAAGAAAATAAAAACAAACCTTTAGTCTGTAAGACCAAATTAGTGTTTCCCAGAAGGGGAGAATAGAGAGGAGTGGGAAAATAGGTAAAAGAGATCAATTATATGGTGAAGGGTAGAATAGGACTTTTAGGGGTGAATTTATCACAGTATAGACAGATACCTATTTATGACAATGCACATCTGAAACATGTTACAATGCAATGTTATTTCAACTGAAAATCACTTTAAGTAAATAAAATGCCATGAAAGATTAATTTAAAAAAGCAAACTTTCCATATAATCTATGTACTTGCTATGGGCAAACCACAGAACTGCCTCCAACTTCTCATTTTAATTACCTTTAAATTCACACATCTTACAAAAGACAGATGACAACCGGTTCTCAGTTGTTTTATCATTACCTCCTTGAAAGTGATTTTTAATTACTTTCAGATTCATAGTTGCATTAGTAAAAACAAAGCAAAACACTAATTCCTCAAGGAAAGCCTACCTCCTTCTGAGACTAAGAAAATGACTTCTCCAGGGGTCCTCTCTAAGCTGACCTGGTGGACAAGGATGATCGGCATCCTCAACTGCACCCTTACAATAAGCACAAGATGGGATTTCACCACGCTGTTTGTGACTGTGTCCCAGGAAGGGGGAGGGCCCGCGCTCTCATTCCAAGATGCAAGATGGTGTTGGTGATCTGCTGTGTGTGTGGCTCTGAGCACACTGTGCTCCGGGTGTGAAATAAGAGAGTTGAAGAAAGGGGTGCACTGTTCCAAGGATATTTGGGTCACTTGGTGTTCAGCTCTCTTGGGAACTAGGCTTCTCTTTGCATAATCTGGTCACAGCATCAGCTGTATCACACTGTCCTCCTGTGTATGTTTATGATTTGAAACCCTCCCAGAGCAGAATCATATCTCATGATTCTTTTTATTCTGATGCCATAGACTGAATGTCTGTGTCCACTCAAATTCACATCTTCAATCCTGACCCCAGGTGATGGTGTTCGGAGGTGGGGCTTCTGGGAGGAGATGAGGTCAGGAGGGTGGAGCCCGAGTGAGTGAGATCAGCGCCTTGCAGAAGACATGCCAGGGAGCTCCTCCCTCCTATGGGGGAGGACTCTGCAAGAGGACACCGGCTGTGAGTCAGGAAGGGAGCCCTCACCAGACACTGACCCGCCAGCACCTGCACTCCCAGGCCCCCCCGACCATGAGCTACAGTGTCTGTTGTCTATAAGCCCCCTATAAGCAGTGGTCTGTCCCAGCAGCCTGAGCTGACCCCACGGAGCGCTCACGTGCACAGCAAGCAGCAGGAGGGTGACAATTCTGACGTCCAGGGCAAGAATTCCATGGACGTGTGTATTTCACCGGGCCGTTCTGGAGTCTGCACTGCTGCAAGCAGCACCCCCAGATGAGACCCCAGGTGCTGGCACATCCCTTTCTGCAGCTTCCATTTCACTAGGGGAGTTCAGATTCCTCCAAGAGTCATGACGGCACAGGGGAAGAGGAGGTGGCTCCTGATGGCCACCTTTTGTCAGCACAGTGATGTCTGGAGTAGCTGTGGGTCTCCTGAACCTCCTCTAGCCTTAACTCCTTCAAGGGAACATCTGGCCCCAAGTGCTAGTCTGGGGGTGTCCTGAGCACATAACTGATCTCAGTTGTCTCTTTTTCATGAACTTACGGCCTGTAGTCTGTCCAAAAATGAATCTGGAACAGAATGAAAACACAATGGGGAGCCATCAGGCCAGGTAATAAGTAAATGCAGAAGGGATAGAAAGGCTCAGAGGAATTAGGGTTGGGGGAGATGGATGAGGCTAGTCTCCTCGGGAAATGATGGAGGTCTGATGCCGTGGAATAGAAGCCAGAGAGGAAAGCCCCCAAGTGGATACTGGACAGGAACAGAGTTAGAGGGTGGAGAGAAATCCACAAGAGAGAATTATCTGGGCAATGGCTGGATTAACCTTCTGGCAGGGGAAGCTGGGAAGACGTATAGACACAGGTGCAGCATAGGCCCTTGTATCTTGAATATTTGGATAAAACGGTGCATTGAAGTCATAGGTGAGGCTTTGCAAGAGAAATATTTTTATGTAATTAGATTACAGTTTTGTATTATCAAGGCATTTGTACTCCTATCAGATGTTATGAGTGTCCAGACATGGCTCTTGCTCACAGCAGGTAATTTTGTCTTCCAGTTATAAGATATATGAGCTTTTTGCTGAGGAGCTTTGAGTCTAAGTGGTTGAGACAGAACCGCTCCCGCCTGTCTCCGTCAGCTCCGACAGCCATGACACAGTGCAGCTGACCCTGGAACAATGCGGGTTTAAGCTACTCAGGTCCACTTATAAGGGGATTTGTTTCAATAAATATTATATGAATTTCTTTTTCACATCATTTTTTGACGTCTAGTGCAGGCACAGCATTTTACAGCATGTAAGACCGTACCGATGCAGGCCGACAGATGCCTCATTTGTAAACGGGTGATATAAACCAAGGGTACTAATAAAGCACAGTGCTATAAAGTATTTCCTCTTCCTTATGATTTGTTCGTAATGTTTTCCTTTCTCTAACTTCGTTTATTGTGAGATACAATACATGTGACATACAAATACATGTCAATCGACTTTTTATTGTTGGTAAGGCTTCAGGTCAACATCAGGCATGAGTAGTTAAGTTTTTGCTGAATCAAAGTTATATACAGATTTTTCAATTTGCGGAGATCAGTGCTCTTAAACCCCATGTTATCATGTGTTCCATAGACTGGGGGACTTAAACATTTATCTGTCACACTTCTGGAGGCTGGTCAAGGTGCAGGCGCATTTGGTTGTTGGTTGTTGGGGAAGGTCTCTCTGGGGCTTGCAGATGGCAGGTACCCTCCCCCTGTGTCCTAACCTGGTGGAGACACTCCCTCTCCTCATATCTCTCTGTGTCTCTCTCTCATACTTTATAGACTGTAAGATTGAGATGCTTTTCTATAATAACCAACCTTCCATTCCAAAGTCTGTCACTGTGGTTATCCTGTCACTATTTTTTTTTTTTTTTTTTTTTTTTAAGGAAAGGTGCAGGCAGGAATGAAGGCAAGTAGGCAGGCAGGCAGGAAGAGAGAGGAGGAAGAAACACTTTATTTTATTTTTATTTAGTATTCACATTCACTGCTTCCCCTGGACCCAGGACTCGAACCCAGGGGTATGTGGCCTGCACTCCTGAGAAGGCAATTGACTTAACCACTTTCCACCAGGGCCCACAAGATCCTGCCTATTCTTATAAAAGCACTAATCCCATCACAAGAACCCCATCATCATGACATGGTGACCTCCCAAAGGCTCCGCTTCCAAACACCATATTTTGTCATGTATAACGAACACTTTTTTGTGCCAGATTTGTCAGGGAAATATAAGGACACGCATCACATGTGGGTAGTACCAATTAAAAACTAGTGTTTTAAATTCTTTCAATTCTTGTACCTTGTATCCCTTCTTGTGTTTCGTAATGATTTGTTACATAAAACTTCTTATACCATAATATGCTAAAAATAAATGCTAAAATTCCTTTATAATACAAAAAACAAATAATAATTTGAATTAAAAAATTAAAAAGAAAGATTCCTTTTTTCTGAAAGTTTGGGCCAAAAAAGTGGGTGCACAGTATATATGGCAAAATATGGTATCTCACGTTGGGGGTTGAGTTTCAATGTAAATTCAGTCACAGCCTCTCCTGTGCAAGGGGACCCTCCTGTGACCCTTTCCTTCCACCAGCAGGTCCCTGGAGAGCCCAAGAAGGACACAGAAGGACATGCGTCCACAGAAGGACAGCTCGTGGAAGGCCTGACAAACTCGGATTTGTGCCGAACCAAGGATCGCTCTCCCATCTTAGTATTTTCTGAAGGCGAACACTGAGAGCTTGACTCAGGTAATCTGGAAAACCTGCCCACCTGCGGTCGGGTGGGGCCGCCTTGAAGAGCCCAGACTCATTCACGCGTTACCAAGTCCCGCCCTAAGGCAGAGGCAGCTGTATAGGAAACTTGCATCAGCCCCCAGACCTCTCTAGAGGACCTCGCTAGAGGTCGACGTGATTTTCTAGACACACCTGGTGGGGTCACCCAGCCAAGAGGGAAGCATGAAGCTCTTCTCGTCTGGTCCAGCCCACCCTCACATTTCCATTCCACACGGTAACGTCGTGCCCGGCAACTTCAGCTTCAAAGGCGGTAATAATCCTCCCCAGTTTTGCACATGGACCAAGGAAGGAAGCGTGGCAGCGCTTTCATCAGATTAGAAAACTTTGTTCCACCTCCTCCCTGAAACGTCCAGGACGTCACTGCAAATCCTAGTCACCCTCTAAGTCAGGGGAAAGCCTCTCTGCATCATTCTGGATGGAACGACTTGTTAGAAAACGCCTCAATTTTAATGGAACTGTGTCTCCAGAACCACCCCCCGCCCCCACCTTCGTTAGGTCCTCCCCGCTGAGGGACACAGAACACATCTGTCCTTTGCACAGGGTAAGCCTTGACACCAGAGGAGAACTTTAACCCCCATGGCATCGCCTCTCTTCCCCAAGAGATGATGCCCTTTCAGCCCCTCCAGGCCTCCAGAGACCTGCCCGGGGTCCCCACCAGTCTAGGCCCCCTGCTGTCACCTAAAAGTCCCTTTTCAGCAGAGCAGTTACAACACCAGAACCCAGCTTTCCTGCGGGGTTGAAACTCTTTCCAAACATTCCAGAAATTGGTTATGGTCACGGCCGCCAAACCCACAAGCCCAGATCCCAATCTCTCACTGTTCACTGAGCAGCCCAAGAACATGTTCAAATCATCCTCGGCTGGACACCAGCCCTCGGTCCCAGGGATGAATCATGAGTTTCTCTTGTTGCTGCCGTTGGCCACCACCCCAGGTCAGTGGTTGGCGGGAGAGACAACACCTCTAATGAGGTCCTTTGTCCTGAGTGTGGACACCTGAGGCAAGGACCACACTGACCAGCCCACCACAGGGCCCAAGTGACTCCCTTTACTTGACAGAAAGTGAGTCAGTGTCAGGGAGACCGTGGGCATCTGCCTCAGCATTTCCAATGAATGACCATCTGGAAGACTTAACCTCCAGGTCCTGCCCTAGAGTTGACTCAGGGACCCCACCCTCAGCACCCCAAGCCAGCTCTGCCGGGCCAGCAGCCTCACTCTGACCAGCTCCCCTTCTCCCTGCAGCACCCATCTTTCCACTGTGTGCCTCCTAGGGGTTACCACAACACTTGTTGTGTGGACAGAAGTGGCCGCTGCCACCCCTACTGTGTTGTCTGGAGAGAGGGCTGCATCCTCTGCGTCCCTGTCCTGTCCTTAGCCTGGGACTTTCTTGAGGCAAGCTCCCGGGTCTCATGTAGCTGTGTTCCGTGCCGGCGTGGACGCTGACACAAAGCAGGCGCAGTGAGACCTCAGGCGATGAGCTGGAGAGCTTCCAGGAGACGCAGACTTTAGTGAAAGACAGAGAATGAAAGCAGGTCTTTGAACACCACCGCACCCATCAGCATTGGTCAGGACTGTTTTTTCTCATCAGTGTTATAATAAAGTGATGGTGACAGAAACAATGGTATTCAAGTACCTGCTGTGCTATGTAAGATGGTGAAATGGAAACAAATCAACCCCACAGCCTTCCTGGGTCAAGTCTTCCATGCCGTCAGAGAAGGGGGCACTAAACATCCCTCCCTCTGGCTAGGAGTCAGGAGAGACCCCCATAGCCTCTGTCCCCGTCTGCTCTCTTCTCTGTCACTGAGATTAGCTGTGGGTAGTAAGCGGGACTGCTCAGAAGAAGGGGACCCCCTTTTGGTCCCTTCCGATGACCAGGAGTTCTGCTTCTCCCGCCAAGAGGATGTGCCCCACACCCAGACCTTCACTGGCCTGCTTTGCCGACAGAAACTGGGGAGACGAGTTGGGCTGAACTGGGGCGAACTCTTCCATCCCCCATGATTGCAAAGGACAGCAGGTTGGCCATGACCCTGATGATCCCCAGCAGTGAGGGGTCTCATGCAAACCACAGAGCAGAGCTCCAGTGCAAGGAGTGCATCACACGCGGGTCCGGGGACAGTCCAAAGCCACTCTGAGCTGCTACATCTCCACTCCCAGACCCAGATTTCCCTGCCAAATTTCATCCCATGATAAAGGGGCACCGCTGCTAAGAGTTGTGCCTGTGTGGAAACCAATCAGCTTCCTCCTCCGTGGTTTCCATGGTGAGAAGGGCAGCACCCGGGCTCATGGGAATGAAGAGAGCAGACTCCAGCTCCCGGCTCCCATCTGCTCTCACTTCTGGTGCATCTCCTTCTGCTTCCGTAAAGGTGAGACAGGAAGGATGCTCTTACCTGCTAAGATGAAGATGCCCACGAGAATCAGGAAGACCAGCAGGTAGAGCCCAAGCACCGCATGCTTCAGGGCTGACGGGGAGCCCAGCTGGGTACAACAGCCGCCTGCCCGCCGTCTGTGGCACGGTCCTAGACAATGGGGGGCAGAAAGGAGGAAAAGAGATGCTTAAAAACCCCATGAGATTTTCCCGCTTTCGTCTCCTCTCCCTGATGCACATAGGCAGTCACGTGGAGTCTCTCAAACACCTTCTGCACATCTGTTGTAGAGCCATGATGCTTCATAGCTCCCAGCTTTCCTTCCACCCTCTGGGCTCATGAACAAGTCAGACAGGTCGCCCCGCGCTCAGAGGCCCACTCTGGCCCACTCCTGGAGCCAGTCCTAGCAGCAGAGACACCCAGCTAGGCTGGAACGTGTGCTTTTTACAAAGCGTCATTGTGCCAAGTGATCCAGAGAATATGGAGAAATTTTCAAATCAGAGTTGAAGACTCCACCTTCCACAGTGGCCAAGATAGGATGAACTGATCAGAGTGGGCCCATGGGGAGCCCGGAGCACGCACCCTGCCCCGAAGTGTTCGTGATGGAGAAATGAGGGCTGGTGTTGCCAGACTCGAATGATCAAGCAAGTCAGCGTGATGAGCAGACATTGCCCTGTTTTCAACTGCTGACAAGTAATGTGAAAAACTGAAAAAGCACTGGGAGTATAAATAAAGCACATTTACCTGCTGGAACGAACTACCAGTTTATAATCTCAGGTTTAGATTTACCGGGAGTCTTGTTCGACAAGACTCATCCGCTTCCAATCAAAACAGACCAGTAAGATATCCGGGCTCTATGGGACCTTAGGAATTGAAAAGTCCAACCCTTCCTTACACCGAGAAGTGTGTGAGAACCCACATGCCCTGACTCCTGGTCACCTTTTAACTTGACTCTCTATCAAGGAAGTTTCTCAAGAGGCCTGTGTTGAGGCCAGGAAGCCACTCAGGGACCCACTAACCTCTGCCTGCGGTGTCCTCTGAAAGTGGACAGGAGGGATGCTCTCCCGCCCTAACCCCCGAGGGGCTGGTAAGAAAGGATGGAGGGCCTTTTTTCAAAATACACAGGCGCTTCTATGCTTCTTCTCTATCCTCTGTGAGGGAAAGTGCTGCTAACTGGAGTGTGTTGCATGTGGAGAAAGATGTGGGAACAGGAAAAGGTTGACAAAGATGTTGAAAGCCTTGGTATTCAGAAACATCTTTAAAGATGGCGGGATGCTTGCGATTCCTGGGTCACTTTGGGTTTGCAAGAGAGATACTTCCGGGGCGACTAATGAAGCTCCTTACTACCTCTGTGGCCTTCCAGAGACTGTAGGCTTCCAGAGACATGGTGACCACATTGCTGCCTGATTCCCCAGAGGCATTGTTAAATGAGGAGCATTTTCCCGTTCATTTCCTTCATTTTATTGAAAATATTGCTGTTAAAATAGCTAAGTAGAACTATTATACATTTCCTTAAAACATCAAGTACCATTTGGAGCACATGTTCAAGAAATACAAATTCAATTATCATTCTCATCAACTTTAAATGCTAGCAAATTTGAAAAGTTGACCTGATTTTCCACTGACATGCCCAGAGCACATATTTCTAACTCACCCTAGTCTTCTTTTCCAAGAGTATCTCCACATTCTAAGATCAATAAACCATTTTGCTCCTAAATACGGAGATTTCTTATAATATTTTTTTAACTAATTGTGAGAACCATTGGTTGGTCACAACTTATTAGAGAAAAGTCTTTTTCCTTTGAGAGTCTGAGGTGGGCTTAGCATGGTGTATTATACACACATCGGTCATCGTTCTGTTCTCCTGACGGCTCTTCCAGCAATTCTGCTCTAAGCCCTCTTCAACCTCATGGCCAAGCAGGAGGAGGAAGATGGCGCAGTCAATGATATGCCTATGTGGAGTCTTGCTTCTGTGGTTTGTAGGAGTGTTGCTAGATCACTGTGAGAACAGGGCATGCTGCAGTGACAGACCTCTGGTTTTCCACCAGGAAAGAGTAGTTTCTCCTCACCACTGAGGTTTCTGTTTAATAGAAATCACCAACTGGTGATAGGTCCCTTTGTCAACTAACACACATGACATAGACTTGCCTCTGAGAGCGCTTTAGTGGAACTTGATTCCTGTGTTCATAAATGAGATCTACTTTAAATAGCATGTAATAAGGGCTTCCTATGGAAGTTTTCCACACATGGTTAGACAAGCAAATGTGAACGGTTCTGGCAAGAAGACCAGAGAATGATATAAGGGAGGAAGGCAATTACCAGGAAAAACAAGTCACTAAGTCTGCCCAAAGCATAGTCATTGACTCTTGAATTTAACACGGCAGCAGCATGTTCACTGGGGAAATCATGCACATTATTTAACCGTAGTAGAAAAACTCTCCAAAGCCATACAGTTAGCAGTGTATGGGCAAAAAGTATCTAATTTTTGACTGAAAACAAAGTAAAAGAAATGAGTTATCAAGTCATGAAAAGACATGGAGGAACCCTCGAGGAGTACTGCTAAGTAAGAGACGTCAGTCTGAAAAGCATGAGCTAGAACTCCGACTCTGTCATTCTGGAGACAGTGCAAGGATGGGTGGCTGCTGGCCAGGGTCGGGGGTGGGGTGGGGGAGCAGGCTGTGGATGAGTAGGCGGAGCACAGAGGCTTTTTAGGGCAGAGAAACTATTCTGTATGATGATAGTACTTAGGGGGTACATGTCACTATACATTTGTCCAAACTTACAGAATGAATAACACCAAGAGTCAACCCCAATGTAAGCCATGGACTTCAGCGACAGATAGGTCAGTGTGGGTTCATCATTTATAACAAATATACCATCTGGTGGGATGCTGAGAATGGGGGAAGCTGGGCATGTGTGAAAAGGGGAGATATACAGAAACACTCTGTATTTTCCACTTACTTTGCTATAAACCTAAGCATTTTCTCTGAAAACTAAAGTCTATTTATAAAAAAGTAGAGGATTTGACTTATGGACTATTTGGATAAAAACTTCAGCAAACATTTACAGTGGATTGGCCTACCATGGCAGCCCGCCTTCAAGATGATCATGGATGACCCCTGCCCCTTTGTACCTGGATTGGATTTTGTGACCAGTAGAATATGGCCAAGGTGATGGACAAAAGACACTGCAGCTTCCTTCCTGCTCGCTCTTTCCCTCTCTTGGAACATTCATTTTGGGGGAAGCCAGGTACCATGTCATGAATGCTCTGTGGAGAGGTTACATGGCAAGGAGCAGGGGCCTTCAGCTCACAACCACATGAGTGAGCAGATCTGGAAGCAGATCCTCCAGCCACATCAAGACTTCAGGTGATCTCACCCTGGCCAAGATGCCGACAGCAGTTTCTCATGAGACACCCTGAGCCAGAATTACTGGTTAAACCTTGCCTGCATTCCTGTCAGATTGTATTATAGACACATTATTTCTGAGGAAATTTTTGATCTGAAAAAATAAACAAAGTCTTGACTTTCCTTGCACAACCACAGTTACCTCAGAAACTGGGTGAGATAATTTTTGCTATTTTAAGCTGCTGTGTTTTGAGACAATGTGCTACGTGGTACTAGATAAGGGACACATCTGCGTGTGTGAGACGTCAGGAAAGCAGGGCCAACAGGCTGTGAGAAGGACAGACTCTGTCGGCGTTGCTCACATCCGACAGCCAACTGTTCCTCTTTTCTCGTTCCCAGCTCCTAGACTGGTGCCCAGCACAGAAAACATTGGCTGAATGAGAGCTGAAGATATGGTCGCCGCCCTTCGGAGGCCCGCAATGGAGGAGAGAAGGCATGTAAACAGGCAACGTTCTACAGGTGTAAGTTAAGGAGGCATGTCAGGGAATTGCACAACCAAAATGCAGCACTCGGAGGCCATGGCTCCACTTGTGTCAGGAGTGGTCCCTAAGTCTGTGCGGAGGAGGCAGCCACACAGCGGGGCTTTGAAGGACGGCCTTTCTAGATGGGCTGAAATCCAGTCTCTCGCTCCAACTGGATTATCCTATTTAGCGCTATTAAAAATCTGAAAACTGTGAGTTTAAGAAGAACATTTTCTTCCTTCATGTGAGAACAATCATGAAGAAAGTACCAGACAAAGCTGGTAGTTATTAAGCCAAACTGTTTGTTTGCGGAGATGGTCCCACACAAGAGCACATCAAGGGAGAAAATGGCGCACACGCGCCCATATGTACACACACTACTGTTCCAAGATCTAGAAGCGTCACGGACAGGTTTTTCCATTTTGCCATGACCTCCAGAAGTGAGGGTGACATCTCAGGGGGATCAGAAGCCAGCAGGAGAAGGCAAGACGTGTGTGGTTCCAAGAGAGCAGAAGAAACTGAAAAATAAATGCAAAGCGACTTGAAGAATCAGCTGGAATGCCAGGGTGAAGACATTGTTTATCTCAGTGGGGGCACACGGCTCCCTGCTCAGCTGACGCCATCAGATATGGGACGGGTCCCCACCCCTAGACATTTCCCCTGCCCAGGCAGCCTGCCCGCACAAAATGGCCGTAGCTGAGCACCTTCAGGCTATGATACTCTGTTGTTCCACTTCTTTTTTAACTTAAATTTATTTGAGGACATTTAATACCATCACCACTGGGAAATGAACATCATACACGTTAAATTAAATTCCTCGTTATAAAAGAAAATGCTTAACCACAAGAATAGCAGCGGGGTGTCTGGGCACCACTTCAAGTCTTCCTGGGTAGCCCAATAGTATAACTAGTCACTGAAAAACACTGACTTTAGTCAAAGTAATTCAGCCACAGTTCAATGACAAGTTGCAAGATGTAAGCTGATGATATTGCATTTGTAAAGAAGGAAAATAACATTTTTGAGATTCAAGACTAAGAATATTCCAGAAGTTGGCACATGATGAATTAAGCATCACTTTCAAAACCAAGTCCGAGTCCTGCCCACCTCTCCAGCCCTCACAGCCTCATTTACCACGGTCTACATCTCTCTGTCCCCTCTGCGGCAGAGCCGTCTCACTGCCCATCACCGGCATGGAGATGTCACAGTGAGGTTCTTGGCAAGGACAGAGACCAGCGGAAGGCGCTGACTTGAGCCGCAAAAATCCTTTCCGCCATTTGCCTTGTGCCAATAATGGATAGATTTCTGTTGTCTGTAAAGACATATTTTGGAACTGAAAAAAATAAACATAATCTTGACTTTCCTTTCTCACTCATGACTTCAGATCGCCTCTTCATGACCATATAGAAAAGGGTGAGCATGATTCCCTGGAGCAGAAGGGAGACTCGCCCTGGCCGGGGAGCTACTCCAGCCAAGGGACTTCTTGAACATCCTGAGACGTGAGCCCCACCCCTGGACGTTCTGATTCAGACCCAGGGATGAAATCACAGATCTACGGCCTGGAGGTACGTGTTTGGGAGTGAGGCATTTGTCATTTCAAAAGAGAACTTGACAACACATTCTTGGAAAAAATCTATCAAAATTCTATTTTAAGAGCTTGGTGTATTTGAAACAAAAACAACAATGTTGATTTCTATTTAATAGTACACATTCAAAATGGGATGGTCTCATTTTATTAATCCCAGAGGCTAACATTGGGAAGGGTTCCTTTATTCCTGGGGGCAAGAATACCCCCAAAGAGCTTGTGCCTGGAGGGGTTTGGGAGCGCAGATTAAAGATGAGAAAAGGAGGGTGTATCAGCAGTCAGCCAGCCCCTGACAGCTGAGCTGAGGGTGAGCCAGGAGCTGGTCTCCAGTGTGGAAAGGACATATGGCCCCCAGCCTCTGTGTTAGGCAGACCGGTGTTTACACTCTCGTGTTTACACTCGTGTCTATACTCGCAGGAGGGAACAGGAGTCTGGGGCTCTGTGGAGGTGGATTCAAAGTCCTCCTGCTGTATGCTGACTGTGAAATCTCCGGGCTAGCCCCTTCGTCAGTTTATACTTTTCTTTGCCAATGTCCAAGTACATAAGCATAATTTTAGAGCATTTGGAAGTGATCTGTCTGAACTTGTTTTCCTCCCATTGAAAAAATGCACCTGATAGAAGGGGGTATTTTAAAAGAAATCCACCTCTAAACAACACAAAAACCAGGAGGCAATGATTCAATTGGCACCTAATTGAGTTTTACTCACAACAAACATTCACCAATCTTTTTGTTCTTTTCTGGTCCCATGGCTCATAAATAGCAGGTGGAGATAAGGTTTTATTGCTGGAAGCAAACTCAGAGCTCATGTCATCCCAGGATCTTTAAATCCACCCAAGGCGGATTTGTCACCCCCTGGTCCCGCCTCACCTCGGTGCTGGCTGTCCCGGAAACCCCAAGTAACCTCTGTCTTTGAAGCTGCCACCACTTGCTGGCCTTAATGGCTATCTTTGTTCACTTTTCTTCAATAAAAGGAAGAGGAGGGTGTGAGCAGGGATTTGCAGGGCAGAAGCCTCCACTTGCTGTTTCAGCTGCCTTAGGGAACACTGGGAGGCCCACCTGGGCCCTCCAGGCAGCCAGCCCAGGGAAGACACGGGGTGAGGGTGGGGGGCAGAAGAGTGTACCCCTCTGCATGCCCAAATGGCTCGATCCATTCCTAGGAGAGACGGGTAGGGGGCGTGGAAGGAGGCAGATGTCATGATGACCCAGGCCAGTTTCTCCCCAGACTTCTAGTGCAGACTTCTTACATTTTGTAACCTGCCTGCAATACTTTTTATTTTCCCTAAACCTCTATCTGTTCTATTTCCAAGGTGCCCTGCAGAAACATTCTTGAGACCAATCAGTTGCCTGTGTGCTGTTTTCTACAGGAGATCAGCAGGATGAAGGGACTCTGACCAATGTGCCTATTATTTTGCAGCTGGGGATGGAGCAAGAAAGCCAGGTAAGAGGGGACACGGGGGCCAAGGTGACTGGCCTGTGACTTCCAGGGAGGAAGGGAGGATTCGGGAACCCTTCCCCAAGGAAGACGTGGGTCCTGGGCTGGTGAAGGATATTCACACTCTTGCCCTCCATGGGAGGATGGGAAGAAATGAGGCCTTGATGCAGATATTCAGACAACTGGGGGGTTCTGTGTTCTGCCTACATCGGGGTCCAAAGACCCTCCTGGATCCCTCTCCTAAGAGTCCCAGTTCCTCCCCTGGCCCCCTGCTAGAGGAAATGACTGTGTGTGTGTAATGTGGAAGCCAGGGCGCAGCTATCTCCATGTTTAAATCCTTACTCCTTCCAGCGGGTGGGGGCAACCTCCGTCCCTGCTCCTTGGTTTGATGGCTGACCACCCGGGCAGGAATGAATACCCTGGACACCCCGTCTCCATCTGCCGACTCTCACCACCGCTTGTTGGGCCTTCTGGGAGTCTGGTTTTAAAGACGGGAGGCCTAAGAGCCCAGCCCTGGCCACTGCAGGGCACTGAGCTGGAGGAGCCCAAAGCCCACGGGCTCTGCACAGCGTGGAGCTGAGTGAGGATGATGGACCCCTGTCCCCTGGGAAGTCCTGAGTGCACACTTGTACCCTACAGAGCTTCGTTGGGAAATTGTGCCCCTCGCGGTGCAGGTGCCGGTGTGACTAGACTCGCATCCGTAAATCCGTGAACACAAGTCCAGGTCTGTGGAGGGTCCACGTCGGACTCGTCTCCTGGTCCCCAGGTCCCGAGCTATAGCCGGTGCTCAGCTCACATCTGCTGGCTGTCTGTGGGTCAACGAAACGCACACCTACTCCAAGCCACAGTTAAGCTTTTGTAATAACCGTGACTTCTGGCTTCTGCACGTGTTTCTTTGCCATCTGGGGCCTTGCTGACTCTGAGGAGATGACGCCTCGCAGGGCCAGCCTGCTCCAGAGACAGTAAAGGATTTGCCCAAAAGTAGAGCCCAAAGCCACAGCGCCTCCTTCCCCCACTCTCCCCTCGTCACCCCAGGGCCCGGGACCAGGCAGCGAGGCTAGGCCCTGTGCCCCAGAGCTGTCATGATTACCCAAACTCCCCAGGCCAAGCCTGAGCCCCTGCCTTGTCCTTCCTCCCCAGGGAACCCACGGACAGGCTCGTCCCCCATTTTCTCCTTGCTCCCCCCCGCCCCCCCCAAGTTCCCTGCTGCCCCTACAGCATGGCCTGTGTCTCCTGTGGGGAACTGTGTCTAACAAGCCTTCTTCAGTGACCATCTTCTGATCTGTGGGCCCCACCACCCTGAAAAAAAGCGAAAGCGACACTTGACGACAGCGTTGACATCTTTAACAAGGCGACACAGCAGAACCACAGCTGCTGCTTCGCTGCCCCGGGCCAGCTGAGCCTGGACAGATCACTCTGCAAGGCCGAGCTCAGAGAGGAGGGGGCTGGCCCAAAGCGAGAGGAGAGACATGAGGTCCGGAGAAGGACGTCCCTGTGTGGCGCAGGGGAATCGGCAGGGCGCACGGGCCACCTCTGTGCTGCTGGGTCCTGAGGCTGGACAACAAGGGCAGGTCGTGACAGCTCCGAGCGAGAGTGTGTCGGCACCGTCCTCACTCGCCATGTCTCTGGGTCACACTGGGCACACTTTTTTCTGGGGGCCGCTGTACACCTGGCAGCACAAGGCAAGCAGGACTGTCTTCTGTCCGGGGAGCCGAAGACTCCGCGTGACTCACTCTGGCTGCCATTCCGGCTTAACCTGCACGTCTGCCTGCCAACCGTGGTCTCTCACAGCTGAGCCTGCCCGACGTGGACAGTCGTTCGTTCACTCGGCCACCGCTTCCTGACAAGGGTTGTGGCTGCCGCGCTGACCTCGGGCGCCGCCTCCTGTGCCCACATGGTGTAGCTGCACCGGGCCAGTGCCAAGGGCTCCTGCGGCCTCTGGGCCCCTGCCCAGCCCACGACAGGACTGCAGCCCGGGGCCCAGGAAGGCGCGTCCAAACCACAGCCACGTCTGACCCACGAGTCCAGGGGTGTCGGTCCTGAGGCCTTTCCCGGCAGTCTCTACCCCACCTCCCAAGCGGCCCCCGTTCTAGAATCTGGGGCCTGCTTGTACCGCTACAAGGACAGCGCTGAGACTTGGGTGGCTTATCTACAAAGAAAGCAAGAGCAGCCATTTTTGAATTCCTGATCACCAAACACAACTTCAGAACACGCTCGAACAGAAGGGCCACTCGCGGACAGAGCCCGCCCAACAAGACAAGGGTTCCCAGCATCCCTGGGCGTCCCTGGGCGTCAGGCAGGCTCTTGTCACGGCCGCCGCAGGCATGTCAGTATCTTACCTTTAGGGTCAATACCCTGCAGGGTTCCCCACTATGAATCTATGTGCACAGGCAGCTCCCCCGGACGCCCTGGAAATGCTTAACGCTTACAGTCACATTTTAACAACGCCCTCAGCTCAGGGTGGGGGAGCATCTAACTCTAGAGGGAAAACTGAATTCCTACATTTGGCAGGGAATGCCGAGGCCAGAACGGAACGGGGGAACTGAAGACACCAAGATCAAGGTCACCAGGCAGGGTGATGAGGTCACGCTATTACTCATGGACAGGCTATGAGGTCACTTTCAAGCACAGGCTTTTCTAAGTGTGAGCAGGACTCTGTCGGACACAGTGCACACACCGAGATGGTTCCTGCCTCAGTTTCTCCTTGTCCTCAACAGCCCTCTCTCATCAGGCCCTCCTGATCTGATTGCCCCGCTACCCCCGTGGGTTCTAGAATGTTGCAGCACCCTAGTCCCTTTGCATCCATTCTTTGATCGGTTGTCCCCAAAGGTGACCCTGGGAGAATAGTGACCCAGCTGTCGGGAGAAGGGCTGCAGCAAGCCTCCCCGCCGCCCCCGCCACCCCACCAAAGCCTCCCTCCAGCAGGACTTTCTAAAGACAGGGCTCCTCCTGTGCCCTCTGGGACTGGCGTCCTCCAACTGCGCAGCTGAGCCCGCTGCGGCCAGCAGCTCTCCCAGGAGCCCTGGGCAGCACGGGAGCTGGGGTACCAGGGAGGGCAGGCGTGTCTCTGTACTCAAGTCCCCGAGAGGTTAGTGTCCCAGGCTTCCTCTGAACCCATTCACAGCCCTGTCATTGTGCTCTTGTCCAGACCTGTTTGGATTCCAGCCAACAGCACCTCTTAGGATAATGCGTTCCATCTGGCCCCTGCACTTCCGCCATCTACTCCCCAGGCCCCGCCCGCCTCGTCATCCCTGGAAACAGCTCCACCTCCGCAACCTGAAACTCCAAGAACTGCCGGCCTTGCTCCTGAAGGCCCCAGCCAGTCCTTGACTGTTTGGGGGCCAGGCCGGAACCCGGGGTTCAGCGGTGAGATGTGCCCAGGCCTGGGCTCCCAGCAGGCAGACGTGGGCCTGGATCCGGACTCTGCTCTGACTAGCTGAGTCACTAGACTTCGCCTGAGATGTCACCTTCTCAACGACAGACTAGGAAAAATAGCCTCTGCTGAGGTTTAGTGATCAGTGCATGAGCATCGAGGCACAGGCCTACAGGCTCGGTCAGGGCACCACTGCATGGTTGTCACTTCTCTAAGCATTGCCCTTTGTCTCTGGGCTCACTGTCTCTCTCAATTTCTGCTTCTGACTCTTCCTCCCCTCTCTCCCCTCCGCTCCTCTCCTCTCCCTTCCTCTCTGTGAGCACTTTAAACTGAGATGAACTGAAATGCAAAACACATGCATGATTTTGAAGATAACATGAGAAAAGTATACAGATACCTCGGTAACTTGCTCTAGTGATTACACGTCAAAGCGTTCTTACTGTTGAACATAGTGCATGAAATAAAATCTGTTAGTGACTGTAATTAGGTTCATTTGCATCTCTTTACCTTTCTAAGTGACTACTGGGAAATTACAAATTGCCTACATGACTCACATGACATTTCTATGGCTTCGCTGATGACTGAACCCTTTCTTTTCAGGGAAGAAAAGAAGCAGGCAGGCGTGAAGGCAAAGGCAGGTGGGACAGAGACGAGGAAGCATTTATCTAAGTGTTTATCTCGGTTGCTCTGCACCATCCCTCCGACCCTGTCGCCAACCGGCCCTGGGCTTTGTGTGGACTATGCCAGAGCCACAGCCTTAGCGCCTGGGCCACCAGGTCGCACCTCACTGAAACTTTTCCTGACCCCGATTCCAAACGGCCCACATTGTGACCACCTCTTCTACCTTCCCGGGGGGCTATCTCAAGAACTCTGATTCAGGAACCCCCTACCCTCACCAGGACCCACAACCCAGGACTCTTTCGCCCCTTCCCACTCCTGTCTCTCTCCTGTCTGGTCACTTAATTTCCATGACCTGAGCACATGGCCTGCATAGGGCCATACCCCACCCCACCCTGCCACCCCTCTCTGATTTCCTCATACTCATTTGGCAAAACTCTAACCCTGGCAAGACCTCACTGCAATGCCATGCTTCCACCTACGAAGCTGGGCAGAGCTGGGAAAGGAAAAATGCTGTAGGTGACTGCCGACATGAAGCTCTGACACTAGACCCCAACCGCCCATCCAAGGGCTGCCCCGGCCTGTGCATCCCACCCACTCTCCTGGACCCCTTTGGACTTCCTCCAGCATCTTCTCTCTGGGTTTCCTGTTTGACTGATGCAATGATGTACTTTGGGGGCAGAACAAAAAGAGCTTTGAGGTTCCCTGTGCATCTAGCTTCCCTAGGAAGCCCATTAACCAAAACTCTGCTTTCTTTAGCAGGAGGTGAGAACCAGTCTTCAGACACCATCCAGGCCACGGGGTGCAGAGAAGTGGTGTGCATGTTTCTCAGGAGGCCCCAGGGGCCACACCTGTCATTGCCCACTTCCCCAAGATTTGCAGGGGACACCCCACACACCAGACTGCATGCAAGGTGCTTCACATGGCAGTATCCCTGATTCAACCACATGCCTGTGAGGTGAGGATAGTGTGCCCATTTTTCAGATGGGGACACTGAGGGGTTAGAAGGCCAGGCCTCAGAAGCTAGACATTCCAACGAGAATTCAATGAAGGGACTTTAGGCAAAGGTGTGGCCAGGGTGCAAGTCACCCACAAAAAGCAAGAGTGGTGTCCTAGGACTATACCCACCCAACTCAAGATCAAAGAAGGTGCAGTCACCAGATCCTGGAAGGAGTGGAGAGGGAGACTCACGAGACTGTCGCCTTGGGGAAGGACACAGCATCCTGGGGTGAACCTGGAATCAGAAGCAGGACCTGGGGAACCAAAACTCCAGCCTCCCTGTGTCCTCACCCCTACCTTCTGCTGACGGCCCCCCAGGAGCCAAACCCAATGGGACAGAGTGGAGTGAGTGAGGGGGAGTGGGGCGGGGGGGCAGATGGAAGGCACCCTGCACAGGGGTCAAGGTTTGTGGTCGACAGCCCTGACCGACTTCCACGTGCAGGCTCTGTCTCCTCCCCAGGCTGCGCCCCATCTTCTGCAGGGACCCTGCCTCTGGGCAAGAGTGACCTGCTATTCAGCTGGCCACCAGCACCCTGTGACAGGCTTATCTAGAGCATCAGAGGCTGAGACACACGGGGCACCGCACCGGCACTGCAGAAGTTAATCTCTCTGCCCTCCAGGGGAGGAGTCTCCAGCCGGTTGACTAAGACCCTCAGGTGGGCCAGCCCCGCCCAGGAAACTCCTGGGCCCCTGCCCTCCGCTTCTCCACAGGAGCCCGAGAGAGCTGCTTGATGAGAAGGTAGATGTGGGGGTCCACCAGGAGAAACTTTAATTGTATGGGGTAGGAAGGCTGGAAGAGGGGCGGACTCCGAAGCCGTCTGGCCGCCAGCTGAGCATGTGTAACTCATTACCTCTGCAGCCTCCCAGCGTGGTGGAGGCCCAGCCCGGGGAGCATGACTGCAATATTTTCCTGACACTAACGCCTCTCCCTGGCCCTCGGAGAGGGCCGTGCAGGAGCCAGGCCCGCCAAACACCACCCACGCCCGGCCTCTGCCTCCACCTCCTGGGGCCAGACCCAGGGGCTCACAGCTGCGCTGGGAGGAGGGACCTGGGGAGGAGGGGGCTTGCGAGGAATGATAATGGGGAGCAGGAAGGCCTAGGGAGCCAAAGATGGGGAGGAGGAGGTCTTAGGAGGAGGGGGCTGAGGAAAGGGAGGCTGGACCAGAGGTGAGAGGGAGGGAGGCCAGGGCAGGCAGGGGGGAAGCCGGCCTTCCCGGAGCTGTATTAAGGGAGGCATAAGGGGCACCGAGGTCAGAGGTCAGGGCCACACAGGTGGAACCAGTGCAGGTGTCCAGAGGCGCCAGGAGGCTCCACGTTCCCCTGCCCAGGGCCCTCCTGCCCACAGTGCACATCAGACAGGGGAGCAGGTGGGGTGGGGAGAGCTGGGCCCGACCAGGTGCAGAAGGAGAGGCCCCAGGACGTCAGGAGCGGGGCGTGAGAGTGGTCCTGGGTGATGTGGGGTGTGGGCCAGGAGTTGGGCAAGAGGGGGTCAGAGGGCCAGAGGGCCAGGGGTATGTCCCTTCTCACCTGTAAGGGAAAGGGGAGCGAGAAGAGGGTGCAGGAGAGGAGAGTCAGGGAGCGAGGGGAGCTGTCCCCTGACCTCTGGGATCACGACTCATACCCTAGGACCACAGAGGCCTGCTGGCTGCACACCTGAGTATCTGGGGTCTTCCTTCTTCCCAGGCTCCTCCGAGTCGGCTTCCACAGGAAGCTCCCCCGGGAAGGGGCTTGGAGAGACTGCTTACTTGCTCGCCAGGGGTGGCGGGGTGGCCAGGCCTCCTTGGTCCCTGGTCCCGGTCCCTCCTCCTCCTCTTTCTCGCAGCCCCCCCCCTTCCCCGCTGCAGACTCCCCAGAGAAGAGGATCAAAGGAGCACAGTCTTGGGGGAAATTCTGCTTAAACTTTCCCAAGTCAGAGATCACAGTTTTCCTCTCAGAATGAAGGGGAAGGAAATACCAAACCCAAAACCCGGAGCCTTCAGGGGCTGTTTCATCTCAACGGCACCGGGTGAGGCCAGCGGACCTGGCAACTTGGAAGGTCGCTTCAGAGGTGCTGGTTTGCCACTTTGAGATCTTAAGGACCCTCGTGTTCATTCGTTCATTCGTTCATTCATTCAGCAAGTAGAGAGTGGCCCCGACTACGCACCACTATGCGAGGGAGGCATCAGCAAACACAGAGATGCCTGCGGTCCCGCCTCGTCCCGCTCGTGAGGGGCGGACAGCACCTGGCAAACGCCATGTGTGAGGCAGCTCCGCAGTGTCTCAGAAGGGACAGGTGATGGGAAAGAAGAAGGGAAGGGGCCCAGGGTGAGGGAGACATGAGCCCAGTGACCGGGGCAGCAGATGTGGGGACAGAGGCCCATGACGTGAGTGTGCAGCAGGCTCCGTGTGAAGGTCAGTGGCCTTCCGGGCCATGGGCAGTGTCTGGGCTGTGCTCCCATTGAGGTGGGAGCCTTTGGGGGCTTTGCTCAGGGTGGTGTCCTCCTCTGCCTTAGGACCACACCTCAGATGTGATGACCAGCTCCACTTCTATGCACCGAATTTTGGAACTAGCCAGGCCCCAAGAGACATCCCATTATGCCCACTCAACAGCTAAAGACACTGAGGACCAGAGAGGGACGTGCCTGGCCAGGTCACATGCCACAGTCCTTTCAATACAAATGACTTTTCATGGAGAGTTCTGAAAAGGGCAGGGGAAAATGAGGCAGGGGAACGGGTGCACCTCCCACCCCAAGCTCTTCCTGCCCCTGGGCCCCTGCCCTGCCCTTCCCCACAGGTGCTCAGGCCCTGGGGGCCTCCAGTTACCCCCACTGCACTGTGCCCAATTCTTTTTGCCCAGCCAGCCTCTTCACCGATGGGCGGGTGGGGAGGGTGGGTCAGGATGTGAGCGCCAACTTGGCCTTTGTAGATGTACTTGCCAGAGACCCGGCCACCCAGGCTCTGTCCCTTCTTTCCAGATGCCATGAAGTGGACAAAAACACTGGCCTAGTTTGGTTAATGCAGCCAGTAATCCCTTTTCCCGACTACTTCTCTTACAAAATTGTATTCAGCCTTTAAGCACTTTCCCAGAAAGGTTTCTGGGAAAATACATGATAATCACACATATTTGTACCTAATTTATGTTATGAGTAACCGTCAGCAGGCCAGCCTCTTCCCCTGGGATCATCAGCCTTTGAAGACAAGGATGGTTTGATTTCTCTTTGGAATGTCCTGTAACCCGATCCGTCATGGGCCCTCAAAAGATGTCTGTTGCCTGGGACCAGGAGGAATTGCCAGAGTGGTGGGCAGGGTGCGGGGAGGAGCTGTGCGCATCAGAAGCCCGCATCTCCCTGTCTCCTCCCCCATCTCCTCTCCCTGCTGAGTGTGTCCCCACTCACTGGCTCTTGAAACTACTTCCTCAGCACCTCGTGGGAGGAAGGCCCAGAAAGCAAGTGGAAGCCATTTCTCAACGATGTGGTTAGCAGAGGGGAGCCCAGCAAAACCTGGGACATGAGAAAAAGCTGGTGTGATGGTTAATTTTATGCATCTGCCTAACTGACTGAGGGGTGCTCAGGTTACACACCTTTCTGGGGGTGTTACGGAGGGTGTTTCTGGATGAGATGAGATTTTGAACGGGAGTATCCTCCCCAAAGTGGTGGGGTTCCTCCAATCAGTTGAGGACCCCACACCGAACAAAAGTCAGGAGAAGGAGATATGCCAACCTTTTAGCTTCCTGCCTGCCTACATGAATGAGTACATCTCATCTTATCCCTGCCCCTCAAACTGAGATTTAAACCATTGATTTCCTGGTTCACAGGCCTTTGAACTTGGACAGGGTGATGCCCTGGGCTGTCCTGGGCCTCCAGCCTACAGAAGGTGGGACTTCTCAGCCTCCACAATCACGTGAGTCATTCCTCGTTCTCTTTCTTTAGATGTACACCCCGCTGGGCCTGTCTCTGGAGAGCTTTGACTAATACAGTCATGTGTCCCTTAACAGTGGGGATGCATCTGAGAAATGTGTGCTCAGGTGGTTTCGTTGTGTGAGTGTCAGAAGGTGGTTCTAGACAAACCTAGACCTGCAGCCTCCTCTGCTCTGGCTCCGTCAGCGGCCACCGTCATGTGTGTGGCTGGTCGTCCACTGAAACGTCCTGAGGTGCTGGACTGTCCAGCTGTCTCTCTTATTGGCCACACATCTTTAGAAGACGCTTCCAGAAGCTTCTTTCTATCCCTCTGAAGTGGGGACGGCGCGCTCCCCTCCTACACTCATCAGCATTTACTAAGCACCTGCTAAGTGTCACGCGCTGCACTGGTGCACAGGACACCTGACAGCTGGCCCGGTGCCCTGGTGTTTTGGAGGAAGTTGCATCTGTTGAATCTCCAGAGTTTTAGCAAAAGACCAGCCCCCAAAGAGGTAATACCCTCTGTATCACCTGAATGGGGACCCGCTTCCTGTACACAACCTGGAGCCTCAGACCCAGAGGGATGATGGGCATTTTGGAGAAGTGTGTTCTTTCCTCACAAAAGCTTCAGGAAATGGGTTGGAGGCTCTCACACGGAGCGGCTGGGCTGATTGGTTCAGATGCCCGAATCCATCTTCCCTCCAAAGAGGGGGTGGCAGAGAGGCAAAAGGCCTACCTTAGAAGTCAGGAGACTCAGCGCCAGCACCCTTCTAGGACTCATAAACCATGTGACGCTGAATGCTTTTCTCAGCCTCCACTAGCCCATCTGTAAGGTGGGTCCACATCGTGCTCATCACTTGGTTTCTTGAGATACACGATCGAGAAAGAGCACGTGAAAACAACCTTTCAAAGCGTGGCATTTGACAAGAGGTCACCAGCACCCTAGGTGATGCCCCAGTTGGTGGGGGCAGGGCAGATCTTAGACCCCAAGACCCAGCCAGGGGCACTCACCGTCGTCACACAGGTTCAGCTTGGACAGGCTTCTGCCGTCAAAGGGCTCTTCAAAGACGGAGCTCGTGTCGCGGTCGTTTACTGTGTGCAGGTACATGGCTTTGTTCTCCATCTCGTCCTGTGGTGACAGGAAGAAGGGGACAGGAGGCAGAGAGAAAAAGAATAAACCATCGGTGGGTACAGACATGCAAAAGTAGACCGAGGCGCCCACCCTAGGCTCCTGAGCCTGACACTGCCTCACTGGCGGGGCTCACTCAGGGGCCAGGGGACTACCAGGCCCTCTAGTCCCCAGTCCCCTGCCCTGTCCCCTCAATGCTTGGGGAAGCCAAAGCCCTTCGAACTCTTCTGCTCTTGGGATCTGCATCCTTGCTTTCAACGGCTCTGGGTGGGGCGAGCACTGAGCCGGGGGCACACCGAGGGCCTTGCTGGGGCACCCCTCTAGGACCGATAAGTTGTGTGACCCTTAATGCTCTCCTCAGCCTCCATCGCCCCCCTGTGACATGGGTGCACATCGCATGCTGGGAGCGAGGGAAAGGAGACACAAAGTTGGTGCTGGGACCCCAGCCAGTTCCGCTCAGGCCTGGACTCTCAGACCCGACCCGCTGGCCCCATCTAAGGGAGCTGGCTGGGCTCAGTGGGACAAGAGTGACTATTCCTCTCCTGAGGGAGAGCGAAGAGCAGGTGGGCTCCGTGGGGTACCCCAGACACAAAGACCCGCAAGGCTGGTGTCTGATGGCTGCTGAGCCTAGCTTCCTGGATTTGGGTCTCCCCAGGTGCCCCAGGGACAACTCCATCGACCTGGGAAAACGCTCTGTCCCTTGGACACAAGTGTGTGTGACATGATCCCACTTCTGATCTAACCCTCAGTCCCATGGCCTCGACAGGCATGGCATTAGACATGTGCCTTGTTGCTCCGGGTGAAACGTATTTCAAGATCCTGGAGAGCTGGGGTGGGGAGCTGGGTGCTTGCGCTCTTTTCACTATGGGAGCTTCTGCATTTTCTACAGTGCATGGCATCTGTGTCATTTAAAAAGTCCACTTTTCAGGCCATATTGCAAAGCATTCATTTACATAAAATGCTGGATAGACTTTTTCTCGAAAGCACCGTCAATGGTTTTACAGACTCCACTCTGCTTCCGAGGGGTCACAGCCATGTATTCAATTGAACTTTCATTCTAACGGTCTTTGTCTGGATATTGAGCCCAAAAGTCCACTTGAGAAAAGTGGGGTCTTTGGCAGATAATGTCCCAGAGGATGGGTGGGCCCCAGGCCCCAGAGTGCAGCAAACCAGTGGTTCTTCCTCAGAGGCCGATGGGAGAGGCTTTGCACCACCTGAGAACTAGGACTCAGGCAGCTGAGCCCGACAAACCCCGCGTTTTCCTCTCTGCCTTCGGGACGGCGGGAGGCCAGAGCTGACCAGCTCCGTACAGCTGTGCTTCCAATGGCCCAGGACGGCTGGACAAGGGTCCTGCTCTTGTCTTCAAGTAATAGGTGCCACATTCCCTGCACATGCGCACACACACACGTGCATACACACACGCATGGACAGACACAGATGCAGGCACACGCGCACAATCAGGGTGTTCCCTGTCTCCACAGAGCTGTGAGAGGGAAGGGTGGAGGGGACCCCACAGGGTGCCAGCACCGCTCCTCCCTGCCCCAGGGGCCTTCGGAACCCCAAGATGGCTCCCACCCAGTTTCACTGTGTCGCAGCTGTGTCCGGTTCGCTAGCCTCCATCCAAGTCCTCCACCCAGGAAGGGCCTCTAGGTGGGGCGTGGCTCCACTGCTGGAAGCTGCAGGGGACCCTCCCTCATTTTCCGATCATCCTGTGAGCGCCCCTCCCTCTAAGCAGGCCAGTCTTCTGCACGTAGTGACCCTCTTCTGCCCAGAGGTCCTAGGAGAGCGAGGGGCATGGAGGGCACAGGTACTGGGAGCAGGAGTGTGGTGACACAGCCCAGATGAGCCTGTTCTCAAGTCCATGTCCCCTCTGACGGTCAGTGCCTGGACCAGAGCCGGAAGGCAGGCTGCCGATCTGGAATGTGGGGGGGGCGGGGCGGGGGGGGGAGGCCCTCCAGCCCCCTCCAGCCCCCTCCCCCTCAGCTGGTGGAGCCGGAACCTAGGGGAGCCCTGGGGGGAGGGCGGGGCGGGCGAGCCAGGCCAGATGTGAGCGAGATGAGATTGAAAAGCTCAGCCAACTCTGCTAGCCTGTTTGTTACTTGAAAAGGAAACCCAGGCCCATTCTATCTGCCCCAGATTTTACATGGGGCAGTTTCCTCTTCTAGAGGATTAGGACAGGGCTGTGATCTTTGACTTTGGTCCTGGAGACTACGGACCAGTCTGCTCTCTGAGGCCAGACCCAACTCACCCCGAGCATGGTGACACGGGGTCTTGCTGGGCTCCTGGGAGCACCGTGAGGGGCAGGTGGTGTCCGCGCTTCATCCCATTTTAAAGGTAAGACAACCAAGACTCACAGAAGCAAGACCACAGGTTTGGAGAGGGATGAGGCTGTGGGCCCAAGCGTCCCTCCCAGGCATCGGCGCAGCCACAGGGTCACTTTGTCTAGAAGCTCCTACCAGTCCTTTTCGGTGCCACCTCTAAGGTTCAAGACCAGGCAGCAAGAAGCCAGGGGCCCTAGGGCCAAGGAGAGGCGCTGAGCGCTCGAAGGAGGGGACCAGGGCCACGGACATTTGTGGGCACCCACGTGCCCCAGAGCGGGGCCTCACTGCACAGAGGAAGAGGTGCTACCGACCTCTTGGGGTGTCTTGGTACTGCACATGGGAGCCCAGTGCGGGGCCATCCTCAGACCCCAGGATGCCCTGAGCCGGGCGTGGGCACTCAAGAGGACACGGGGCCCTGTCCTGGCCACTGTCGTTATTGGGAGTAGCCCCAGCAGCTCAGCGGGTTCAGCCCAGGTTCTCCATCTCCGTGATGGGCAGACGCCCTCTGCCAGCTGCCTGGGGAGCTCGACCTCAGCGAGGAAGAGCTTTGACACAAGGTGCCACAGGGAGCTGGTGGCCGAGTCTGGTGAGAGCCAGCAGACCACAGCATCTTTGACCCTGTCTTCAGCTAGGTCAGGGGTCCCCATGGTTCTGCCTAGCCAGTCCCAGAAGCAGTGATATGGGGGTTCCCTTTGCAAAAGACAATTGCGACAGAGCTGAGTCCGGGCACTGTCCCTCCAGTCCCTCTCTGGGCCGAGGTGATGGCAGTGGCCTCATTTGCTGCTGCAAAGATGGCTGGGTTCCAGCACCTAACCCAGCAGGACTCACGGCTTCTGTGAACTGCCTGTCTGTAAATGCACCAAAACCAAGTACAAGCCAGCATAACTGCAGCCCCGCAGAGAGAGGCCCGCTAAGGAGCGCTCTAGGCTTTCCCTCCTTTAGTTGGACTTATTTCACCTGCATCATAACCCCGAAGCTGGGGAGGTGTAGACAAGTTGTAAATAGTTCTCTCCAAGTTCCACAACTGGACACACACACACACACACACACACACACACACACACACACGGAAGGGACAGTCACCTGTACCATCTGCTCCCTGAATAAGCTTTGACCTGTGACACAGCCAGGCAGAGCTGGCACGACAGTGCTCTCAGCCAGCATGTGCCCCTTGCTCCATCCTAGAACCTCCGTCCACCTTTAGACAAAGTCAGTGCGCAGACTCACCTGATGCCCCGCGGAGGACTGTCCTCTCAGTTCCCAGCGATCGTCATGGGGGCCGGAGACCTGGCTGCTGGCAGCGCACTGAGACCCAGGCAGCCCCTCGGAGTGTGTTCCCACAGCCAGCCAGATGCAGAGGGACTCATAGAGAGAAGCTGCAGGGTGCCAGCGACTGTCTAGGAGTCACTCTCCCAGCAAGACGAGGCCAGGAGGCATCGTAGGGTTGGCGCAGCGCCTGTGGCCTGGGAGTCCCCGTCTGGGCCTCGGTCGGCAGCGCTAAGGAGATGTTGTGGGAGATACTGGTGGGGTGGGAACTGCAGCTGCTCTGGCCATCGGCTTTAAATACAAAGTTCGGGAGTAACTGGGGAGGCTCCCCTGGGGTCTGGAGCACGACGCCCTCTGGTGGCCAGAGTCAGAATTACAGCCAAAAGGCCGCGGTCCAGGAAAGTAAATCAGCCTGGGTTTGGGGACCCCTGAGCCTATGCTAACAGCTCTTCTAGAAATACTTTCTGGAAAGTTTCTAAAGGAACGGCAGCTAGACCTGACTTACGAGTCACCAAGAAAATGAGTTTTATAAACTGACTTAAGGACAGAATTGGCACTGTTTGATTCATTCACCAAACTTAGCTTAGAATTCCCGAATGCGTTTTTTGGAGTCACCCATCCCCACAGGACCCAGGCTGGACACCCCGAGCTGTTCAGAGGAGCGTCTCTGCGCACCAAGAGAAGCCCCCAGTGCAGTGCAGCTCAGCAGCAAAGGCAGCATTTAGGAGGCACTGACATCGCGCAGGACACAGGGCTCCCCTTCGGTGAGCTCCGTGTCTTCCCACCCCCAGAGTACAATCCAGATGAGAGGTGGTCTCGGGCACAAGTGGCTCACCCCACACAACACTGAAGACCTTTTAGAAAGGAGATCTCATCCAAACGGTAAAGGAGCGAATACACCACATAGTTGGAGCCCCAGCTAACACGCCCGGCCTTGCCAGCTGCGCCCTGAAAGCGATGCTCATAAACGCGCTGCGCATGTTGGGTAGAAACAGCCTCAGCTTGCGGGTCAGACCTCGCGCGCGGGAGCAGCGTCCGGGCTCAGATCACCCCGCGTGCAGCGGAGGCGGAAAGGGCCCAGAGACTTTCAGTGACTGCACCTCCGACCTCCCTGGACCTCGGTGGGAGGCTCCACTTCAGGTGGAAAAAACAGGCATATGCAACAACCTCAGCAGTAGGAGGAGGGAGGAGAAAGCTCTTAATCGTGTGTGCCCTGTGCTGCATGACCCCCAAGTGCTAATTCATTTAACCTTGACAGTCGCCCTGTACGGTAGGTGCTGCCCTCATGCCCACTGCAGAGAGACCGAGGCCCTTGGTAACTAGACTGCACCCCAGACAAGTAATCTTTTTACTTTATTTTTTTAGAGGCAGGAAGGGAGAGAAGAAAGAAGTATTTGAAAGGAAAGAAGAGAAGGCAGGGAAGGAGAGACAGTGCACAGGTTTTCCTTTGCTCCACATCCTCATCACCACTTGTTCTCTCTTTTCATACCCACTCTTCTAACGGGCGTGAGGTGGCATCGTACATGCTTTGATTTGCGTCTCCCTGATACTCAGGACGCTGAACACCTTCCCCTGTACCTGTTGGTATCTCTTTGTCTTTGGGAAAATGTCTATTCAGGCCCTCTATGCATTTTAAAATCAGTTGGTTGGTTTTGCTGTTTGCTGTTAATTTGCATGAATTCTCTATATTTCAGGTCGTGACCTGAAACGTTGTCAGATGTGTTTTTGCGGATATTTCCTCCCATTCTGTAGGTTGTCTTTTTGTTTTGTTGATGGTTCCTTTGCTGTGCAGAGCCTTTCAGTTTGATGTTTCCCCACTTGCTTATTTATGCTTTTGGTGTCAGATCCAAAACACTGTCCCCAAAACTAATGCCAAGAACGTACCACCTATGTTTTCTTCTAGGGGTTTCATGGTTTCAGTTTTATGTCCAAGTCTTTCTGCCTTTCGAGTTCGTCGTCGTGTCTGGTGTGAGATGGTGGTCCAGTTCCCTTCCTGAGGCACCAGCTTTCCAAACGCCATTTCTTGAAGTACCTGTCTTTTCTCCAGGAGAGACTACGTTTTTCTCTTGTCTTTCAGCTTTGTAGAACTAGCTTGGTGAAAGTATACCATCTCTCAAAACTCAGAATCTGTGTTTACCGTTAAAAAAAAAAGTAACTGGTTTAATTATACAATGGATTTCATCATTAGGTCTCGATCAGTAGAGAGTGACTACTGTACCACAAAATTATGTAGCAGTTTCCTTTTGGGGACTTCATTGAATTTTCTTTGACCAGTAACATACATGCTTTCTGATTCATCATTTAGGTGTTTTTCTTAAGCACCAACCTGATCATAGCTGGAATCCATGCACAACCTCCAACCACCGGCCCTTCCGCCCCTGAGGCAGGAGCAAAATCAGAGGGCAGGGAAATGGATTCAAGGGAAGGGGGCTTCAGAAAGCAGCCCAGGCCTCTGGAAACGTCGACACCTGATCGGTTAGCAGTCATTCCCAGGGATTTTTATTTCTGCCTCTACAACTTCCTGCCTGTCCCCCTCAAAATAACGAGGCATACTTTATTCATTAGGAAAATGCACTGAGCTCTTCCAAAGATGATGGCGACACGTTGCGGCTGAGTTTACTACAAAGATCTAGAAAGAGACTGCTGGATTCTGGACGCTCATCTGATTGTCCCTAGTTTCTCGTCCTTGAGCTAATCATGAAACTTCCTAGTCGCCCTGGACATAAGATAACCCACATATCTGGGCAGTTGTGAGGACTGGACAGGACAAGACAGTGACTGAAAGCTCATTTGTTTCAGGAGACGCTCCTCAGAGTCCCCTGAAAAAGGCTTCTCTGGTCAAAGCAAAAGGGGCACCGTTATTCCGGGACATATCCGAGCCTTTCGGATGACACTGTACATGGGGACTTGGAGAGGGTGGAAGGCTGCTTCTCTCTGAGCTGAACACAGAGAACGGGGCTGGTGCTCCCCAGGGCACACCGAAGGACATTCTCAGCCAAGGTCGTGCAATGGCTTGTTCACAATTTAAACAGAAAGACACTTAGAACATTATGAGGCTTGTTTCTCTGAGTGCCAAACAGGGGAAAACGTGTCACGTTACTGGTGTGTAGTGAGGAGCCATTCATTGTGGGAGGACAGTATGGGCATCCTGAGGGAGGGCCCATGTCCCCTGGTCGTGGTCCCTCCTGAGCACAGCCCACACATGGTGCTGAGCTGGGGCCTAGAACACGGCGTTCGCGTCCTTACTCAAGGCCAGTGTCTGCCTGCTGTCACCCTCTCCATCCTGTTTTCTCCCACCTTGACCCCAGGCCCTGCTCGTGGTACCTCAGCCTGTCCCTGTGCCCCCGCCCCACCCCACCCACCGACTCAGCGCTGCCCTCTGCCCGCCGTCCACACTACTTCCAGAATCTCCAGCCCAGCACCGGTCCTCCCCGGAGCCTTCTCCAAGGACGGGGCCTCCTCTCCTTCTAATGACAGTTGTGCTCAGGGGCGGCTCCATCTTCTCCAGGACCCGAGCAAAGGTCGCTCTGAGCTCCCTGAAGTCAGGGCTCGCAGGTTACCCTGTGGGTGCTGCCGTCCAGCACGCAGCCCCGTGACAGGCCTGCAGCAGCTGCAGAAGAAGACTTACTAGCTGGCGACCTGGATGGTGGGCATCAGAGCAGCCTTGTGGAGGGAAGACTGGATTCCAGACCAGGACACCCAGTCTTTTCACTCAGCTCCATCTGCCCGAGCTCTGGGCCTGTGGGCGAGTCCCAGAGCCTCACCGAGTCTGGAAAACTGAGTCACAACTTCCTGCCCTTTCCCCCAAAGCGCTAATACAAGCGGAAGGGATGTTGAAAATGCAAAAGCACTTTGCAAACTTTGACCATTGTTATGATTCTCGGAATTGACAGCCCTTGACTGATGGAATCATCATCCTGATGTGGTTCTCTCTCTAGTGTCCAGCTGCTGACAGCTGGCGCCGGGTCCAGACAGTGAGACCCTGGTGGAGTTTCCCGCTCCTCATCCGTCATGGAACCCACCCAACCATCTGCTGGGCTGCCATTGGCCAAGCTCACGTTCACTCATTGTCCCGGAGGTGTGGGGTGATGGACTTCATGAGCAGCCCAGTGTTCTGACACTCGAGGGGGTTGAGCCTCCTCCCTTGTCGTGGGCACAGGTCAGAGACACGAGAGTAGGGCTTGTGGAACGCGATGACCCAGGATGCCCGACACAGGTCAAATCGTGAGGAGCCCCATGGAAACAATCTTGTTGCTGAGATACGTAGATTTTGTTTGGGAATTGGATGATGGAATCATTTTCAAGTGAGCAGCTCGTAATTGATAGCCAAATACATTCATTCAAGTAAATCATAAGAGACTTCTCAAAGCAGGGTGAGAATTTGGCCCAAAATTCAGAAGAGATTTAATGGAGTAAATGCAAGATAGCCGTGCTGGGAAAACATGTCCACCATGTAAAGGATATGGGACACCAGGCTTCCTGGGGATGCAGAAAGGAAAAAATTGAAGAATTTAGATGGTGAGGTTGTTCCCACTTAGTAAGAGGTGAGAGAAATATCTATTCTAAACTTAGGTTGTATTAGCAGAGGCAAGGGAAGCGGAATAATGGAGGTGACTGAGCTGCTGTAATGCAGGGATGAGCTTGCTCCTGGGGAAATCTGTGTGCGTATAGGTGCCACTGACTGAAAGACTAAATCACAGTTTCGAGGGTGCCCATGGGGGCGACAAGGGTCAGGAAGGTGTATAAAGGAACAGCAAAGGGCAGTGCGAAACCCAGAAACTTGGGGATGTGATTTCTGCGTTTAGCTGTATCAAGAGCTGTCATGGGGAGCAGTGCTTGGTTTTTTGGTTTTTTGGGTTTTTTTTTAAACTGTTTTAGAGGGCAGATTCCATGAGCCCACAAGCTCTAGTTCACGGTTGAGCTCTGTGGACCAGCTGCCCTCACCGATGCGTGACTTTTCCCCAAGCGCATATGGTTCATTCAGAGCCTGGACACAAGTACTGCAGAAGGCCACCTACATTAGGGGACTGGTTGGACCTGGTGACCGCTGACTTACTCCCAAGTCTAAGAATCTTTACAAGAAAATGTTTTCCACCTGAATGGAAAGTAACTCACAGCTGCCTTCGCTGACTACATTGCTTTGTTTGGGAGAACATTCCAGACATGCTTATAATGGTAAGAACTAAAAGCAGGAAATGGTATATTCAATGAGCATAAGTCTTAATAATAAAGATATTTTGGCTGCATATTATGCCAGAAAGAAAAGGAGAAAAAAAAAGGGGTGGGGGAATGAAGAGAAATCAAGAAAGAATGAGGGAGATAAAACAGGAAAATTAAGACAAATAAATGAAGAAGGAGTGGGAGGGGCAGAGGAGGAAGACCACAGAGTGAAGCAATCTGGGAAAAATATTCTTCCTTTTTCTCCTTTCCTGAGGTCAGAAAGGCATGATACACAGCATGGCTAGTGCAAAATGGAAGTTTTCCTTTCTCAAATCATATTTTATATTTCTCAAAGATGTATATGCATTTGAATTACCTTTAAAAATAATTCTATAGGGCTTAGTATGAGAGCAATAGTTCCTGAACTGCTCATATCCACATCTAAATTCCACAGCGCCCATTTTCTACACTGCGACATGTCTTGTATTTATTTCTACATATAAATAACACAGATATACTGTTATTTCTTGATTTAATTTTTTTAGGTTTATGCATTATCCATTCCCACTGTGTGTTGCGTCGAAGCCTCTGCTTTCTCACTAAACTGTCTTTCTCTTTCCTTAATGTACTTCCCTAGCCTTGGTGAAGCACATTTATGATGGAACACATTTACAAAGACCTTCGTGTCTGAAAATGTCCTTATTGGATCCTTACCCTTGCCTGCTGCTTTTTCTGGTTATGCATTTCTAGAGTGAGACACCTTTCCCTCCAGGTTCTGAAGGCATGTCCCGCTGTCACCTGGCTTCCAGCTGTCTTATTCCTGACCTGCGTATATGACGTTTTCCTTTCTGTAAGTGTTTGAAGTTTTCTCTATCCCCAGTGTTTTGAAATTTTGCAAAGATGAGAGTTGATGTGAATCCATTTTAGCCCATTATCCTAGAGCCTCGACGAGACCTTTCAGTGTGGAATCTCCGGTTCCTTATTTCTGGGACGTTTTCTTGAATAATTGCCTTCATAATTTCCTTTCCTTCCCCAGCCTGTTCTTTTTCTCTGACTCTCTCAAACTCTATTCAGATATTGAACTTCCTGGATAAATTCTCTATTTTTAGTTTTTCTCTCCTAACTTCCATGTTACTATGTTTGTCCTACCTTGGGGGATATTTCCTAAGATCTATCTTTCAAAATTTTTTTGACTGAAAAGAGTCTGCCGGCATTTTAAAAAATTTCCAGGGGGTTCTTTTTTGTGATAATTTAGTATTTTCTTGTCTCATCTTCACATATATCCTTCAAGATATGAATCATAATTCTAAAAAACTATTTCTCCCTGCCTGTTTCCTCTGGGTTACTAGTGTCCAGTCTGTCTTGGTCTTTGTCTTTAGTGCTAGAGAGTTCTCTCTAAATTCTTGGTTGTCTCTTATTTAAGAGTGGACTAAAAGCAGTGTAGGGAGCTCTGTGGCTATGAGTGGGCCAACCAGGCTCTCGCTGTGGGGTGATCTGCAGGGGAACCCGAGGGATCTGCACAGTCTGCTAGGGAGCCCCAGGTGTGCCTTTAAGATTTGGTGTTGCTGGATCATTTCAGCCTTCTGTTTGGAAGGTCTAAGACTTTTCTGGGAGCTGAAGAGGAAGAAAGGACTGAAATCCATTGTTTTCAGTGTGACATAACCAGGCCTGATGTCCTTCAGTCTAGAAACTCTCCAGAGTCCAGCCTATAGTCTTCTGTTGACAGGAAGGAACAGTTGACCAGCACTGGGGAGTCAAAGAGGCTAACTGGGAGTTGAATTTCTTAATAAGCAGATTTTCCAACAATCACGCAGTTGTAAGCTCCGATTCCCTCAAGAGGTAACGTACTGTCAGTTGCTAAGAGTTTAGGGAGTTTTATCATGTGTTCCAGTTTCTATTACTCTATAGCAGACTATTATGACACCTGATGGCATGAAAACCATGTTAGTAGGTTCATGGAGTCGATGGGCTAAGAATGTGAACGAGGCAGACAAAGGCAGTTTGTATCTACTCTACGATGCCTGGGGCTTCAGTGGGCAGACTCAGATGGCCAGAGATGACTCCAGTGAAGATGCAGCTGGGGCTGGCAGATCCACTTCCAACATGGCGTCTTCATTCTTACCTAGCACGTGGGCGGTGGTGACGTGAAGGCAGCGCTCAACTGGAACTGTCTACTCAGACAACTCCAGATGGTACCTTCCTCCAGTGTGGGGTTCTCACAGCCTGATGGCTGGAATCTGAGAGGGGCATCCTGAGAGCAAAACTTCCAAGAGAGCCAGGCAGAGGGTGTAGGCCTTTTACAAATTCACTTCGTAAGTTACACAGCATTGCTTCTGCTGTCAAGGAGGTCCTCGAATTTCATTCAACTGTTTCTTCATTAGAACATCAATGAGAAAACAAAATCAATTCCCAGATGAAGTCACTTCTATGTGGAGTTTGCATGTTCTTCCTATGTCTCTATTTGCCATCCATACCCCCAAAATGTGCACATGAGGCTAGATGGCATGTCTCAATCGTCCCAGTCTGGGTGAGTGTGGGCGTGCTCTGGAATAGACGCGTGTCTTGTCCAGAGCTGGTTCCCACCTTGTGTCCTGAGCTGCTGGGATGGGCTCTGAACCCCATGACTATGAGCTAGAAATGAATGAATGGATGAAGGAAGGAACACAAATGATTGACTCATATGGGAAGTGTTTGGGCTCTTTATTTTGAAGTTTAGGGATGTTTTTATGACCATAAATATAAGAACTTAGTCCTTGTTGATATCAGTTAGCCTATAGCTAAGTAGGTCTCATAAGTGTTTCTAAGTACCTACCAATGCTATTAAGTGGGGAGTCACTGTGCTCTATTGGTTGAAGAAGTTGAAGAAGTCCTCCCAGATGCCATCTCTTACTGGGAGGAGTGTCAAAGAATGTGGGGACTATGTTTTAAGATCACCACCCGAGGTTTCAAATTAGATTGTTTCTCAGTCTCTCTGCTTTCCTCTTTCCCAACTCAGGATTCAACTTTCTTGAATCGTCCAGGTCCATTATTGCTCTTTTTTCTCCCCTTCTTTACAGGATTTGTGCTTAAAAGTACTCACAGCGACATAGCCCTTTTGGTTGTTTTAGAAGCATTCTAACAGCAGAGGGGGTAAAGGTAGGCATTCAACCTGACACATGAAACCAAAAGTCTCATTTTTTTAGATTTAAAAAATTCTTTGCACATAGAATTGTACACTCATTCATTAATGTGATTGTGTCATCCAGGATTGTTTTAACCAATTTAAAAACGATTTATGATTCTCCATATGGCTTGGTATCCAGAGTCTTCCCCGTCCTGGAGACTCCCCCTGAACAGCTCATGCTTCCTCAGCGCCTGTTGAGACGACCACCCGACAAAGCCCCGGGTCTGAGACAATTGCATCCTTGCTCTGGACGCAATTCTTTGCTGCTGACCTAAGACCAATGACATTTTTTATCTGCTACACCACACTTGGGGCCACCCCAGCCACCTTACGCACAGGCTACTACTCAGCTGGGTGCCTCCATCTCATCCAGTTATATTCATCTCCTCAGCTGCAGATCATCACTGCAGTCGGTTGAGGTCCTTTGAGCTGGGTTCTGTCTTCCACAAATTCTGGCTAATCCCAGTCTGTGATACTTATACATCTGCCGTCTCCCCTAACCGAGCTACTGATGACTTCTGCAAGGCTCAGGACTGAAACTCGAACAATCTGCCGGCTTTCTCTCCGAGATGACACTGCTCTTCTACTTCACCCTGCACCTGCCCAGCATCCAGCTCATTGTTCTCCATCGTGGTCACAGGAGTGTCATGAGTCTTTGTTTCTCTGTGTCTGTGAAGATTGTTTTGAAGACAATGTATTAATAGAAGACTCGAGGAATGCTAAGGCCAACAAAGCAGGAGACAACGCCATCGAGAAGATAGTTTGTCGCAGACAGTTCCCAGGAGGAAGGAGCCTGCCACCCCACAGGGGATGACACAGGAAGCCCCATAGTGCATCGTGACCCAGAGGGAGACAGAGGACATGGGAGAAAATCTTTGCTGTGGCTTTCCCAGCTAAAATAGGGCTGCTGGTTTAGACTGGCTAGTGTGGATAATTGTGGCGGGCTCTGGGGTGCGGGGTCTGTCCCCTGTTGTCCGGCGCCTGGCTCTGGCTGAGTAGGACAGGTGGAGAGTAGCCCCTCGTGTGAGCGCTCCAGACTGGTTGGTTCACATCTGAAAAGGACAGTCACTGGATGTTCCACAGCCCCTCAAGTTTCCGTAAGGTCTGGATGTCCAGGCCGGCAGCCAGAAAAGAAAGACTGTGGCTGGTAGACAAGAGCAGCTGCCAGCTCCTGTGGCTGACGTTGCCCCCGGGGACATTCTCAGGGAGCCCTGCCTCCGTGCCTCCGACACTTGGTCCGACCACTCTTGACCCAAGTATTTCCTCCTTCACCTTCCTCATCCGAAAGAAGAGGTGAGAAGACATACCAGAAGGACGGGGTGCTATGTCTACACCCCATTCCTCTGATGCCTCTCTGCTTGTGAGCATGAGGACCCCCTGGGGAGGACACGGAGGCTTAGCCTCCAGGGGGACCCTCCCTGTGTCCCTCAGGAGGCTCCTTGAGAAGTGTGTGCCCACGTGTATGTACAGTTCAAGGGAGGCCACTCCCAGAGCAACCATGTCCCTGTCCCCTGATTCCTAGTGACACTCACCGAGCCTGGAAACCTCAATTCCAAGTTCAAGGCCTTGAGCTAGAATCCAGACCGACCGGGATTAAGCGTCTTTTCCCCAGAAGCACAGGGCGAGCGTCGGCAGGGCCAAGTGGGGTTCCATGCTGTCAGCCTCTCCCTCTCCGTGGAGGGTGCGGCCTCCGCCCGCCCCCAGGATGCACTCGCTCTACCCTCACATGTCACCTCACGAGTCTGCTGCCTCCACCAGGCCTGAACAGTGTAAGGAACAGGCTCCTGAATGCCATCCACTTTCTCTGGAAACTGCCCATCCCTTGAATGGGTGGGGGGATGCTGAGGGGCCAGGTTGAAGGTGGGGGTCATATCTCAGCTGGAGGCCAGGCCTGAGCTAGGGACACTGCTCTTGAACAATTACAACCCTTCTCCCTGACATCTTGCTGTCCCCACCTGACACCAAATGGGCCAGCGTGCCACCAGGTGCTGTGTCTGTGAGTGTAGCTGACCCCCATTTGGTCACATTCCCTAGGTTCTGTCCACTGCTGAGTACCCACGCACATGCGACGAGAAAGCCCCAGCCTCTCCCCTCCAAGGCCTTGCTGGAGCCTGCCCTGGGGGAACACACCGCCCTTCCACCGCATGACTGGTCGTCAGGCTGGGCGGCCGAGTCTCCAGAGACCACAGACACTTTGCCAAGGAGTGAAGGCCAGACATCCAGGTGGTAACGTGCCAGGCCCTCCCCGGGCCTGTCTGAGCCCCAGCAGCCCCGCCCCGCGGTGCTGACACCCGCTCCCCACTTGGCATGTTCAGAAGCAGTCTCAGGCGACAGCACACTTGGCGCGATCTCAGAGCACGGGGTGTGGCTTCTCCTTCCAAGAGCCTGCCAGTTCTGTAGAGCAGGGGCGCTTCTCAAGGAGGCGAGCCTGGGCCGCCAGCCTGCAGGGGGGCTGACTTCCCCGCTCAGAGCTCTCTTCAAACAGCCAGTATGCTGTCTGTGGTGGGAGCGTCCATGCGAGGTGGGAGTTAAAGGAAGAAGCAGAGGTGGGAAGAAAGGTTTGCCTGATGGTCCCAGGCTGCTAGGCTGAGACCCAGGCAGAGTCTCAGCCCAGCCCAATCTGCTGAGCACCCCGCCCTTGAACTGGCCCCCCGACACGTGTGCAGCACGACCCCACCACGCCAGGAAGAGATGGTGGAACCTCGCCACCGCACTTGTTTTCGGAGAAGCCAGTCCCCTACCCTGTGAGGGGAGGACGGGTGATGACCACGGGCAGTGTGGGGGAGTGGGACGCAGACACGTGCGCTTCCAGAAGCTGCTCAGCTGCGGAGCCTGACCCTTCTGGGAGCTGTGACCTCACGTCCCCTCTCGTTTGCTAGTGTTGACTTCTGCCAGGCCGAAGAAAGGCACGACCTCTCGCTGTCCCTCTGGGTGTCAAAACACGACTGCAGAGAGAACTGACTGCTTCTCGACATGGCACTGAGGTGGAAGAGGCATGAACTTATCCCACGGGCAGTGCAGCTGGAGAGACATGTGGAGGAAGGAGCTTCAGGTCGGCTGGCAAGGACCACACAGGCAAAGCGCTTTCGGAGCCCGGTGGTCTCTGCTGGCCGTGTCCTTCAGGGGGACACGAAGCTCGTTTTGATGACAAGTGCTTGTTTATACAGTGTTGTCAGCACCACAAGCAACACGTTCCTTTGTCATTTTGCACAGAAATACATATACATATATAAATCATCTTTACAATTTGCATGGCATGCACCATAAAATGCATAGGTGAATTCACTGCTCTCAGCCCAGAATTATGACGCAGCTCCGTGCAATTTTCCTGTGTCCCATGTGCTTGGGATTCATCAGAGCATCTTGATCTTTAAGTCTGTAGTTTGTGGTTTGTTTGTTTTTTTGTCAAGTCTGGGAAACCCTCAATCATTATGCTTTAAATATTTTTTCCATCTCTCTCTCCTATCCTGTGGGTCCAGTAATACACATTTGCGGTGGCTCTGTGATGTCCCATGATACTCTCTTCATTGTAATCCCATTTGTCCTCTCCATGTTCTTTGACTATACAAACATGTGTCAGTGCATGAGGGTTCAAAGACAGACTGCATCTAGGATGCTGGTCCCAACAGGCTGCACCACGTCCCTCGCTGTGTAGTGACTGCCTTCTAGGTTTGTGTACGCGTACGTCATCAGCTCGACCGAAGACGGACGCGCTCCCACCAACTCAATGGCCAGTTGCCCAGCAATGCTGGCTTCAGGTCTCCACGCCAGGTCCATGGCCTTCCCGGCCTGCACCTTAGCCCCCAAGCAATGGGGTCAAGGGCGGGGTCGAATGACTGGTTTGTTGCTCTGTCTTCAGGTTCACTGTTTTCTGTTGAGTCATTGTTGTTTTCAGCATTATTGAAGCGTAATTGACAAATAAAATAGTAAGGTATTCAAAGTGTACCATGTGATGATTTGATATAGATATTGTGAAATGATCTCCACCCATTAACTAACACACCCATCACCTCACATAATTACCCTTTAAAAAAACCTAATCTTTTCTTACATAGCATCTATTCTGCCGTCAATGTTATCTGCACATTGAGTTTTTTCCTAAGTTGTATTCGGGTCTTTCTTATTCCCTCTCCTCAATTGTTTGTGTTTTATCCTATCTTCTTAAGCATTTGGAGTCAGCGTCTAAGAGCTGCTTGAACTTCCTTGTAGCTGTATCATTTCTCATTCTGTCTCTATTGATCTATTGATTATTCTGGGCCATCTGTCCAGGCTCCCGTGCACACGTGGTACTGTTTCCTTTGGTGCCCTACATTGTAAGTTTTCCATTCTGAGTGCTGGACTCTTTCAACCTTTAAATGTTGTGTTTTGTTCTGGGGTGTAGTTCAGTTAGCTGGGAGCAGTTTGATCTTTCTGAAGGGTGTTTTTAAACTTTTTTCCTTGGATGCACCCCTTGTGTCTGGGACTATATCGGCCCCATGGTGAAGGCCATATTCCTTTGAGGACTTTACCTGATACCCCGTGTGTGGGAAAGTCTTTCTACTTTGGCCGCTTCTTCGTGTGAGATTTAGGGACTTTGCTAACTTCTCCTTCCCTGTCCTCCTTTCCTCAGTGGCAGTCCCCCACATGCAGGTGCTAATCGGAAGTAGAGCCTCCACGTCTCTGGAACTCTCTCTGGAGAGCCCTTTTCTCCACGGCACTATGCCCTGTGAATTCTAACCACCTTGGGCCCCCCAACTTCAGAACTCCTCTATTCAGGGAGACCACAGGCTCAGTTAGGTCCCCCTTCACTGTACCGTGACCCGGAAGTTAGTGTGAGGGGGCTGTGGTAAGAGCCATCTTGTTCGGCTTCCTTCCTCAGGCATCGTTCCCATTCCTGCATCTGTTGTTCATACATTTTGTTTTTAGTGACAAAGTTAATTTTGTCCCTGTTACTCTAACATGACTTGAAGGGGAAGTCTTCTACATGCCTCACTTGACACATGAAAGTAAAACTATGCAGCCGCAGTAGAACTGCTCGTGGCTGGAAGTTTCCAGTGAAAAGGAGCCTCTGGGAGCCACCTGATAGCGTGAAGGTAGGGGCTGCCGTCACCACCGTTTGCAGATCAACAGCCTGGAGTTCCGGGGGTCCGAAGGCCGGAGTTCTCAGAAATACTACTGGGGGGCTGCTAGGTCGAACGGTTTTATAATAATCAAAATATTGTTGATTTTTTATTTCACTTCATTAATTTGAAGGAAAGGCGCAGGCAGGAAAAGGCGAGCAAAGACAGGCAGGCAGGAAGAGAGAGGGGGAAGCACCCTATTCCTTCTATTTAGTTGGTTATTGCGGTTGTTACCGGCCGCAGGCCGTGAACGCGGGTCCCTGGGACACGGTGGGCTGTGTCCGGCAGACTCGGCTGTTAAGCCACCAGGGCGCCCGATCCCCAGAGAGTTCAGACGGCTCTCTGGCTGTCGGCTGAAAATGAAGGGATGGCGCCGTGCGATCGGCTGTGTGAGCAGCAGCAACGTGCTGTGTTTCCTGTCACGCACGAGCCCAGACATGGCAGGTGTTCTTTACTGAGACTTTAGAAAACAGAAGTAATTCGGAGCGCTCGACTCCAGGCTCGTGCTGCGGCCCTCCCGGCTGCAGCCCCAGAACTACATTCGTGTGGTGGGGGGCGCTTCGCTGGGGGGCGCCCTCAGGAGGAAACCCCGCATGGCCCTGCGCAGCGCCGCGTTCTCCGCCGCCTCCCGCAGGCTCCGGTGCAGCCTCTCCATCTCCTGGTGCTCGCTTTTGACATCTGCTCGAGAGCCAGGGGCAGCGCTGGGCGTTAGTGTCCGCTCCAGAACTCTCCAGAAACCAACCCCGAAGACCCGCTAGGACCTGGGCTGCTCATCCGGGAAAGTGAGCTGCGGGAAGGCCCTTCGAGATGAGCCCCCAGCCTCTCTGTCCTGTAAGTAACCTGCTCCAGCCCCGCATCCCGGCTCTTCTCATCCTAAGGCTGGACAGCAGGTCCCCAAAGAAACGAACCACCGAAGTCCAGCGGGGCCTCGGGCCCTTACTGAGGCCTCAGGAGGTTCAGTGGGAGGACGTAAGAAGCGTACTCACAATAAAC
>RJWH01001441.1:270891-376732 GCA_004363575.1 Solenodon paradoxus
TTTCTCTTTTCCTTCCCTCCCCTTCCCTCACTTCCCCTCGCTACCCCTCCCTGCCCCTTTCCTCCCCTTCCCTCCCCTCCATTCCCCACTCCCTTGTTCTCCCCATCCCCCTCCTCCCTGAAGTCCTTGTTCTAAGTGAACTTGCTGTTTCAGTATCTTGGATTTTTAATCCCACAGTATGCAAGTGAGTTAGATTCTTGTGATGGTTAATTTTACCGTGCCTAGTTATTTGGTCAAACATTGTTCTGGATGTTTCTGTGACATGGTTTTGGACAATGACATTTAAGTCAGTAGCTCCCGAGTAAGGCAAATTGT
Organism: Solenodon paradoxus; assembly: GCA_004363575.1. Lineage (NCBI taxonomy): Eukaryota > Metazoa > Chordata > Mammalia > Eulipotyphla > Solenodontidae > Solenodon > Solenodon paradoxus. The sequence continues at coordinate 271,207 of RJWH01001441.1, forward strand.
CTTAAGTGGGTGGGCCTCTTCCAATCATTGAAGGCAGATTAACAGGCTTGTCCCCATGTGAGGGGCTTCAGCATACACTGTGTTGGGACTTGGACAGCAGCTCTTTCCTGAGTCTCCAGCTGCTGGCCTCCCCCACCAGACTCTGGTCTCTTCGTGCCACCACGATCGTAGGCTCCGTTCCTTCAAACGAATCCCTTCCTCTGACAAACGCACACACTCCGTTGGGTCTGCTTCTCTGGAGAGCCCTGGTTCACTCCGTGCTCTTTGAAGCGACCCTGCACACTGGCTGTGGGCCTGGCTCTGTTGTCTGGATGCTTTTCCATTCCTCCTGGGCCCTGCACCCCAATACTGTCTCTCAGACTCACCCACCCTGAGCCTGGCCTGCGGCGGGACTCAGACAAGAAAGGTAGAGGACTTGAGTCTCGGATCTCGTCCTGAATCTAGGTGGGCTCCTGGCTCCTCGCTGTCCCTTAGATCCTGCCTGGCTTCCAAGAAGCTTCCCGATGTCCCAGCCCTGAAGAGTCAGTGCCTTCTGAAGTCTTAGAGTAACAGTCTGTCACCGAGTGCGCCCCTCCCTTGGGCAACTCTCTCCAGTGAGGCCTCCCCTGGCCCGCCTGGCCCTGTCCCCCTCGCTTCATTCTCCTCCACAGCATCTGCAGGCACGCCTCTACCTTACTACTGCCTGTCGCCTGCCTTCTGCCCAGGGGCCTGAAGCTCTGCCAAGGCAGAGAACCGTGCCCGCGAGGGGCGAAAGCCTCCATCACTCAGGTTTCCTTCCCACGCTGTGTGTCTGCCCCAGCAGGTAGACCGAGGCCTAGACCTTGGGCGCGGCCGCCCCTGTGTGATGCGTGGGGGTCCTGCTGCTGCCGCTGAAAGAAAGGAAACTTCCTGAGCGACAGCGCCATTGACACCCACCTCAGGGCGCATGTCTGCCCATGGGCCTGGCCCTGAAGACCACTGTGGGGGTCCTGACGGAAGACACCGTGGACGGCTGCTGTCCGAACAGGCTCCTGTGAAGGCCCAGACAGCCTGCGCGACCCCGGGAAACTCTCGCGCGAGCTGTTGCCCCTCCTTCCTGGAGACCTTTGGGAGCTGGACAGACTGGCCCACCCACCATAGATGGACATAGAGGGGTCCCCAGAGAGCCAGGCAAGGGCTGGGCCGAGTTGAGAAGCGAATGCTGGGGCTTTTGTGTGGAAACAGCTCTGCCCGCGTCCACCCTGGCCCACCCCATCCCAGCAGTGGCATAAACCCAGCTTTGCCAGCAGGAAGTGTGCGCCTGGTTTGGCTCTTAACCAGCAGAGAACAGGCTGCCTTCCCGCGGCCGGTGGCTCCCCGCCTCAGGGCAGCCCTGTGCCGCTCGCCTTGTGTCTCAGGGGAAGGGTGGTCTGCAGGTGTCACTCCCCGTCTTCTCTCACAAGCAACAGCATCTGCGTTTTCACGTGAGGATCTGTTCGGAGATGGTGTCACGGCGCGTGGATCGCTGCTCTGTGCATCACAGGACGCGGCCCCGTGTGCTCTGCCGACAGGCTGGAGTGGGTCCAGCTTGGATGTCAGGGTCGCCTGCCGTCCGCCTGGGCTGAGGCGTCATTCAGTAAGTGTCTAGACATTAGATCACTGGCCCAAAGGAGAGGCACGTGTGACCTTTTTCTAGAAATTTCTCCGGGGCTTTTGTACTGGTTTCCACCATCCCCTGAGAGCTGGGGGATACGGTTCTGAAGTGGGTGCTGCTGGCAACAGGCAACTGGGCCACTGGTGCAGCCCCGGTCCTGGTGGGTGGAGACCTCTTTCTCTGCCACCACCAGAGACGGGTCTTTCCACCAGGAGGCGTCGCTGTCAAAGGCGGGCTCATGCCTGAGAGCGCAGGGCAGAGTTGTGGCTTTGAATCTGTCATTTGGTTCCTGGCACGCGTCATCTGAACTCTGTGGCTGTGTCCGCAAAATGGAGCGACGGCCCCAGCTCCGAGGATGATGGAGGGTCTGCGGTGGCGGTCTGATCAGGGTGGGCTTGGCGGGAGCGTGGAGAGATGGGACAGTCCTAATGGCTGCCATCGTCACTGCCCTTCCTGCCTTAGAACGTCTCCCTCACTGAATTTCTTCAGACCCAGGAAAGAATAGCCACAGCCAGCGGGGTTCACGGCCACCCGGTGGGCACGTCCTGTGTCCTTACCTGCGAGCTCCTGGTACAGCCCATGCCCCTGGGATGAAGCCAGCGTCAGCATGGTGGCGATACTGGCCTTTACCTTCTCTGTGATTCCACTCTACGTGACAAAGGACAGTCATTCTGTTAGAGGGCACAGCCCTAGGGAAAGGGGCCCTGGCAATAGGGAGCCCCCAATCCCGGCTCCAGAGGTGGACGGGCTGGGCCACTGCATTCAAGTCAAGTGCAAGGGTGGGCCACTTTGCTGAGTCCGGAGGTAGTGAGGTGGCACGGAGGGGACAGTGACTGCGGAGGGGGAGAGTGGCCATGGAGCAGGGTGAGTGACCACAGAGGGGGGACAGGGACTATTCGGGGGAGTAGCAGAAACAGGGAGGACAGGCTGTCAGTCCTCCATGTCCTAGCCCGCAATTGCCACAGGACAGAACCCCACAGGACACCTGCCCTGGGCAGCACTTTGTACTTGACATGAGTCTTCCTCCTGCTCTGTCTTTCTGTCGACCGAAACCGTTTTCCTCTCACCATCTCCTGCCTCCCTTTGAAAAATACCAAATCTTTCCTCTAACCTGACAGCACCTAGTTTTAAACTGGACCCTGGACTCCAAGTCTCAGGCTCTTTTTCCTCAGAGCCCCGGCACTGGTCACTGCCCCCGGCAGAGCTGAGTTAGTGGCTGAGACCCGTGGGGCGTCTCTCCTGCCAGTGAGGTCAGGGGATGGGAGGCTCTGTGCTCATGCCCAAGTTTACCCTCCCCCATTTCTGACATCTAAGGTGCCCCTGTCCCTGGTCAAGGTACAACCCCTTGTTTCGTGGAGTGGCTTTGGGGGACACCTTGGGGGCCGGTTTCCCTGCCCTCTGTGGGCACCGTGAGCTGTTGAGCGTGGCTGGTTTTCCGTGTGTATTTGATGGCTGTATTGATAGATTCAAAGACGCCAGCCGGCTCGGCCAGGCCCCTGTGAGAAGGCATGTGGCACACTCCGGGCCCACGTGCCTTCACTGCCGCTCCTGCCCGTGTCCTCCCTCCCCCAGGAGCCTCCGCGCGCCCGGGATTCGGACCACGGCTGTCAGTACCTTCAGCTGCTGAAACTGGTGCTGCATCCTTTCTCGAGCCCTCTCAAACATGCCGTCGGCCACCTGCCGGTCCACCCCTCTTCTGATGACGTCCTTTATTCTCTCACAGGCTTTTCTGCCAGTGACCCGAGCTGCCTCTGGCAAAGATACAGTCACAGTCACATGCAGTAAGGATTCGCTGGAAGTCTGTGGCATCAGAACAAATACGCGTGCGCGCGCATGTGTGTGTGTGTGTGTGTGTGTGTGTGTGTGTGTACACATATATAGCGTGTGTGTTCTAGCGTAGGGTATGTATATGGTATGTGTGTGTTACAGGTGTATCTAATGTATAGCTGTGGAATATATATTATATCACACATAGGTGTCTGCATATATAGATGCATATCTATTATACGCATATATTTTATGAGTGAATGAAGCAGAAGTTTGCACCATCTCAACCCCCCACCAAAACAAACACGTAAAACCACGGGCCCGCCACAGAGCAAAGGAGCTGGAACGTGAGTTTATAGGCACCAAAGGGAAAACGCACAGGACTTAAGATTAGACTTTTTGGTCTAAGTAGGTGGGATACAGGCTGGTGAGGAGAAGCGGGGAGTCTTCGGGACGCTGACAGAAAGAGCTGGAAAACAGATCAAAGCGGGGCGGGCATGTCCTCCCCTGCATGCTGCCAGCGGTCCATGTGAGTGTGAGAGGACTTGGGGTGCAAATACTTGGGGATGCAGGAAGGGAAGACTGAACAGCAGAGGCCCCCCGAGGAGGGCAGTGCCCTGCCAGCCCCACCTTCGTAGCAGGGCTTCAGGTCGTCCTGGACAGAGGTGGTGAGAGACTCGTAGATCCTCCTTTTCCTCCTGAGGATGTGGGCCTCCAGGCCGCCCAGAACGGCACTTATCTGAGCATCCACATTAGCAAAATGACATGATTCCTTTAGAAGCAGCTGAGGGGCTCCACATCCCTCCTCCTCACACCCGCTTGACCATTCCCGTGTTGTTCCCACAACTGGTCTGTGAGCGTCTCATGGTCAGGAACTCTGTCATCAGCATCTCTAGTCCTGAGGGCTTCCCACAGCGCCTAGTACCTACCAACTAGCAGACACTGCTGAACCAGGCGTGCGGTGTTGGCACCGGCCCTTTGGGGCGGGGACAAGGGCAGGTGCAGGTCATTCCCTAGCGTCGCCATGTCATTTAGGCTGGACCTGTGCTCCCCCTCAAATTCGTTCATTGCATCCTTTGTCAGGAGGGGGACTCGGGGGGCGGTGACAAGGTCATGAGGGTGGAGCCCCCATGAATGGGGTTAGTGCCCTTAGAGACACAGAGAGCCTTTGCCATGTGAAATCCAGGGAAACAGGACAGGATGGGGCCCTCGCAGACACCAAATCTGCCAGTCACCTGACCTTGGACTTCCAGCCTCCAGAGCTGTGAGAACTTTTATAAACTGTCGAGGGGGAAGTCTCTTGGACAAGCAACCAGAACGGATGAAGCATCCAGAACAAAATGAATCGCAGGCAAGAGTTGTGAGGACTTGTCTCTAAAAACAGCCTGCCCCCAAATGGCACCGCTTTGACTATTTCATAATGTGGGCAAACGTGATGGAGGGGTTGGTGGAAAGGAGTTAGTGGATCAGTGTCTTGTCGGAGGAATTTCTGAAGAGGCCTCCCTGTACCTGAGTCTATTGGTCCACCTCGGCCTGCGCTCGTGGGCGCCCCGAGGGGCAAGGCTGGGGGGCCGCGCCACCCCTTCACCTTGTGGTGTTCTTGCCCACTGCTGCGAGCAGGAAGAGAGGATCCTCACAGTCCCATAGGGAAGAAAGGCGTGCCCCAACCTCACCGCCCTCTTGGCTTTAAAAGGAACTTACCTCCTGGAGCAGGAAACTTAGTTTGCAGCAACCATATTTCCAGCCATTTCTTATGCCAACTTCCGTCATCTCCTTCTTCAGAGAGTGCTGGAAAGCATCTATGTGAGGCATCAGCGCTGAATCAGTGGGCTTCCCAGTGCTACAGAAGAAAACTTATGTCAGAGGCAGGGAGGGCTACTAAAGGGCTGAGGCAGAGAGGAAAACCATCTCTAGCCTTTTACCATTTTTAAGGGAAGGGAAACAAGATCTAAGTTATCAAATCCCTACAGAGTGCCAGGCCCTGGACATAAAAACCCTGATGCCCATTTTACAGATGAGAAAGCTGAGTCCTGAGAGGATTGTTAATGTATCCAAGGCCACACGGCTAGTAAGTGGCAGAGCCACACTTTGGATCCTGATCTGTTTAACCTCAAGACTCCTATCTTTCCACTGCCAAGGTGTTTCCACTTGAAAGGGTGGGGTGTGAACTAAGAAAGGTAAGAGGAAAGGAAGAAAGAGGATATTCCCCACGAGGACTCCATCTTGCACAGTGTCAGAACACCCCAGGATAAGAGGCAGCAGGATACAGAGGAGAGGGCACGGGTGTCCACTCGGGCTCTCTTTCTAGCAGTGACATTGGAACGCTGACGATTCCTCTGAATCTCAGTTCGCTCCCTTGTACAAAGACATAAGGTCCACGAGAGGATGGCAGGAGATGGCATGGCCGCCATCCCCAGGCCGGCTAGACGGGTAGCCGACCGCACGCTGCTGATGGAGAAAAGAGGGGCGTCACAGAGGGACATCTCCCAGCCCTGCTGTGTTGTGGGTGTGCAGTTTGTCAAAAACAGCCAACAGTGAGCCCCTTTTCCCTTCTGTGTTCAGAGAAGTTTATGAAAACCCTGTGCTTGCATAACTCCACGTTCTCCAACCAAAATACCCTGTCCTGGGCTCGGATCCATAAGAAAATGTATCCCCTGCTGCACAGAGGAGATATTTGAAAAACAATGGGGCTCATAATGTTGGTCTGAAAGCATCATCTCCATCTGCACCCCGGTCACCATGGGACATTTTTAAATAAACCAAACCTGGAAGGCTTTCATATTTCACCGAAGACTGAGCTTCCCTCCTCAAGTTGCAAGCTACGCTTTATACTTCCAGACCCAAACTGTGGGCCAGCGTTCCTCAGAGGTTTGTTCATAAAGGAACAAATGAGAGAGCCTTTACCTAAAAATGCCTCCAAACACGGGGTCGATTTGATCATAGATGGGCTGAGCGATGGCCTCGTTCAGGTCTATTCTCACGTGAGTCCTGGAGGCGAACACGCCGTTTTTCAGGCACACGGCTTTCAGCGTCTGGGGAAAGCCTCGGTTTCCTCTCCTCCTCTAGACAATGAACAGTCAGTTAGGGGAGTCAGAGGCATGCACCCGAGTTCACGGGATGCGAGTTCACTGTGTCGGGCCGAAGGCTGAGACCCAGAAGCGCAGGGAGGACACAGGAAATCTGTCTTTAACCATTTTATTCAGCTAGACAGGGAGACAGTGGTCACAACTCCAGCGATCAGGATGACCCTGTCCTGGACTCCAAGCGCGCTGGTAGCGCTTTATCACACACTTTCTGTACAATTTTCCATTTGCTAAACCCCCAGCTCCTCGAGACCAGCAAAACTTCGCGTCCATCTGTGCTGTGCGTCTTCACCAAGTGGCGATGGCACAAGTCATGCTTGAACGAGCAGTTATTGAACGGAAATGTGCTAATGTTTCAGGTATTCCCCGTGTAGCCCAGATTCGGCATACGTTCTTCTAACTATTTAGAGAAATGCAAATAGACTTAGATGTCTTTGTCATATTTTTCCCAGATTAATACACTCACAAATCAAAGGAGAAAATATTATGAAGCTGGAGCTATAAGAGACACTGATGGCATGCCCTGGTGACTTAGCAGTTAAGTCTACGGCCTTTGGGGGGGTGTAGTCCATCTACATCCCAGGGACCCAGGTTCGAGACTAGGGACCAGGGGAACAAATAAGGTAAACTAAATAAAGTAAATAATTGCTTCTTCCTCTTCTCTCTTCCTGCCTGCCTGCCTACTCACCTTCATTCCTGCCTGTGACTTTCCTTAAAAAAAAAAAAAAAATGATAAATTTTAGCCAGATGGTGATCCTTAGTAAAGAAAAAAACCACATTACACTGATCACACATTCAGTAGAGGGATTTGTGATCATTCATCAAAGATACGTGTTTTCAGGGAATATAGTTTTGTTTTTTAAAGAGGAAAGGAAGCAAGTAGGAATGCAGGCAGGCAGGAGAGCGAGGAGGAGGAAGCATCGATATTTAGCTGGCTGTTCGTCTTTATTTACTTAGTTAGCTCCTCACTTGTCTGTTTAGTTGATCATGTTCGTTGTTCCCACAATTTATGGAAGTCCCTCTGCCTCTCATTCTTCCATGTTTAAACTAACGGTCCTCCACTGCCTCCCCAGATCGCCCCCACTCCTCTTACCTTAGTCCTTCTGGCATTAACCTCGTCCTGTGCCAGAGGTGTCTCCTGCTTCTCCAGTCCAGTCCCGGAACGTCCTCACTTATTAAGTATTTCAACAGGCTCTGACTAAAAGCACGCCGACGAGAACCCCAGGGGAGTCCCTATGCTGTGGAAAGTGTATGTGTAGAAAAGCCTCCAGGACTGAGAGCTCCATCACACGCCACCTTTCACTGCGACGCTCCACCTTCCCTTCTCGAGTCTGCAACACTCGATCTACACACAAAGCCCGGCACCGTGACTTCTGTATCATCTGTCCCACGAGCAGTGTTGTTGTCCCCTGCCCCTTCCTTTAACAGTGTTACGCACTCAACTGTGTCCCCCACTGCACACGTTGAGCCCTAGCACCTATGGGACTGTCCTGGGAAAGAGCATCTCCAGGAGGTAATTCAGGTGAACTGAGGGCACCGGAGTGGGGCCTCAGCCCAATAGGACTGGTGTCCTTAGAAGAAGACGGACACCAGGGCTGTGCTCACAGGAGGGCCATGTGAAGACACAGGGAAGGGGCCATCTCAGGCCAAGGAGAGAGGCCTCAAGCCCTCTTGCATCCACTCCATCTGGGCCTCCCCACCTCCGGAAGTGGGAGAATTGATGTCTGCTGTCCAAGCCCCCCAGTCTGTGCGGTTCTGTAACAGCAGCTGAGCAGATTCATACCACAGGCCTCTTTCTTCACCCATTAGCACCTGCACTTACATTTTCATCCCTCGAAAACCCCATGCAACTAAGGAAAGATCAAACTGCAGTCTGCACGCCGCATTCTCTATGTGAGCTCATTGTCTCTCCAGCAGCCCTATCAGGCGGGCCCAAGTCTCAGCAGCCCCACTTTCTAGAGGGAAAGTCCAACGGCTCACACGATGTGGGGCCTGGATGAAGACTGCACTGGGGGGGGGGCGTGGAGTGACACTCAGAACAAGAATCCCAGGGCCTCACTCCCAACTCTGTCCCCATAGAGCCAGGTGGGCTTCCCGGGTCCCCGCGTTGCACAGGAGACCATCTGCCTGTGTGGCTCCCACGTGCATGTCCCATCTTTTCTTCCTGCTCTTTCCTTCCTCCCAAAGCCAAGAGCAGTGAGAACGTGCTCGGGATCGCAGCCTCACGAATGGCAGCTTCTCCCAGGGCCACTCACCACCAGGCAGGTGCCGAGGATCCGGCGGTAGGACGCCCTGGCATCTCTGACGCCTTCCTGCAGAGGCTGCACCATGTGGGCGAAGCAGCGGCCTATGGCCTGCTCCAGCAACTGGGCCTTCTCTTCCAGGAATCTGCGCAGGTCGCTCAGGTACAAGTATTCGTTCTAGGGGCAAGGTCGTAGGAGCATGAGGCCACCACTCCCAGAAGGCATCTTCTCCTCCAACTCCACTTGCTTTAAGCCTGTCACTGATACGATTCAACTTGAGCTCAGCACCCTCGCTGACTCCTCTTATCATCCTGATAAGGCGTCCCTCAGTGGGTGGGCAGACCTCCTTAGAGATGGTGGGACTGGAAACCACAGGAAATACATGACTCGGCACCCCCTGGTGGAGCAGCATTTAGGTTAATCACCTCCGAAGGAGAGCAGGCCACATACCCCTGGGTCCGAGTCCTGGGTCGGGGGGAACAGCCAGTGTGAACAAATAAATTAAGAAAGAAAGAAACACCTGCCTTCTGCAACTTCAGGTATATCGTCCATTGGGCTACATGGAAGAGTAACTATCAAATGAAAAGCCAGCTATTACTGAGAGATTTACCCAGTGACATTCAATGCGACAAACATCTAATTAGCTTCAAGTTGCATGACGCAGTTTTTGACGATAGTGTTTTTCAGATTTCACCGGGTATAGGAATCACTGGGATAGTTCAGATCCAAGGGCCTGGGAATCTGTGTTTCTGGCATCACCCCCAGGTGATGGGGGGGTCACACTCTGAATAGCAAAGTTAGAGGACCACAAAAAGACAGACCTTGGCCCTTCTTCAACAGAGAAGATAATCTACTCAAGAAGAAAATGATCTGGTCAAATAGAGTTGATCTTGAACAACGTGGGAGTTGAGGGATGACCCCTACACAGCTGGAAATCAGAGTCTAATTTATACTTGGTCCTCCCAAGTGCTAAGTCTGCAACTTCCTGACACCTGCAGTTGGTGGAACGTGCAGGTAGAAAAAAATCCAGGGACAAGCAAGAGCTCAAATGCACCTTGTTCAAGAATCTGCTGCAATACATCATGTGGCCACCAGGGGCAGTCTTGAGCGCTAGTTTCCAGAGGAACCTGGGAGGCTGTGTCCTGGATGAGAACTGGGGGTCCCAGAGCCTGCCTGCAGGGATAGGAGCCACACTCCTCCCTCCGCAGCCAGGACTCAACCAGACTCCTCCAGAACATCAGCTGCCCCTAACCATGCCTCCGTTCCCCCAACGTGCTGTTCTCAAGTGCACTTGTTCTTCCCTCCTTTTCATTCTTCCAGTCAAAGCTTGAAACTCATTTCCCACGTGATTCCTTCCCTGAGCTTGTAGCTTGTGGATGGAACAGACGTATTTGTATCTGTTTATTCAGAAGCCTGGCACAGAGCATGCACTTTGTAAGCATGTGTGCCGCCAGTGATGGGCACGGGGAAACTGCTAGGGTTGGTTTTTAGTCTGTTCCAGAGTAATTCTCAACATGTGAGACCTGTACAGAGGCCTTAGCCTCTCTGGATCTCAATGCTCCATCTTGGAAGTGCGTGCGTGGGCCTGAAAATGGTGTCAAACTCCCATGCTCTGTCAGACTTGGCTCATTTAAGAGATTAAGGAGACTGTGGTGTCAGGGTGCCCTGGGGATTTCACAGTTGTCACTGATGAGAATTCTAGAAACCATACTCCTCTCGCCCACACTGCCCTTTAGGTTACTTCGAGTGTGTGGTATCATTGGTGATCACCATGAAATAAGAAAAAGTCACAGAAAGAAAGTCTGCTGGCTAGATCCTCACAGGGTCTCGCTCACAAGTCCCTATTGAAAAAGCGAAAGAATGACAAGGCAGGAAAAGGCTGTCACCATTATGAATAAACACTAGACTCATCCGACACACATCAGAGTCAACTTCCTACTGAGTCTTAAGCATAAGCACTGCCTCCCTGCTCCCTGAAAATCACAACCAACCCACACTCTCACTGTTTTTGGTTGGAGTCACCATCTGAAAAAATGATCACGCAGGCATATTTGTAGGTTTGGTTTTTGCTGAATGCAAAGGAACTGACAAAAGTCTTGCCTTCCCACTTTCCCTCCAAGAGCTAAGACGGAGACCAGTAGCCGAGACCAAGGAGTTCTGAGGAAAGCGCCTCTAAGGCCATCCCAGAAGTCCGTGTCACCTGGAGACCCGCTCCAGCAAGGGGACAGGGCCCCTGCACCTCCCCCCGGAGCAGAGCACGTGGGCAAGGCTCTGAGCTCGCTGGCAAACTGCCTTGACCTTGTATTTGTAAAACAAACCAAGCACACACACCGCATCAGATTCGTTTTCCATCGGCACGTCCAAAAGCAATCTTTTGTTGGGCAGGGAGGCAAGTTACAGCCCGAAGAACGTTTTCGGGAAGTGAGGAGGTCAGACCCTTCCTGGGTATTTCAGAGGACAAAAGCCCAAGGAGAGAGGCTCAGGCTCCAGGGGGCATTTTTCTGCTCACGGATTTAGAAGGCCGCAAGGCACCTTTTCATTGAAAACGAGTGATTTCTGTGCTGATATTTTTAACACAAAGACCATGATCCCGACTTTTCACACTGAAGTCAGTCTCCATACCCGCCTCTCCAGGCCATCCCACAGCCACCCCAAGGTCACGGTCTCGCATTCGCAGGACCTTCCAGGCAGCCCTCACGGCACACTTTCTCTGCCCCTTCCCTGTCCTGCAGGACAAGATGCTGAGAGCCTGTGCAAATCTGATGGGTGAGATGACTCCGAGACTGTGGGGTGGCGGGGATGGGGGACATCGGCCACTGTCGCGTTCGTGGGGCAGACAGGTGGCCGGCGCTCACTAGCAGGGGTGCGCCCCATGTCTTTCACTGGGGTGCATACTTGGCTTTCTCCGGTGGGTCCTACATTGCAAACAGGGGCAAAGCTTAGAGGGGCTGTCTGTCATTCACTGAGGTCTGACCGTTGGGGCTGGGGGTCGCAGAGTGGCTGGATGCTCCCAAGTTGTGGCAGAGACGGCAGTCCGACCTCTACCCGTGGGCCGCACGCAGGCAGGCTTCCTGGGCGGCTGCTCTTCGGGCAGAGCTGAGCTCCCTGGGCAGGTGGCTGCGGACTGCGGGGCGGGGCCGTTTTTATATGTGATCAGCGCCCTCAGTCCCTCCCAAGGAAGCAAGGCAGTTGGTGACTAATCCCGGCAACAGTGTTCTCTGCAAAACTCCCCCAAGCCTCTCCTTTAGTAGCGTACCGCTCTCCTCGGGTTAAAAACAACCTTCCATCAAAAAGATAAATTGGGGTGCATCTCTGTGCCTCTGGACACTCCGGCGGCTCAGGTGCCGGTCATGTAAAGCCCAGGGAACCAGGTTCAAGACCCGGGGCCGGGAAAAATAAAGAAAAGAAAATAGAGCATTTAAAACAAATTAAAATAAAATAAAGGCTACCTCTGTCCATGACTAGGAAAAAACAGTGTTTCACTGTCCCTCTAGAAGGCCTGCAAGTCAATACCTAAACTCTCCCATTTCCTTCCTCACCCCTCATCCTGTCCTGCCTGCTGCAGCTGAGGGTCCCAGGACCCTAGGTCGTGCACAGACAGATGGCTCTCCAGGGCTGTACGGGACACACGCCTCCTGCGTCTGCAGACACAGTCCTTCTTGTGCAAGTCTCAGAACAGAAGCAGCTGAACTGAGGAGTCTGCACATTTCTCTCAGCCCACCGGTCCCGGGTAAAATATTATTCCTTTCCTTTTCACTCACGTGTTACCATCTGACCCCTCAACCTGCTGGTCTTCTTGAGCTTCTCTGAGCTTAGTCTCATCCTTTGAGATACAAATTAAAATGACCATCAGTGAATTTTCTAACGTGGTAAAGGGCATGCTCCAGAAGGCAGTCGCCACCTGTGGCAGGTGTGGTCCTTACCTGCAGGTGTCCCACAGAGTTGAAACTGTCCGTGAGGCGCAGCAGCCCCAGCGCTTCGTTAACATACTTGGTCACTACCCTCCTCTTCTGGTCCAACAGCCTCTTCCTGATGTAGTCTCTTAACTTGGGGATTTCTGGGATTCACAGGAGCACAAACAATTTGAAAAGGCCCAGGCTTGCACTGAATAGAATTCGTACAAACGAACGCTCAAGAGGCCGTCTGAATTCACCGCCGCAGGGCTGTGCGGGCTGGTCCCCGCTGTGCCAGCCTTCCTGGGACAGCTCCCTCGGCCGGGTCGGCCGTCGCAAATGGTCATGAGTGGTAGCTCACAAGATAACGATGCACAGTATTCAGCAGTATACCATGAACAATGCAGAAAGAGGGCAGGCTGGTTTCAAAAACTGGCACTTCTCCTTGGATGCCTGAACCAAAAGTGCTCACATGTCTTAGTGTCTCAGCTCTTTGGCGCCCCTAGATATTTCCATCTGTATCAAATACCCCTTAATATCAAATGACTCGTGCTTTCTGTAGAAAGGAATTTAGAATGGGGTTCCTTATTAAAACTTACCTTCCTTCTAACTCAATCAGAAGAGAACAGATGCCATCCTACCTCTGCACACCCCCGCCCCCCACTATTCCATATTATTCCTTGCAAATGCCATGCTGGTGATTTCTTTTGGACCTTGGTCCAAGGAGAGACCCCAATTCAGGAGCATCTCATGCCCTCTGCGCCATCGCCTCCTCTCAGACTCCTGCATGTCTAGTAAAGATCATGCACTTTTTAAACCATTTTAAGTTCAGATCAACATCAAGCTCGGATCCTGTCCGCTCACCAAGTTCTCACGGGGATGACAGTCACATGGTGTCTAGGTTCTCTGAGCTCTGCCGTGTGCACAGGACCTTTGCACTAAGCTTAGTTTGACTTTGAGTTTTGCACATGGCTGAGTAGTAGCTCGTCATCTGGATTTCAAGTTCTACGGATATGGGGGCCTGTCTCCTACCATCTCCCCTTCACCGACAAAGCAGAGAAGAGACCTCAGTAAACACTGCTGGGTGAGTGAAGAATCTCAGGTCATGTGATGGACTCGACAACCTCCTCACCGACTTTGACCAGCTCGTGGTCAGATCTGGAGAGAGAGGCACCCTGTCCCCGGCACCACGAAAGCATGAGAAGAGCAAATACGCCGGCTGACAGGTGAGAGAGACAGCGAGCCAGAAGTGTGGCCCCGGTGACTGAGCGCCGAGCTTGATGTTGAGATTTCAGTGATGACACAAAAGCATAAATTACCAGTTTCCTCCTGGGCGAGGAGTTCCTGCTGCCAGTACTCCCGGGCGCTGACTGTGAACACCAGGTCCCGGGCTTCCAGAACCCTGGAGTCGGCCGGCAGTTTTCTCTGCGGTGGCGGGTGGTGGGGGGCGCGCACAGGGAACAGAAGAACAGAGAGGGGTCAGCACCCAGGCCGCTGTGTCAGGCATCCAGTCAGCTCGGGTGCCTGGATGTTCTGCGGGTCAGCTTTTTAAACCCAGAACTGATTGTTAAACACTAAGTAACGCAACATAGCCGGGCCCAGGTCCCACAAAAGTGCAATTTCCCAGCCGGATGGCCAGTGAATACCATTCACATTAAAAGCTGGGTAATGTTGGCTCGCCCTGGTGGCTCAGGGGTTAAGCCCGTGTCTGGGGTGCAGTCCACACGCAGCCCAAGGACCCAGGTTCCAGGCCTGGGGCCAGAAAGGCGGGGACAACTGAATGAAAACTACATAAAAACAATGCTTTTTCCTCCTCTCTCTTCCTTCCTTCTTTCAAATATAAAGAGACGCCCTGGTGACTTAGCGGGTAAGTCCACTGGCACAGTCCACATACATCTCAAGGACCCGATTTTGCAATCCAAGGCCAGCTAAGATCAACAACTGAAAAATAATTAATAAAATGCTGCTTCTTCCTCTCTCTCTGCTTGCCTGCCTGCTCCCCTTTACTCCTGCCTGCACCTTTCCTTTAAAATAAAGCAAAAAAACTAAAAGCTGAGTACTGTTTAAGCAAAGGATGGTTTTAAATGTCAAGGAATTGAGAATTGCATGTGAATATTTTTCTCTGCTGAGAAAAACATCACTAAGAAGTCAGACCCTTCGTTCTCACTTAAAAGGCAGAAGAGCGAGCCTAGCGCATGTGCGTGTGTACACAAGGGCCTCTGGGGGCAGGAGGAGAGCTCGCCCACCCCCTTCAGAGCGCATTCCCTTGGTGGGTGAGAGGCCCACCCCAGGCAGTGTGAGCCGTGTGGTCAAGATTAGAACAGTGATGCGGGCCCAGGCTGCCAGGCACCCACCCTGGGGTCAACAAAGGAGCTGCCAAGATGACTTTTTTTCCCCCTTCGGTTATAATTTTGACTCTAGGTAAAAAGGTTTAGGGAAAGTTTCAGCTCTTTTCTACTGGGAGCTAAAACTAACATGAAGTTAAATGTAAGCAGATTCTAAAAACAATGAAAAGAAAGGAGTGCACCGAACTGCGTCTGTGTGTTTGTGTTACTGAAAATCTTGCTCTTGATTTTGTATATCTTTCCTAAAAATGATCAAAAGATAGTTACCATTTCTGCTTATTGTTATAGTAGAAATATTTTTATAGTGTCATGGAAGGGATCACAGTGTGTGGTTCCATGTTATTGCAAAAGAGAAGTAGAAAGAGTTTCAGCTAGAGGCTAGGGTGCGAGCTAAGTAGATACTCATTGACTTGTCCTAGAGGAAGGCTGGTCAGGCTCTGTCTACACCCCGGCTCGTCATGACATGTGCAGTGAGTTCCCCCCACCTCCCACGTCTGCCAGAGGGTCTTAGAAACTGTGGCTGTGAGACAAAGGGCATATGTATAAAGGCATGTCCTCGGATAACACTGTTTGGTTCAATGGCATTTTCTGCTAACATTGTTGAGAAAAACAGTCCTGGCCCATGTGAAGCAGGATGACATAGTCTGCGGACCTGTATGTAGCACGATGCATGAGTTTGTCAGGAGACATTGTACATGAGAGGACAGAATGTGAAGCTCGAGTAAAAAGAATACAAGATGGCAGCAGAATCAAGAAGAATGTAGTTAAGTTGTAGTTATAGGGGAATTGTAATGTAAATCATAACCTCATTTTTAAAAATCTAACTCCTTCCTTCCTTCCCTCCTTCCCTCCTTCCCTCCTTCCTGTTTTAAGAAAGGAAGAGGAGGAAGAAGTATCTTTATTTAGTTGTTCATTTTGGTTTTTCACCCCGGCCCTGGGACTCGAACCTAGGTCCTTGGGCAGTCTTGGTTTGCACACCAGTGTCTCAGCTGCCTGAGCCACAGGGTTCACTCCCCACTTCTTTCATTTGTATGAAAGCATTTGATAGACATCCTAATACCCACAACTCTTGCTTCCAAATTATCCTCTGCTGAAAGGAACCCAAGTTTTTCGGAGCATAATAAGTAATCTACATCTCAGGCAGAGGGAAGTAAAACGGACCTGAATAT
Source organism: Solenodon paradoxus (assembly GCA_004363575.1). Classification (NCBI taxonomy): domain Eukaryota; kingdom Metazoa; phylum Chordata; class Mammalia; order Eulipotyphla; family Solenodontidae; genus Solenodon; species Solenodon paradoxus. The sequence continues at coordinate 287,319 of RJWH01001441.1, forward strand.
CTTGTTGCCAGACAGCCAAAATGTTCTGTAAAATGTCTAGTCAATGCTAAAAGGAGCTAGCTTTAAATTCAAGACTCTAACTGGAAAGACGTGAGCGCGAAAAAAGCACCTGAATTCTGTGAACAGCCACGTGTTCATTATGATCCTCCAACTGAGTACAATACGGTATTGGGAAGTTAATACAGCTATAGATTGATAGAGAGATGTCTGCCTGGTTCCTAACACACCCTAGAGCCTGTAATAAGGTTGCTAGAGAATTTTCTTCTAAGCTTCAGACTCCACCCCAGGCATGAGCTTAACACCCGAGCCGCCAGGGGGCACCCCCGATAGCTCCTGAATGCAACGCCTCTGCTCTGTTCCTACAGTGACCGCCTGGTCCAGGGTCTTACCACATCCACCCAGATGATGGAAAAGGCCTCCTAACTGTTCTCCACAGCCTGCAGAAAAAGCAACCTTTCTAGAATGCGTAGGGCTCCTACTCTGAACTCCGTAAATATAGTCTTAGGGGTCTGTAACTTTTCTTAGAATATTTTTCTTAATTTTCATTCTTATAATTAAAAAAATAAGCGGAGACCTCTACAAGAATGCTCCTTCGTAACCACTTCTGCCTTGTATTTTCTACGATGAAAACGAAATTTGCTTCAAACAAAGGCATGCCGTGCAAGTAGAGGTTTCACAGTATTCACACTGAAAAAGTGGTTGGAGAATTAAGGCGTCACCTGAGCAGATGTCACATGAACGAGGACCAAACAGTCGGCATCAGTCTTGTTCCCAGACCCTGTCTCCGACAAGTGAACTCCCACGTTAAGTAGCTCTAAGTATAGTTGTGGGTATTTTGCTTCTGGTCCCAAAAGCAGGATGACTATATACTCATAGAATGCACATTTCTCTAACTTCAACAAGAAAAATTCAAGAGAAGAACAGCTTTGCCGGGTTAGTGTCTCATTAAAACTGACATTCAGGTGCACCCTGGTGTAGCAGCATTTCGGTTGCTGCCTGAGGCTGGCACAAACCACATACATCCTAAGGACCCGGGTTCGCATCCTGGGGTCAGGGGGAACAACCCAGATGAATAACTCAATAAAATAAATAAACGTTTCTTCCTCCTCTCTCTTCCTGTCTGCCTGCTTGCCCTCATTCCTGCCTAGACCTTTCCTTAAAAAAACAAACAAACAAACCAAAACTGGCATTCAAAAATTACTTAGTTTAAGTATAAAGTCTGATTATTCTGAATCGGAAGCAAAAGCTTTGAAGTTTCCAATTCCAAACTGTACACATCTATCTAACATTTTCTGCCTTAATATTAGCAAAGTCCGAATACAGAAAGCAGCTGAGGATAGAACACAAGCCTTTTTCTTTTTCACTATGAAGCCCACACTGTAAGCTGAGTTTTGGCAAAGCTCTATCCTCTATCACGTTGCTAACTCTGATCTGTCACTTCCGTTTTGTTTCTCTTTTATCTTCAACTTAGCTTCAGAGGTTTTTGCTTGGTATTTTTTGACAGATAGAGTTTTAAAAATGCTTATTAAAGTCACATTTATTTACAACATTGTATGAATTTCAGAGTTTCAGTATGTTCTAGGTTCCATTATGATCCCCTCCACCCAAAGTCTGATTTTCATGGTTTTGGTTTTGCAGTTGGATAAGACAGTTATTGTGCCATTTACAGTTGGACTTAGGGTTTTTTTTTTCCTTAAAGAGAAAAGAGGGTCACCTTTTGTTACTTAATAATTTAATAATTCCAATTCTGAGTTAGATCATCTAAAACTTTTAAAATAATGTATTTTTTGCTGCTTGTTAATGAAGTGGTTCCTTTAGAAAGACTAGTACGGTACTGAATTTTCTGTTAGTACCTATTTTAGTGACAGAGGAATAAAAATAATTAAAGAAAATCCCCAGATTCTTACAAAACGATGCTCGAGCTTGAAAAACCAGCTGAGGTCTTGTCTCCCGCACCCCTGCAAGCTACCCCTGATTGGCTGAGCCTTTCAACACTGCTTGCTTCCAGTTCTCCAAGCCCAGCAGGCTTTTCCAAGCATGTTCCTCCCTATGTCTCGAATGTTCTTTCTCCTGCTTCTTCACCTGACCAAAGACTGCTGATTCTTCAAGTTCTGTTCCAGAAGCAGGGAAGTTGACTTGAGCCTCTTCCTAGCACTGCCTCCACTGTCTGTGAGATGGGATGTCCTTCCTCTGCGCCCCCACAGTGGCCCCCGCATTGCACTAGCCAGGCTCATGTCCACCTGCCTGGAGGCCACTGATCTCACCTGGATATAGCTCTCAATAGAGCCTCGACTCATTCAGTTCTTTCAACAATGCCAGGAGGTGGGTATTGTGATCGCCCCACTTTACAGGTGAGAAAATGGCGGCTCACACAGGGACAGGAATTTGCCTGAGATCACAGTCATTCATCGGCAGGAACTAAGTCCTAATGGTCCACTGCAAAGCTTTGTCTTTGTGACGACACAAGACCAAACAGACACTTAATGTCTCAGAATCTGAGGGGCTGACCGAGAAAAAGCACCAGGGAAATCTGTTAACTCACCTTTAGTTGTTCCTTGAGAATCCTGTTCCTCTGTAGTTTTATCATTTTATTTCTTTCTAAAACAGCCTCTCGTTGACTCTGAATAGCTTGCTAGATTGTGATCAGAAATAAAAACAAGGCAAAGCGTTCAGGATTATTAAGAGCGATGACGTGGTCAGACACATTTTTCAGCAGCTCTTCATTTGGCCACAGTCAAATGTGCATGATGATAGTCACCACGGGAAGTGTCATCTGAAAATAACAAGTCCAGGCATATATACAAACTTACCCAGGTGCATACATTACATTGTGCAATTTTATGTATATCAATTCTATCTCAATAAAGCGGAAAAAAAATTGTAAATAGTCCGTACTCACATTTCCCACTTTTCTTTCTCTGAAATGAAATGAGAAGAGTATAACAATTACTTCACTTTTACTACGTGTCGATCCTCTTTCAGATTTCCCTACAAGCAGCGTCTACTGTGGTGCCCTGGTGGAAGCACTTTCTTGGATCCAACGGCTCTGTCTTCTGATGTAACCTGTGTCTGCTCTAAACCAGTGTTTTTATGTCTCAAAGTTTTGTCATCATGGAGTTTTCTGTGACCTCGTCCCCTGACCCGGTCCAAATGCAGCCCTTTCTCTCCGTGTCCCCACAGCCCTCTGCTCTTCCGTCTCATAAATTGCACCCTCTTTACAAAGTGCCCCCAGCACCTTGGCAGTGGGCCTCCTGAAGCCACAGCCCCCAGACTGCAATGAATGTTTAGTAAACTAGGTCGACTGTGCCAGCTGCAGCGTCGTGGGTCACCTGGGATGCCCTTAGTGCTGGAAGGAGGGGTGGGAGGCGTCTGCAGGAAAGAGCATGAAGTTGAAACAGCAGCCGAGACCATGAGAGCAAGAAGTCAGGGCAACAGATTCAGCTTATGTCTCCCTGGGGAGGTTCTCTCTGCTTCGTGACCTTGGAGATAGCAAGTAGACTTAAGTTTCAGAGTATGGGTGACAGGTGATTGTACAAAAGTCCCTGTCGGACCAGAGATGCTCTAACAAGCTCATATCCCTGACCATGAGCTTCTGTACCTGGCACAGTCCTCTTTACAGATGCCAGTCCTCTGTAAGGGTCAATGACACCCTGGTCACTTGTACTATCCCACTACAGAAGAGAAGTTACAGCGCCACGGCAGCTATTCTGAAAGAGGGAAATTCCTGAAACAACCCACCAACGTGTCCTGAAGGGAAGTCGGTACCTTAGATATTCCGGGAGGCAGAGCTTGTCGGCCTTGGTGACCACCAGGGCCAAGTCCCCGCAGATGCCCCGCTGGCAGGCCTTGATGCTCTCGTGCAGAAGGGCTTCGTGGGCTCTGCCCCCGGAAACTCTCTCTATGTCACTGATCACCCAGATCACCGAGCATCTGTCAATGGTCTGCCAAACAAGAGCACAGGAGGTTGAAGAAGGAAGATGGGGCTGGGGTTACAGTGGGCCCGATTCTGTGATGTGTCGTTGACATCCTCCGTGCCCAGCCCGGATCTCCCTCCTGTCCCACCGCGCACGGCTCCCCGCCACACCCTCTGTGCAGTTTCTCCTGGCTCTGTCATCTGAGTCCTTTCCACCCACCACTCCTGTGCTTGGCCTCCCTTTGACCTCAGGGCTCTGTTCAGGGTCACCGAGGATGAGTGGGTCGATCCTCTAGCACCTGCACTCACTGCCACAGTGGCTCAGAATTACTGTCCTGACTGGGCTCTCTGTTCCTGCCCCAGATGGTAAAGTTCCTGATGGGAAGGGGCTGAACCTGTGAGTCTGGGATCCACCTCTCCTCAAGCACAGTGCTGCCCCGTGTTAGACATCCCTGGATGTTTGTGGCATTAGTGAAAGATAGAATTCAAGAAATCAGACCTCCAGACAAATCCATCACTGGCTTCCTTTACCTCAGTTGTCTCCTAGAGGAAATTATTGACTTAGCAGTTACTTCTGGAGGTGCAGGGACCACAAAGCTATCACCACAGGGCATCCCCAGGAGGTTCGACACCCCTGCACACTGTTACCAAGTGGCAGCAGGGAACCAGAAGCCGTATGACTCAAGTGGCAATGGCCAATGAACATGAAATGACAATTTACTCCTAATCACATCCATGTTGCTTTATCAGACATGAAAATTTCACGTGACAATTGTGCTGCCTGTGACCTTCCTCATATGTGTTATTTCACTTGTCATATTTCTATGCATGAAAAGGTGGTCTAACTTGTTGAGGATAGTTGTGCCTCCTTGGAAAAGTGCTTTGCACAGAGGGAGGAATCAATTTGTGACTTGCTAACTAAACCATTACAGTTGAGCCTTGAAGGAAACAGGTTTGAGCTGTGTGGGTCCTTTCAGGTTTGGCTTTTCTTGCAAACTGACTGTGTTGATAAATACAGGGCAATGCTGTAAGTGCGTTTTCTCTTGTTTTCTTGATAACATTTTCTCTAGCTTACTTTTTTAAAGAATACAGTATTTATGTTAGGTTACTGAGAGAAAGGCTTTCACCCTGAGTGGGTATGTTTGAAAGTTAGACATTCAGGTGCGCCTGGTGGCCTAGAAGTTTAGTACACTGGGCACAATCCACACACATCCCAAGGTCCAAGGTTCAAGACTCGAGGCTGGGAGAACCACTGAGATGAACAACTGAAGTGCTTCTTCCTCCTCGCTCTTCCTGCTCGCCTGTCTCAGCTCATCTTCATTCCTGTCTATATCTTTCCTTGAAAAAACTGTATTTTGCTTTATGTCCATGGTTCTTCATGAGTGGGGTTTTGTACCACTGCTGACACTTGGCAACGTCTAGAGGCATATTTTAATTGTTATATGTTGGGGCCCCAAGTTGGCAGAGGCCAGACCAGCCCCCACACTGAATATCGATAGTGCAGAGCTGGAAATCTTGATCTAGAGCAGTGGCTTTCAAACCTGCCTTGAGCAGTTTCCCAAGTGAAACCCTAAGAAGAATTCCAGTAGACAAACCTGGTTTTTAAAAGCAGATCTGCTCCGTTTGGATTAGGGGTTTAGGACCCCACCTGCTCAGTCCATGAAGCTCTTGGCTTCAGGAATCCTTGTTAAAAAAGCATCAGTCTCTAGAGTCAGACAAAGGCCATTGTTTTATAGAGAAGGAACTAGCCCCCAGAAAGAAAGGATCAGTGAAGACCACAGGACTATGGGCCTCAGCCTCTCCCTGGGAGAATGGACACGCTTTCCAGCAGGAAAACAAAAGCAGCGCTCCCTCCCACTTCCCAAATTACAATCAGCGAAATTGGGCCATTTAATCAGGTTGTGGAAGATCACAGGACAGCCAGCTGGGAGACCCCCTTTCCTGCCCAGGGTCTCTTTCATCCTGATATTCCCAGGGACCTGGGAAACTACAGGTGCTTAATAAATGTTTAACACGAGAGGACCGCAGTCATAAAGGCGTCACTGGCTGCATTTCAGGCCCCACACAAAGCTTCCGCCTGCCAGGATTTGGTGCCTCTAGATGGCCGAAGACACAGAAAACCATCTCTAAAACAGACTGGATTAGGAGTGGGGGGATGCCGCCCACACCCCCTCCCCGTGATGGAGATGGTCTAAATCCAAGGCCACCATGTCTCCGCCTAGGAAAGGCCAAGTCGGTGTGGGGCGGTGGGGAGGGCCGTGTGCTGTGTTCTGGAAGGAGGGGCGTCTTTAGGGACTTCTCGTGAGAGGATACGCCAAAACCACAGGAATGTGGGGGGACCACCCCTTGGCTTTAGACCCTCATGGAGCCAGATCTGCGCTGAGTGGCCTTTGAGAAGTTGCCCAGCGTATCTGAACTGGCAGCCGCCGGGGCTCCATCCTGTGAGACTGGCTGGCGGCCGCCCTGGGCTGTCACTGCCTGGGTGGGACCTGGACCAGGCCGAGGCTGACATCCCACTCCAGGAGCCGAGACCCTGCAGACGCCAAGGCTCACGTGACCAGGCCTGCGCAGACTGACCGGCGGGAAGGGAAGGGTGCGAGGTGGCCTTGTCCTACAGGGACCATCAGGGGATGCCCTGGGGTGACAGATAGGGGAGCCCCCGCTGGGAAGGCAGGAACCTGCTCTGGTTCAAATTCTTCCAAGCAGCTGCTGTGTGGTCTTAGGCAAATGATTTCCCCTCTCTGAGCCTTGATTGTTTCTTCAAGCCCAAATCAGGCCAGGCTGGTTCTCTGTCAGCCATCTGCCTGCTAGGTCTTGATGGGGGCCTGTCACAGAGCTCCCCTGGGCCACAGTCATTAGCCCAGCACAAATCTGTAGATGGGCGGTTTGCACACAGCAGAGACCTGCGGTTCTGACGCAGCTCCTTCTGCAGGGGCAGGTCTAATGACTCATGCTGAACTCTCAGGCTGTGGACACAGCTGGGGGTGCCGGTCACCTACAACTCCACTTGCTGGGAACTGAAGCTAGGATTCTGGCTGAAGGGCTGGGCTTTCATCCCAGCCCCCCTTCAGTACAGTTGCCTGCACGGGAATGAACACTCGATTCCGAGAGACTGAATCCACTGGCTGGGCCATGACGGATCAGATTTTCCTTCTCAGGAATTTGAACTAAAAGACCCAGAGACTAGTCAGACAGTCATCGGCACATGCCCGGCAAGGCCACCGAGAGACAGAGCTAGGGCAGTCACCTTCTGGAACAGGGACCCTAATGGCGAAGGAGAGAAATCTGAGAGAGACGCATGAGACTCAGCCACGAGAAGACGCAGAGAGCGAGAGAGCAAGCAGCTGCGCCTGGCAGGCGGGTGGCCCGACTGTCTCATGAGCTCCTCTGCTATCGTGTTGGTGGCCCCTGAATTGGGGTGGCTGTCGTGGGTTTCTGTTCCTTCCAACCAAACGTGGTCGCCGCCTCTTGGCTCCATGGCCCTTGGCTGCTGACTTCTCTGCTTTGCACCCAACTCTTGGCCTCTCTCCAATCTGTCCTGGGTCCTCTGCACATGCTTAGCCCTCCTAAGTTGTCACACTCTTGTCTCACCTCCCAGGCGTCCCATGTCTCTGGCCTCCCACATCTTGCCATTGCCCCGGGGCCCAGAACGCAGGCCAAGGAGGCCTGGAAGCGGAGTGTCTGGTTGCTTTAGGAGGGCGGGGAAGCTGGAGGAAGGGGCCGAAGTCTTGAGAAGGAGACTCACCTTTTTCCACATCTCATCCCTCTTGCCGTTGAAGTCACCCATGCCGGGGATGTCCACCAGCACGACCCCTTCTGGGATCAGCCCTGCCGTGGGAAGCGTCACTTCCACATACTTGACCAGGGGCCAGACTTGCGTCCCAGCTGCCTCTCCAGTGCAGTCTCTCCTCTGGGTCCGGATGTAGGGGTCCAGCTTCGTGGACAGTTCTTGGGCCTGGGCAGGAAGGGGTAGTCTCACCAGACTCGCCCAGCCCTCCCGCCTGGGGGCAGAGGTTCATGGTAGCGGTAGGACCAGCGCTGGACAGCAGCCCAGGAGGCCTGAGGGCCAGCTACAAGGGCCTGGACTTTGAGAGCGAGACTGGGCTCTGGAGGCGAAGGCATTAACCTACAGACGAGGAAACCAAAGTCCGCTAGAGAAGGACGTCAGGACTCGCTGATGGGGCAGCAGCTATAATTCTGCCAGCCAAGTGCAATCCACGCACATCCTGAGGCCCCGGGTTCGTGTCCTGGGTCCAGGGGGAGCAACCAAGATGAACAACTAAATAAAGTACTTCTTCCTCCTCTTTCTTCCTGCCTGCCTCTGCTCACCTTCATTCCTGCCTGCACCTGTCCTTTAGAAAACAAACAAAAACCAAAAAGGAAAAGAAACGGACTTCAGAAAAGTTATAGCTTCTCTGGACAATGCTTTTGTCTTCTAAATTCCACTTCAGTTCTAACACTGATGTAAGTCACAGCTCATTTTCTGAAGTTTGGAGAGGAGTCTTCCTGCAGGATAGTGTGACTTTTCAACGAGCAGAAAGCCTTGATTACAGAGCAAGTCGACAGCGATATGGTGGCTGCATTTTCCAAACTGAATATTGATTGAAATCAATCCTTTTAAAAAGGTTTTAGAATGCATGTTCTAAATACAAAAGGTGTCTGACTGTGAGCATTTCCAGGATGTTTTCATGAGGGTGGGTGGGATAGGGAATCCTCCCCAGCCCGTTGTTCCTACCTGAGCAGGTCTGGAATGGGGACACTCCCCTGCCAGCAGTGGGAAACAATGGTTACTCTTAGCTGAACACCCCAGGGGGTAGGAGGTTTGGTCATTGTGAACCCATGTCTGTATAATGGTCCTGAAGACAGGCAGGGATGAAAACAGGCAGGAAGGAAGTGAGAGGAAGAACCATTTATTTACCTAGTTGTTCATTTTTCAGCTGTTCACCCCCAGCCTCAGGCTGTAAACTCGGGTCCTTGAACTGCATGTGAACTGCGCCCCATACACGTGTTTAACACCTGCCACCAGGTCAGGTGTGCCTAAGAATTTTTTTTTTTTTTTTAAGGAAAGGCGCAGGCAGGAATGAAGGCGAGTAGGAAGGCAGGAAGAGAGAGGAGGAAGAAGCATTTATTTATTTTTACTTAATTGTTCACACTGGTTATTCCACCCTACTCCCTCTACCCCAAGGCCCAGGACTGGAACCCAGGGGTATGTAGCCTATGCTCCTTCGGAGGCAATTGACCCAACCACCACTCCACCAGCGTGCACAAGGAATTAAATTCTTAAGAGAGTTTAGATTACATTAGAAGATTTGTTGCAACCTGGGGAGGAAGTAACAGGTTTCACCAATTCTAATCAAACAATAAGTTGTGATAGAAGAAATGATCAAAATTATTTAATATAGTTTAATTAAAAAATGAAGTGGAACTTCCAAGCTCCTGTTGTATCAGAAGAAGATTCAGCCCAATAAAATAACTCAGAGCAAACCTATCTGGGAGGCAAACTCATTTCTTCATCCTGGTCTAGGATTCTGGCCCAAACCTGAATGTGTGGCTGGCTCATTCACTGAGATGGTGATGTAACCCCCTGGGGTCAATTTGTGACCCTGGAGGAATAGTTTAAAACACAGAGTAGTAAAGAAATGAAGTCACATTGATACCTTTGTGTAATCTGTGTGATCAGAGTAGCCTGTTTTGTCATCTTTGTCATTCATTTCATTGTCATTCATGTCATTCATTGTCAGTCCATGTTGTAGCTATCAGGTGTGTAATTATGTTAAACAGTGACAGCCATTTAAACATAAGAAATGGCTACTATACGTGTTTGATTTTCTAGATGTACAAAAGCTAAGTGCCTTGAAAGGTTTCATTCATTTGACTTCTAAGTGTGCCCAGTCAAATATTTAAAATTTGTCGACAGAATTTAACATATTCAATTTGAACTGTAATATAAAAAGTCTAAGGAAAATTGATCGTTAACGTCGGTATAATGAACAACCTACAGAGAAGGTGCTATATTAAATTTAGGAGATCACGGAGCATTATAATTTTAGAACAAGTATAAGGAATTGTCCTGATTATATATAAAAATGCCAGGTTTATAAGATTTTAGAAATGAACTTTAAGATATATGAAAAGTAGATGCTTAAATGAAGGGTTTTAAGAAACTGCATCTGAGTTCCACAAGAATGGTGCTGTAACTGAAGCAGGAATTCTATTTTATATATTTATATTCTAAAGGAAACATTGATCACGAGGAAGCAGAGCATTGTCGCGCGAGCGGCCAAGCCAGTGTCAATGTGCCCTTCATCCCTGAGAGCGATTCCTGCCGGTTAGGGCGGGCAGTGAGTGACAGCAGTCACAGCCAATCAAGACAAGCCTGCTTCTTGCTTTTTCTAGACTTCCCTAAGGAAAGGTCCTGTGAATCAGCTCGAAATGAGGGAGGCTACACAGAAGCGGGTATGTGTGGGAAAGCTGTGACTTCTCGGTGAAAGGGGACATGTGGATGGTGCCATCTTTCATCCCGTTCTTCCTCCCATGAATCTAGAAGTCTGGCATTTCTACAGCAATCTTACGTCTATGAGGCCATACGTGAGATGATGGAAGGCCAAGGGGACAGAGAGACGCTGGTCCTGGCCCTGTTGAGACAGAGAACCAACCCACACACGCAACTGCCTCTGGGCTTCTTACATTAGAAATGGAACATGGAACGCCTGTCCCTCTCTGCCGGGCCCTTATCAGTCGGGTTTTCTTCATTTGCAGCCCAAAGAATTTTTAATTAATCCTCAAGTCACTATCAACAGTCCTTCCGTGCACAGCACCGATCCCAGTCGGACGCTAACAATGCCCACCTGACAGCCGAGAGTGCTGCAAACAGCCTGGTCTCGGGGACCCCTCCTTTTGCTACTTATTCCCGATAGAGACACTGAATGGCGAGCAAAGCCCATAACTGGATCCAAATGCTGTACTTGAGCGTCACAGTAAACAGACAAAAGAGACTCTGGACGCTACCTCTTCTGCCTTGAGGGTGATGATTCTGGAGGTGGGGATCTTTCCCTTGGGCTTCGTCCTCAGCAGTTCCTCGTAGCTCTTCTCCTGCGCCCCAGCGCCGTAGAGCACCTGGAGCTTCCAGGTGGCTTCCTCCAGGGCCCCGTCGCCGTCCCAGGCCCCCACCTCTTCTCCACCTGGCTCCTCGGCTCTGTGCAGGAGTTCAGTCAGGCTCCGAAGCTCCTCCTTCCACTCCTGCAAGACAGCAGGGCCAAGCCCTGTGACACAGGCACGGGGAACACTGACAAAGGCAGGGGCCGCCTGTCCCTGTGGAGCACAGTGGCAGCACAGTCCAGAATCTAAGATCCCAACCCCACTGTCTGCCGATGAGGATGCAGCACCCCGAGGGGAGCGGCGTACCCAAACTCTGATAAGAAGCTGTGATGGGACCTGGGCTAGCGCCTCCATCTCCCTCTACTCGACTTGCTCATTCTGTACTTGGCTCTTTATTCCCCAGACATGAGCTGTGTTTACAAGGAGTATAACATTCATCTCTAAGACGGAGGGAGGAGAAAAGAAAGACAAGCAAGGAGGAGAAGGAGGGAGGGAGGGAGGAAGGAAAGAAGGAAGAAGGGAGGAAGGAAGGAAGGTGGAAGGAAGATGGGAGGAAGGAAGGAAGGGAGGGAGGAAGGAAGAAAGGAGGGAGGAAGGAGGGAGGAAGGAAGGTGGGAGGAAGGAAAGAAGGGGGAAGGAAGGAAGGTGGGAGGAAGGAAAGAAGGTGGAAGAAAGGAAGGAGGAGGAAGGAAGGAAGGAAGGTGGGAGGAAGGCGGGGAGGAAAGACGAGGGAGGCAGGCAGGCCGGCCAGCCGTATTTACCTGGTCAGAGAGAAGGTGGACTTTGGCCTCACACCGCTCGCAGCAGCTGGCACTCACTTGCACGATACACGAAGTGCATATACTTTCTCCAGACACAGGTAGAAACATTTCTTGCTGGATGATGGCATTGAGCAGGGAGCTCTTCCCGGCGCCGGTACTTCCAAACAATCCAATGTAGATCGGGTCTAATGATGGCTTTTCAATCAAGGTCAGAAGCCTGTTTCTACGGTCATCAAAGCATAGTGGAAGAGCATCGGAACGGAACGCAGGGGAACCAAGTTCTAATCCTGCTCACGTCACTACATCTGCCTGCACCTCTGCTTCTCCTTGGTCAAAAGGGAATATAACTCAGACCTTCCTATGCAGCCATCACTCAGAGCTGTCACAAGGAACAGATGAGACCACGCCAAGTTATTGACGCTAATTTTACACCAGCCCTACAAGGTCCACACGGATGTGCGGCACCCGTGCTGTCCTAGGAAATGACATAGTCTCGACCCTAAAACAAAATGTATGCAGAGGTCAAGTCTTACTCGGAGCAACTCAGAGTCTTACTGAGCAGGCAATGCGGACTTGTGCTTCAAACGCTCCACTCAAGTCCTTCCACTCAGCATGGTCACTGCGTGGCCACGGACTCAGAGCTGCATTCCGGGTGCTGTCACTTACCAAGAGCACGACTTTGGTCAATGTCTTGGCCTCTCTCAGCCTCAATTTCAGTGAGACGGGGTTGACAATACCAGTGCCTGCTTTGTAGCAGTATCGGGGTAAGGAAATGAAATGCAAACTATGTAAGGTATTTAGCAAATCATCTGAAAACAGTGACAGCTCAGTGAACAGCAGTAATTTCAATATTAACAATACGTGAGCCACAGCTCTAGAAAGTGCCAGGCCTCACTGCTCGGGTTCCAGTGAAAATGCCCTTCCATTGTTGGAGGGAATCTCCTGCAATCATGTCACTTAGTGATGACGCATCCATCCACACAGGACAGGCACATGACAGGGGTCCCAGGGGGCTGGCTGTGTAATGGCTACATCACCTCAGTCTGTGTGATTACTCCTTGACATCTGCACGACAGAACCACCCAGCACGTATTTCTCAGGATGTGTCTCTGTCCTTAAGTCAGCGTGACGTACAATTGCTTACTCAAGTACGTTGATGTAAGACTTGATGGAAGCTGATAGCGGACTCACATGAGATACTTGACTCCGTTAGGAACGCTGTCATCCAGGAAGACAGACTGGATAAGTTTCTGATAGGTGCTGCTCAAAACCCTTCTGGTCCGTGACTCCAATTTTTCATCTGAAACCAGAGGAGCTGTGCTACCTGGGACATTGCTGGCAGGAACCAAGAACTGGGTCTCCACAGGAGAGACATGATCAATATGACCATGAAAGAAAAAAGGCAAGAGAGCATCTCATGTGACACTAGAGGTCAAAGTACATTTGAGACAGCAGTCATCGATTCTAGAACCTCCCTCCCAGGGCCCGTCTGCTCTGAAACTCCTTGTGACCAGAGAATGTTTGGCCAAGGTTTTTAGCCCCCCAGAACCCTCTTTCCTTTGGTCGTGGAAAAAAAAAAAAAAGAAGAAGAAGACGAGAAAAGCAAAGACCTCACATAAATACCCACTAAAGCACCAAACCAGCCATTTTCACCATCTTCGTGCTGGTCAGGAAGAGGTTATTTTGATTTAAAAAGACCTTCCTGCCCAGAGACTCCAAGAGACATATTGTCAAATGATATTTCTCCGCAGAGACTATGAGGCTTCCCTTTCTGAGCCCAGTTCAGAAGTTTGAGGATGGGCTAGCCTGCGTCCTAATGTCCCCTCTTCCTCTGCACATTGACCGCGTTGGGAGAGAACAGCCCGACGGCCAGCCGGCTGGCGGCACTCACACTCCTTCAGGGAGCTTTGTTCCACGGAGGGGAATGCTCGGAGCTGCTGGTTGTGATCCCATCGCCTCCTTTTTCTCACCGGCTCCTTGGCTACATCGCCGTCAGCTAGAGAGAAGCAGAGGTTACTTAAACTCGAGCTGGGCATGGGCTCTCGGCTCGGCCTCTCTCCTCCCACAAACCAGAGTCGGAGGCCCCGCCACCCTGACGCCTGTGTGCTCCCCGCCTGTGCGGGCTCCTGCTTCCCAGAGTTATGGGACGTTTTACATCTGGTTCCAAATGCAGAGTCCAACCTATCTCCCCAGATGAAAAGTTCCTGTTTGGAAATCTTCAGAAGCCAACATGGTGGGATAGTCTTCAGCAAATGCCAAGTGTTTGGAAATCAACCAACTCTGTAGAGAAACGCTCAAGACCAGGCTAAGTGTGGGGTGAAGAAAGGCCTCTGGGAAAGAAAGATGCAGAGCAGGATGCCTTGGAAGGAAGGGCCGCATGGCCCGGGAAAGGCCTTCCCCTTGGGCCTCCGTCCTTCACCTGGACGAGAGGCTGATGAGAGTAGAAGGAACAGGTCAGTTCTAGAGGCGTGAGTTTTAGAGGGTGTCAGCCGGTGGGTGTGCCTTGGAGATCACATTTGGGAATTTAAGCTGCTTCCTTCATAGGCAAGAACTGAATTCTCCAAGAAGCAGATCTTGGCAGCTGTACAGAGATTCATCATTTTAGTGCGTTCCTTTGGTTATCAAGCCAAGGACCAGCAAGGTCGATTCACTTCAGAAAGAACCCGAGCAAATTGCTGTGTTCTGCGTGAGTTGTAATAAATAGTCCCAGGCGGTATTCTCCCGGTGTGGACAAAAACTACTGCTGGGACCCCCTCTCCCTGCGAGAGAAACTTGCACGAGTGGAAGTCAGAACAAATAGTGCCTGGTTTCACCTTATAAGAATATACTCCTTTAAATAAGCAGGCAGCCCTCATCCCACTTGTTAGAGAAAACAGAAATGAAGCCTTTCTGAATCTTCCTTAGGGCTAGCTCTTTTGGTTTGTTTAAGGAAAGGTGCAGGCAGGAATGAAGGTGAGCAGGCAGAAGAGAGAGGAGGAAGAAGCACTTCTTTATTTTATTTAGTTGTTCATCTTAACTGTTCCCCAGCCACAGGTCACAAACCCAGATCCTTGGGAGGTACATGGACGACGCCTGAAGGACTTTACCTGCTAAGCCACCAGGGCAGGTAAGGCTCACATTTTAAATCACCCCACTGTTTGCCTCTTTAATATTCAGACTCCAGGGCCTAAACACAAACCTCTTTTGTAGCAAGTAGGCGCAAACTAGACCTATCTCCTCAAGAGACGTTGTTAGAAGACGTTTGCCGGAAACCACAATGGCAGGCAGTCTACACGGTGCGACTCTGGCTAACTGCCCAGGTTCAAATCCTCAGACTTAACATCAGCTCTTTGTTAAGTTTCATGATTTCAGGGATGGCTTATTTCATTTATCATTAGGAAAGGTCAAGGGTAGGTGAGTCTTTGTGGTCAAGATCGTTGGAAATGGTCCTGTCCCAGGGCTTGCAGGGCTGGCTGGTGTCTTAGAGGCGAACTGGAGAAAAGTTGAGCCCGGAAGCCAACACGATCTAAGCTATGCTAGGGCGTAAGGCCCCAAATTCGCATGACCTTGGGAGGCTAGCTTCCCTGAGAACAGGAAAGGAGCTCCACTTGAAGACTGTGACACTGTGATTTACCAAAAATATTTATTTGGTCACTCAAAGAATCAGCGAGGATACATCTTCAGCCACGGTTCCTGATCATAGCTCCCAAAAGCACTATAGAGTGAAAAGGTATCTCTTGCTATGTTGATGGAGTGGCTTTTGTGGGGTTCCCTAGGTCACTGAAGATGGGGGCTGCTTGCCAGGGGAACCAACCATGTGAGGAGAGGGTTGAACCCTCCAGTCGCACCCCCAGACCTCAGGAGAGAAACAAGGGACTCGAAGTTGAGTTCAACGGTCATTTAGTCAACCGTGCCTAAGTCATGACGCCTCCACAAAAATTCAAGAGGAGCAGCTTGGGGAGCCCGACAGGTGGGAACGTGTGGGGATGTGGGAGAGTGGTGGGCCTGGAGAGGGTATGCATGCCCCATGCCCTTCTCCACACCTCACCCTGGGCGTCTCCTCTGTCTGGACGCTCCTGAGTTATGTCCTTTGTAATGATTTCATGACCCAGCAAGTAGCTGGGCTTCCTGAGTCCTGTGTGTCATCAATTAACCGAACCGAAGGAGGGGTCCCGGGAACCTCTCATTTGTAGACAGTCTGTCCTGTCAGAAGCACAGGTGGCTGCCTGGGCTCGCGGTTGGTACCTGAAATCTGAGAAGGGGGTCATGGAAGCCTCCAGTCTGTAACCAGTTGGTCAGACATGCAGATAACAACCAGGCGTGCTCCTGGTGTCTGAGGGGAAGGTGTCTTGGGATACTGAACCCCTAACCTGTAGGATCTGGTACTGTCTCTCTAGCATCAGAACTGAGGTGAGTTCTTAGACACCCTGCTGGTGTCAGAATCGCTGCCGGTGTTGAGGGGACCCAAGATGGCAGCCGAGCAGAAGGCCCGGCCTCCGTCACCGACTCGCGTGTGGGTCTCCCAGAACCTAGGCAGCCTCCTGCTCTGTTCAGCCTTGAGCCTTCCAGCACAAATTCCTCCTCTTCTGGAGCCAGCTCACAGCCCACAAAGCATTGCAGTGCCCAGAATGCTGCGGGCCAAAGCCCAGCTCTACTCCCTCAGGCTCCTGCAGCGACGGGGTTAAAAGAGCTTGTATTCCAGACCCTTCTATCTCAGACATTCGAACTTTGTGACTGAGCCCAACTCAGAGGCTTCATTGTGGCTCCGTTCACAGACTGCGTCGGGACTAACTGCCAAGTGGTTGCTGGCTCAGTGGCCAGAGCGGGAGAGGAAGAACGGGGCAGAGAAGAAAAGCGCATGCCCTCGCCCCCCGGGCCAGCGCTGGGCCGACGGACACTCAGTCTGTGTTACAGAAGGTGTCTCAGATCCCAGATGTTTCCACAGCCTGCCGATGGGAAGACAGATAAAGGGCGGGGCCTTGAACGCGAGGACTCGCGTGTGTGAATCATGTTCGGCAGAGCCTCTCAGCCACGTGTGTAACACAAGGACAGGTCCGTCTGTCCACAGCCCTTGCTTCAACTTTATAAGAACTGGCGCTCTTCTGGTAGAAGATTGCAAGCTCATTCCTTTAAAGCAAAGAAAGCAAAGGCTAAGGAAGTCAGATAAAACAGCAGGCCTTTCAACTTTTTCTTCAATTTCTAAAATGAAAAACCACTTGGAGAGGAGAAAGGATTCCATCTTGGCTGTATACCACTCCAGGGCAGTATTTTCATATTCAGTTATAACTGGAATGAGCGCGCCTGAACTGGGGCCCCTCTCCTATGATTCCCTGTGGTTCTCAGGTTCCCCCCTGCCCTTTCCAGCATGTTACACGCATTATCCCGGGGGGCGGGGGAGGTGGGGGATCCGAAAAGGAAGCCACAGTCTGCTGCTGCTGTTGCTTCTTGCTGCCACGAGGTGTCACTTTTGAAAAGGGAGTTCAGGCTGCCTGACAGCTTTCCTATTGCTGGGATCATTCATTGCCAGAGACTGGCAGGGTCCTTCCAAGGCAAACAACCCTGCCCCTCCACCCCCTGGAGGGAGGCTCTTCTTCCTCTTCAGTTCTCCAACACAACAGATGTGACCAACACCATTTTCTGCACGTGGGGTTACTTCCCTGCATCTTCCTGAAGCCGTTTCATCCTCAGGTGCAGGGGCCCTCCACCCAGCCTTCCAGGGAGGTGGCCACCTTCCCCGATTCCAAACGATGCCAGAGACCTGACCTTGCCCATTCTGGGAGAGGCTACCCCCAGAACATACAAGATGGCTGTCTGGAAACTTCTTTGAAAGAGGGGAAGTCCACATTTAATTATGGGTCAGTCTACTACAGCATGAATAGTTGTTGAAATAATTGATATTCATTCACTATTAAAAAATGCCATGAGCAAACGGTTTCTGGAAAAGAACAAGGTACCATGACTAGAGTCCAACAGTAAACGCTTTGCCGCAAATGGCAATCTGTGTACTCCAACAGGGGACATGGTGAGGACGTTACCTGGGCGTGGCGCCTGACCCACAAAGTCCTCAGCTTCTGCCATTTCTCATCACATAAACACCTTCTTTTGTCCACTCAGGAGAACCAGACTGAAAATACAAAGTGGGAGAAGGTGGGGATTGGAGACAGAGCAGAAATGGTAAATACAGAAAGAAAAAAAAATGTGTAAATGTGTTTATGCTTTATTTCTCCAGTGAGAGTCGAAGTCTCTGAAGGACAATAAGCCTTCTCATTTATCTCTGAATGCCCGGCGACGCCTAGGCCAACTGCTCGCTGACTTCCACCTGACAAAGACCAATGACAGGCCACTGGTTTTCAGTAACAGCTGTGTCTGCGGAGATTCAAACCAGTATCACCTGAGATCTTTAAGGTGGCTCACTCTGAAACAAGAATAACCCTCTGGTGACCGGAACTGGGAAGGTGAAATTATATAGCTCTGCTCTTTGGGTGACACGGTACCCAGTCAGGTCAGCCTCACGCCCTGTGCCAGTGATACTTGGTCCTGCGGTTCTCAGCCGGAATCAGACACACTCCCAGGGCTCCCTGGAATTGCTCTGGGGGTTACTGTGCAGGGAAGGAGCAAAGCAGTCATGAGAGTCTCTAGATCTTCCTCACCACCACACCCCAATTCAACGAGAAGACCCCCTTACGTACTGGGGGCAGGGTCTGCGCAGCACCACAGGCCTGCACTGCAGGGAGAAAAGGACAGCCTCGCCCTAAAGAAATGTCATCCAAACTGTCCCCAGCCCGGCAGACAGGGACGGACACAGAGGGAAAACTGACCCACAAGACTCGGAGCAGAGAGTGGGAGCCTGCTTTCTCACACTTCTTTGTCTCTGTGTGTACGCGACAATGTAGGGACACAGCAAAGAACACATCTCAGGTTTCTGTTGGGGTCACTCAGCCATGTATTTCAAAAGCAGAGAGTCACTAGCCCTTCTGAAATATGCAAAACCCCAACTGATCTGTCAACTCCCGTAGACGCGTCAGCAGTTATTTAGGGAGACCTGCCTCGTTTACATAGTAACTTCAAATGAAAATCACGACTCATCAATTGAAACGGCCTCTCACTCTTAGTCAGACAGGTGGATATGAACTGACTACATGATTTCTGTACTTGGCGGGTGTTGGCTGGCTGAGGGGTGACTGTGTGCCAGGTCCCGAGGCACAGGTGGTCTTCTTATTTCTCCATTTCTTCTCTGTAGCCTCCTGTTGGTGTATCTCAAAGTCCTCACAGTTTTCCCAAGCCGGGTATCCCATCAAACCTCCATGCATTTTAGCACATGATGCTCCTTCTGTGGGTGGTGCCCTTCCTGTCTTTTCTCTCAGGAATCCCGACTCTTTCTTCAAGATCCCACTTGAGCGTGTTCTCTGTGAAACTGTGCGCTGATTCCCAATCATGCCCTGTTGTATGGTCATGTTCGGGCACCGCTCTGTCGCCATGTTTGCTCCACTTCCTTTATTCTCCTTCCTGAGCTAGTCTAGGTCATGGGCTACATTTATTTCCTGCTTGCATTTCTATCATGAAGGGCAATGAATGACAGGGCTGAATGAATGGAGGGAGTACTGGATGGGAAGTTTCCAATGAGATTTCACACCAAAGGATGTCTGAAAATCAAATTCGTCTTTGATATAATTAGAACCCTGGCTTACACAGTAAAGCAAGGAGACATATATGTAAATGGACACCTTAATAGTGAAGACTGCTCCCTAGAAACTGGGAGTGTTCAACTTGTGGAAGAGAAGATACAGGGGAAGGCAGAAGACGGAAAGAACTTCACAGAAGTTTTTAAACACCTGATCTTAGAGCTGCATCAAAAAGAGGGACAGTGAATGGTGTCTGTGGTCTAAGAAGGCTGCAATGGAGCCTCTCGGTAGAAGGCATGAGAATGCACACACTGGTTTAACAGCCCCCAGTCGGCAGAATTGTCCAGATGAAACGAACTTCCTTGGAAAGCAGTGCATGTCCCACCGCAGGGGTGTCTGAAGCTCTACTGGCGCGGCCGCCTACTAATGATGCCAGACTAGTGAATTTTAGTGCTTCTCCAAATCCTACGATTGTGTATTCTCACCGAACACTAGCGGTGGGTGTGCTCTCTGAGGGCACAAATTTACAAGCGATAGAAGCAAAGCTTGGTTTGAAACAATGAGTGAAGTGCCAAACCATATCAAAACCTCAATGCGTTAGGAGAAAAAAGCGTAGTTAATGTGCGTACATACGTAGTCACGCCTATCGATAACCTTGGCTATAGACCCTTAGCAAAGAGATCTGTTTTCTGAAGACAGTAACTCAGTGAGCTATTGTCACACAAATGTTAAGTACGTCATATCATAATAGGCACGGGAATAAAACCAAATGCACGGTCCCTACCAGTGGACAAATCCATGGGAGACCCAGGACAGCTGGTGTTCTGGTCATCACATTCCAGGAAGAGGGTGCTGATCAAGCCGGAAGTTACTAAGACACCAAGTGCATGAGAGTGATCACCGTATGAACGGAGATGAAGGCCCTTCAGTCTTAGAGGGACGAGATTCATATCAAGGTGCCCAGAGTATGGGTGGAAGCAGACTGTTAACCACGTTCTGGAAGCTTTGGCTTCCTTCTTGGTCACGTGTCTTCAGTACCTAGGACTTCATTGACGAAGTCAGCAGCACACAAGGCCAGCAAGGGCTGCTAACGTGAAACTATCAGATGTCACCTTGAACTGAACTATAACCACTGGGGACATCAAACCATGAGCTTCCCACCATAGCAACATCTGTGGCTCCAGAATATGAGCACTTCTGACCCCTGACGCAATGTGGGGCAACTGGAAATGACTTGATATTGGTTTTGTGAATTGGATTTCATATTCCTCCTGCCCATGTTCAAAGACTAGCAGGCAGCAGTTACGCGGTTGACAAGTTTAGACACTTGATAATGGAAAAGGATCATTTACCAAAGACTGAGGGGTAGAATAAATGCATGCCAAGCACTGACAAAGGGAAAGCTATACACAAACATGTCAGTTAGTAATATGGCAAAGACTCCCAGTCTATCGTCGCTGGGTTGAACCAAATGATGTGGTGGTATCGGGCTCAACTCCTGCAATCAGGGCTGGAGGAAGGGACTACAAAGGATTGAGAAACAGAAGGAAAGAACGAAACAGACCAAAATAGAAGAAAGCAGGGTCAGGGGGTAAAACTATCGGGGAACTCTCACCCCAAATAGCTACCACGAGTCACTGACTCATCATATTTATTGTCTTTACACCAGGCAGTCATTTACAGAAAAAATGCAAGAAGTAAATCAGCCATTCTAACAAGCAATGTTTACAGAGTGATTTTACATTTAAAAGGTTTAAGATAACTATCTAGCTTCTAGGCTTCCTCCTGAGCCTCAGCAGGGAACTAAAACCTCCTCGCCAAGGTTTTCCTCACGGGGGAGGTTGCGGGGGGCCTCTGGTTTTCCAGTTGCCTGGGTAATTGTTTTACTCTGCTTTGGCTTCACACATCTAAACTAAGCTTCCTCTTTATTGATCCCAGCATGGTGGGAGAGGGCATTAGGCTGGAAGTAGAAGTTTCCAGTTCTGACTTTGCCACCAGACAAGCTTTAGGTCTTTGGACAAGCCATTTTCTCCCTCTGGGTCTCAGTTTTGCCATCTGTCAATGGAAGACTGAACTAGTCCTCAAAGTGTACATGCTTTGGCGTGCCCTGGTGAAGTAGCGGTCAAGTCAATCATCTCCGAAGGAGCACAGACCACATACTTCTGGGTTCAAGTCCCAGGTTCCGGAGAAAACAACCAGAGTGAACAACTAAATAAAAATAAAATAAAACTGCCTCTTCCTCTCTCTCTCTCTTCCTACCCACCTGCCTACTTGTCTTCACTCCTGCCTGCACCTTTCCTTTAAAAAAAAAAAAGTATACATGTGCTCTGATTTGGGTGCTGAAAGTTTTAACGTTCTGACTGTGAAAGACTTCTTGTCATTGAAACCATAGATGATTGAAACTATAGATGATTAGGCCTCCTGTGTATGCAAAGTAGCATAATAGACAATACTTTCAGGTTCATTTTGCTTTAAGGGACAAATGACCCTGGTGCACAACTGGGGTCACTTTCTCCCCAAAGGGAGGCAGCAATGGCAGTGCAGTTGTGAGCAGTACATTTCTGTGCAGAAGCAGCTGGAAACGGCCCACACTTATTTCTCACTGGGGAAAGGTTTTCGCGTGTGGTTTATTTCACTTGTATTTCAACGATGTGGTTAGCACTCGAGTTTTGCTTTTAGCACTTATTTACATTCATGTGCATCGAGCCTAATAATAGCACCTTTAAAATGAGCCTCTGCGGGTTTGGCCAGAAGGGGCAGGTTGCACAGAACGGGTTTCCTGTTGAGAACTTGGGGCTACAGACAGTGATCCCACAGCCCCCCACCCCCCCCCACCCTGCTCCCACTCTCACTTGCTTCTCTGTGAACTTCCTTATTGCCTTTTGCAATAAGGAACAACAAGGAACACCAGAGGCATCACAAATGTTGTCACCACCCCTACATGAGAACAATGTCAGAGTGCAGTTGAGAATGCTCTCCGGTTCCCTCATTCCCAGATGTGGACACTGGGCCCCAGAGACTTGTAGGAGGTCAAGAGGGACTCTGAGCACAGAGTTCTTGTCACTCCGCCCTGCAGCCTGCAGGGGTGCTGCTGAAGCCAGCAGCAGAGTATAAGGGGAGGGAGCTGAGGGAGCAGGGCCCAGGGAGGGGCTGTCTCAAAGGCTCCTGGCAGGCAAGTGGGAATGAAGGCCCTGGGTGCAGAGGACAGCGGCAACTTGATAAAATTGTCCTTTGGGACCCTAAAAGAAGCTGCATGACCTGGACATTCTCCAATGGCCTCGGAAAATTCAATGAGAAAGAGAAATAGGTAGACAGACAGACAGACTTTGACTGCACCTGACCTATGCAGACCAGAATGTCATCAAGAATCACAAACCTCCTACTCCCTCCCACCATTTTCCCCTTTAGTCGGAGTCTCATCCTGCTTCCTTCTGGCCTCACACCATTAACTTATTCTGTTTTCCTTTCCTCTCTGTCCCCCCACCCCCTCCAAGGCAACACGAACAGGAAAAAAGTAAAATGCTTAAATTAAGGAACTTCCATTTTTAGGAAAGAAGGCAAGTAGAAGGCAAGAAGGAAGGAAGAGAGGAGGAAGAAATGTTTGCTTCTCTTATTTATCTAGTTGTTCATATTGCTTGTGTCCCCATAGGCCCCCCCACCCTGCCCTAGGTCAAGAGCCTGGGTGCTTGAGCGGAACCTGGCATGTCTGCGGGGCATGCTCATCATGCACATGGATGCAGGTGAGGTACAGGTGAAATCTCCTTCCCCTCCTACAGGGAGGTAGGCTGAAGAATGAAATGAGGAGGAGATTTCATAACATGAGGGAACAATGATGGCATTGAAGGTTTCTTTCCCTTCTTTTGAAGTCTTAAGTTTTCTTAAGCCCCTTATTAGACATTTCACTGCTCTTCCAGATGCGGCCCATCCCAAAAGGAGCAATTGAAACACATCGGTTCAGAGCAAAAGTGAAACAAAAGGCCTTCGACCTCTCAAAGGATAGTAGTTATGTTCTCAGCATGAATATATCAGCTAGTGTGTGATATGAGAAGCCCGGTCACCAGAGGGAGAGACAGTAGAACAGGCACTGGGATGGCAGCGTTTCGTCCAACCTACTCCGCCGGGTGAACAGGTAAGGAAAATAAGCAGATATTTTCCTACATGCCATCAGATTCTAACAAAATGCATGCGAAGCCTCTCCTGTTGCTCACGCAAGCTGGCCAAAGTTAATGAGGTGTAGGATGACATGGAGACTGCCCCCACGGATTTCTGCAAGAGCTGTTTTCTTTGGGGGGGAATGATCAGCCACTGGCCTAAAATCACACCATTAAGGAGAATTCAAACTAAAACTTGATTCTCCAGATTTCTAGTTCATTGGCCTTTATGTAGCCTTCAACTTCACTTAAACAAACAGGAAAGTGAAAACCACTTTCTCCCAAGATATAACTTACTTTAAGAAAATCAAGTAAGGGAGAAGAGACGACTCGCCCACACGGGAAATGCCAAACACTGGTTGCAGACACTTGACCCTCAGGGAGAGAGTGCAGAACCCCACCTCTGGAGCAGTGACTTCCTTCCAGAGAGGGCCATCAGGGAAATGCGGGAAGAACTTGACAGGGAGACTTACTGATGGCCTCAGTCAGGTGACTGAGGACACAGCAACACATGCCAGGCTGACAGTAAGTACTCTTAATGGGATGTGGCGGGAATGACATTTCAAGTCTGTGACATTCCTCCCCCAAACCCAGAAGTGTGTTCCTGAGGAGAGCGCACAAACCTCTATAGAGGAGAATCCTCCAGAAACCCAGACCGGTGCTCCCCAAACGTCAAGGTCATCGAAAGCAAGGAAAGGCTGAGGGACTGTGACAGCCAAGAGATGCCTGAGGTGACACAGGACTAACTATAATCTGCGATGCTGGGAAAAGAGCATTCGATAAAAGCTAAGGAAATCTGATTCAAGTATTTCCTTCAGTTAACAATGTTAGAAATATTGGCAGAAACATTCATTGTAAGAAATGCAACACAGTAATGTGAGATAAGAGAGGAACCTGGGTGTGGGTTATACGGGAACTCTGTATGGTGTTCTCAGTTTTTCTTAAATCTGAAGTCTAGTTGTAACAAAAAACACCAGTGACAAGTTACACAAATGACATAAGAGAAATGACTTACCAGATGTCACTTTTTCTGCTTTGGCTCTGAGTCCACACTCTCCCTCGCCTGGGTGTAGAGACTGGGAATCAGCTGGGGTACAGAGCCTCCCGTGGTCACAATTACAAAGCCACACTCACTCCCACAAGCAGAAGTGAAACCTACGTGCCATCAGAGGGCTGTTTATGACGATCACCTTCCTTAGAAGTTGATTGGCGCTATTTTCTCCTTTCATTTAAACTTGAATTGTGTGTGAATGGAGACTATTGAAGTTGATTGGCCCTATTTTCTCCTTTCACTTAAACTTGAATTGTGTGTGAATTGGAGATCTTATATGCGTCTCTGCTCTATTGCTATAAGCAGCAGACATTAGTCATTTTTCCTCCCTAAGTAGATCGCAACATTCTTTCTTTGGGGCTGGGAGTTATTCAGAGAGACCTGGCTTCCTTGAGCAGATGGGGGGAATATTTTCCTGCCAAAAGGGACAAAGCACTGGTTCTCACAACCCCGCAAAACGAGACCAGTGGGGGAGGTGGATGATACGAGATGGTGGGAAAAACTGACTGCTGAAGTCTCAAAACTCATCCAAAGCCAAAGAACATTGGACTGTTTGATTATATAAATGAAAGTCCAGCAGTTTCAAATAGATCTTTCTGGAACTTAAATCTCACATCTATATTAAAAAAAAACAAAAACAAAAAAAACAACAACAACAAAACAAAATAGGAAACTCTTTTTAAAGAGTTGTCCCGGAGAGAAGAATAAACCACTCCACTTTGCTGTGTCTGGTAATCTAATCACCACGTACAGGGAAGCAGTGAATTTTGAGAACTACAGGTAATGTTTGATGTTCCAAAGCATTCTGTCAGGGCTGGGATAACCTCAGTCACTCTAGGCATATCTTCAGTCCAAGTGGGGATTCAGAAAGCAAGAGGTCAAAGGAATTGAAGATTAATATTAGACCAGAGTCTTAAAAAAAGCACTTCGATGGCAGGCCTCATCCAGGAAAAAGCCCCTAGAAAGACCAATACAAAGTTCAAAACAAAGAAAATCATCCCGAGTACCACCAGCAGTGTTGGACCGTGCAGCACTCTCTCGGGGTAAAATGACACTTTGTACTTACACTCACGTCTCATGTGTTTAGCTCTCCCTCTGCTGGCTGTTTCTTTGTTTGAATAATTAGCTGTATTCTTAATCAGAAGTGCTACACAAGTACCTAGCAATTAAAATTCACTTCGAGCATTTTTAAAGCGGTCTGGGCTCTTTGGGCTGATCCTTGACGCCTGCAGGCCAGGTCTGCTGGGGGAAACTACCAGACTGACTTTTCACTGACCTCACTAGAATATTGAAGACCCTGCAAGAGAACTTCCATAGAACCTCACATCCCCACTCAACTGCCTATCAGAACCTGTGCTCATGTGCTCTGCCTTCCAGCCTGTGAAAAGATGAGCCATCCAGGCACCCTTCAAAAGTGGATCCCTGCTCAGGTGCTCCATACATATCTCCGTCTCCAAGAAAAGGACTAATAGAGAACTTCCCCTCTTCTCCTGATTCCTTAAAGTTTCACTCTCTGCTCGGTTATCCTCATCCGTTTACAAACTGCTGTTATTTATTACATTTTAACAAACGCCCTTTGGCCCTAGTTTCGCTGCAGCTACCGCCCCATTTCTCTGTCTCCTAACAGCAGAACCTCAGAAAGAGATGGCTGAACTCACTGTGTCAACTTCCTCTCCTCTCCATCATCAGGCTGCTCTAGTCGAGCCTTCACGTCTACCATTCCAGACTGTTCTTGTCTAGGTCCCCAGTGAGCCCAGCCAACTTTCAACACTCATCTTAACAACCTCTCAGTGACATGTGACTCAGTAGTTGCTATCCTCCTCCCTAACAGACTTTCTGCCTTTGGTTTCCAAGTAGCCACTCCCCTCGTCTTCTTCGTCTTCTTCCCGGTTCCCTGGAGGGCAATAATAGAATGCCCCATGACTTAGTCTTTAGTGAATTCTCTTCCCACATTCACCTTGTCTCATAAGCTTTAGATTTCACTTAGATGCCCACAGCTCTCCCTTGATGTCTCCAGCCCAAATCTTCATACCACACGCTCCCCAGGCATCCCGAACACATGTCCAAATTCATACCCCTACCGTCCCCACAGTCTTCTCCATTTCAGCTAGTGGCGACTGTGTGGTTCCAGTCCCTCCACTCAGACACTTTGGTGTCACTTTGATGTTGATGTCTGGCTTTTTCTCAAATCCCACATCTGATCTGTTGGGAAGACTTGTTGACGTCTTCAAACTATATTCAAAATCTAAACACTTCTCTCTACCCGCCCCGCCTGCTACTCTGATTCAGGTCATACTCCTCCTTGGTCTCATCCAGTGGTTCCCCCAAATACTAATGCCTGGAAGATATTCTGACTTAATTGGTGTGGAAAGTGATCTGGGCACTGGGATTTTTCTACTTATGAGGTGATTTCTAACAGGCATCCAAGTTGAGGAATTACAGGCGTGGGTATACTAGTCACCTAAATTATCTCCCTCCTTCCCTTCTCCTCGATAGTTTATTCTCATCATAGCAAGTAGAGATGATTTGAAATTATAAACCATATATTTCTGCTAAAAACTCTCTAATACCTCCCCGATGCCACTCAAAGTCAAAGATGAAGATTTTGCAGTGGCTACAAGGTCTCACATGAGCAGCACTGTCCCTGGTCCCAGCCCACCCCATCACCTCTCTGCTCTCTCATACTTCGCTCTCTGTCCATTGACAGTGGCCTCCTCACTTTCCTTGAAAGCATCACCGCAGGGAACTTGACACTAACTGTTCCCTTTGCCTGGAGTACTCTTCCCCGGGTCAAGCATTAGCTCAAAAACCATGTTATCCATGACACTCACAGTTTACCCACCTCTTTGTTCCCCATGTGTGAGGTAAAACAGTGATGAGGTGGATGATGACGACTTCGGATAATGACAGTGGGAAAAGATCAGGAGAGTGAAAGCTGAGTTCTGTTTTGGACATGTTATATTTCAGATGACGACTTCGGATAATGACAGTGGGAAAAGATCAGGAGAGTGAAAGCTGAGTTCTGTTTTGGACATGTTATATTTCAGATGCCTGTTAGATATCCATATTCAAGAAGAGGTCAAATAGCGAGAAGTTGGGGCTGGACTATAAAAATGGGAGCAGACTGATGGTATTTAAAGCTACAGGGCTCCAGAGATCACTTTGGGAGAGATGAGGCTGAAAAGGAACGCCTGGGTACACACCAGTGTTTTGAGCTGAGGCAGAGGAATAGCAGGACTGAGATTAACAATAGACAAAGGGAGAACAGAAGGTCCTATCGTGAGAGATTTTCAAGGATAATTTATGATAATTGGCAGAAGTTAAGACAAGGACAGAGAAGCGCTACTGAATTTAGCTTGATGGAAAGTCACAAAGCTTGACCAGGGCATTCTCATTGTCGTGGTGGGGTCAAAGACTTGGCGTTTCATCAAGCCAGCGGGAAGTACCGCACCTATTGCCCCCTTTATGTTAATGAGAAGGATTCTTAATTTCTGGGCCATGAACAAATCTGAGATGATTAGATTTCAGGAAAACGTTGTCCCAAGTCCTGCCTCCAAACTCTGCAATAGTGTGTGTGTGTGTGTGTGTGTGTGTGTGTGTGTGTGTGGAAGGGGGGGGCTGGTGTTTTTTTTTCTGGAGAGCCCGCCATAGAATTTATGATGGTTACACGTGCGGCTCATCTGACACCAAGGTGACCCACAGGCGTCAAAGCCTGCACCCCAGATGTTCCTGGACTCCTGCCTGGGGTCTTGCTGGCTCTGAATTTCATTCCTCCTGCAAGCTGCCACCCAGCATCCCCGAAGTGATGTCCCCTGAGTCCCTAGCCGCTTATTCCGGGCTTCTCTACTCAGCTCTCTACTCAGCTGCGCCCAGTCGCTCTGCAGCCCAGGCCCAGCTTTCCGATGCCCAAGAGCCGCTCCGCGCAGGCGCACCAGGCTCCAGCGCGCGGGCTCTGGCCGCACCCCCCGGGCCTTTCCCTGCCTCCGCCCGCGCACCAGGGGGCGGGGCGGCCGCTGCGCGCGCCGGTCCTGGGACCAGCTTTACGATAAATTGACCGTCACTTTACGGCAGGCGGGTCGCTTTCTGGCAGTTGCGCTTCGCCGAGGTCCGAGTTGGGAGCGAGAACCCCGTGCGGCCGCATTGGCGCGATGAGGCAGAAGCGGAAAGGTGCGGGACGGAGGAAGCGGGGCCGGGGCCGGGGGCCGCGGGCGGAGGGAGGGCCGCGCGGGAGCCGCACGTCCCGGCGCCGTCGTGGGTCGCCCGCCGTGGACTCCGACGCCTGCCGCCCACCTGTGGTGCGTCGGGGCCCGCCTGCCAGCCTCCCGGAGCACAGGCGCCGACGGCGGGAGGCTTTATTCCCGGCGGGGCCCGGCCCGGCCGTTTCCTTAGCGCCGTCTCAGCCGCTTCATTTGCGAGGATTTGTTTTGCAACTGCTTTCCACGTGGCTGTTCGTCCTCTTGTTTTCAAAGCCCTGAGCGGGGGTGGGAGGAGGGGAAACGGAATTCTCGGATTGTGCGGCACAGCCGTGCAGTTACTCCCGTTTGTGTCACCTCCGAAGTTAGCGTGGGGCCAGTCGCCTTCAGTTCTTTTACAGGGTGGCGTCACGGTTCAAGCATCCTTTGAGCGCTCTGAAGCCCAGGTGAACCGTCGGTCTGATTGTGATCACAGCAGCCACCCGTTATTCGGCCTTTAATGATAACTAATCGGTAGCGTCTCCATTTTGTAGATGAAGAAGCCAAGATTCAAAAAATTAGGTAATTTTCCCAGCTCCTAGTAAGAAAGTGATTAGGTTGGTCAGGCTGTCTCTGACCTCCCCCTCCCACCACCAAAGTTAAAAAAAAAAAAGTCCTCAATCACTATGGCTTTTGGTGTCCGAGACCACTGTTCTTCCAAGCAGCAGCTCCAGGTGTCCAGGCTAATCTTAACTGTATTGTCGTCTAACTCCACGTGCCTCAAGTTAATTTCTCATCTTCCTCAAACCCGCTGCTTCTCAAGCTCTCAAGCCAGGTATCTGTACTCAATTTCATCTGTCACCAGGCTGACCATACCTACCGTATGAAAAGGGACAGAACCGGTTTTTCCCCATATTTCGCAACTGTCCCGTCGTTTTAATATACATGTCAATTTTGTTCTATTTTAAATAAACCGGGGCTGTCCTTAACGTGGGGCGAAAGGGGCAGCTGAGTTGCCTCAGGCCCAGTCTGTTGGGGCCCCAAAGCAGCTGCCCCTTTTGCTCCATGTTGAAGGCCTGCCCTTGCTGGTGCTGACTGCACTGGGCTGCTAGTGCCCCTGTCAGCCTCTGCTGTCACTTAGATAGAAGGGATCTCCAGTTACTCGGAGATCATGATGATGGACAGACAGTGTCTTAGAGCTCCATTGAGATCCTTCGACATAGCAGGAGGTGGGCAGGCAAATTGGGTGGAGGTAGCATTTTTGTAAGTGAAGGAAGAATTGGAAGGATGATGGTGAATCTAATTATTAGATGCAGATATTGATTTGCAGTGATGATCGCTTTAAACCTACGTAATGTTGTGATGTAGTATTCCTTCAGTAAAATTAATTTTTAAAAGATCCCTCTTTGTAATGCTCCTTGAGGTCGCTGGGTTTGAGTTTCCACTTCACCCCATGGTAGCATTTTTGTGAGATAAGCAGATATTCCTGTTCTGTCTACCTCACTCTGTTCAGAGTCAGATGAAATAATGAGTTAGATGAAAAGAGAGTAGTTCTTCACGGATGCTAAATTATTATGCAAATACTGGTGATTCCGTATCTAGACATAAAGAGAAACTATGATGGTTTTGTTTTTCACTATTTCCTCTGACAAGATACAAGACAACCAACCAGTCTGCTTGAGTTTCAAAAGCTTATTTCCTTTGCCCCACTTAAATGACCAGTAAAGACAGTCTAATTGGCAAAGTGAAAAGTGGGTAGGAAGCTGTGTTAACTACTTTTGAGTCTTTCCTGTATGAGTCTTTCCTTCTTTCTCCTCATTTCTTTCCTGTATCTTGTCAGTCTACCTTTATTTTTTTCTTTTAAAGGACAAGTACAGGCAGGATGCAGGCAGGCAGGCAAGCAGGAAGAGAGAGGAGGGAGAAGTATGTTATTTTGTTTTAGTTGTTCACACTGGTTGTTTTATCCCAGACCCGGGACTTGAACCCAGGGTTGTGTGACCTTGTGTTACTTTGGAAGCAATTGACCTAACCACTGCTCTACCAGGGTGCACCTTACCTATCATTCTTATAGTGTATGGACTTCTAAAGTCAGCTCTTCCCATATAGAGGTGAAGCCAGGTTTGTTTTAAATTAAAGATACAAAAGAGACGCTTAAATGTAAACAATGTTTAGTGTCCTGTGAGCTTGAGCTAACCATTTGGCATAGTTGGAAGGAAAACTGCTAATAAATATTAACATCTTTACTGAATAATAAGATTTTTTTGCATCGTTCACTGTTTTTCTAGGCGATCTCAGCCCCGCTGAGCTTATGATGCTGACCATCGGAGATGTTATTAAACAGCTGATTGAAGCCCATGAGCAGGGGAAACACATCGATCTCAATAAGTAAGTGGATTTGTGAAAAATGCAACTTTGTTCTTAGTATTTCTCTCCTGGAATTATCAAATACTACTTGTTTTCTATCTCCTGCTTTTTAGTTAAGAAATTTAACTTTCTGCCCTCCCTGTCACACTTGTATGGCAAAGTCCTCTCAGCATAATGGCATGAACAGCTTCTAACATCTGCTGGGTACTTACTATGTTCTAGTTGCTGCTACTAATGCATTGCTTGTATCAGCTCAGCTTATCCTCTCAAAACTGTGTGAGGCAGGTATTTCTGTCACCCTCATTGGACAGGGCGATCTCAGATGTGAGAGGTTGAGTAATTTGTGCAAGAGTGAAGTACTGCTAATGAGCAAAACCAGGCGTGGGGTTGTGTCTGTGTCTGGAGCCCAAGTTCTTACCTGTGCTGCATCTCTTCCCTCCCTTCCTCTCCTCCTGTCTTAGGAGCCTTCACTCTGTACCAGGAAACCCTGCCGGGGGGTGGGGGTGGGGGCTTCATCTAATTGCTTTCAGCTCTTTAGAACCTCTTGGACCTGCTCATTCTCTTCCTCTCTAAGGCCTGTTGGCTTTGACTTTGTTGCTGCCTCAGTCAGCATGACCCTTCATTTCTGCACCTGACTTTGTGCTCTAGTGACCTGCTCTGCTGAAAAGGCTCTGCCCCACCGCAGAGCCTCGTCACCACCACTGTGGTATTTTATTTCTCCCTTGGAGCATTGAGTTTGGTAAACGCTGGCTTCAGATATAATTCGCAATTCTTTCAGACTATGACAACATCTAATTTTACTGATTTTTTTTTTCCTACCGAATCTTAACTTATTTCTTTGTTTTCTGCACCCCTAATTAGATGAATCTTTCATTTCTAGTCAGTATTTCTGCTTCTTATACATTTCTGTCACTCTTTAATACATTTGAAACCAAACTTGGGGTCTTCCTTAAAACCAGCCTCTACTCAGATGTCCGTTTTGCTTCATTGTGTTTACATTCGCTGAGTCTTGAAACTCCGGTGTCGTCTTTGACTCTTTTTCCTGACGTCCAGGCAGGGTCTGAATGTGACCTGTTCTTTCTTCATTATGACTCTCACTTTCATTCTAACCTCCAGCTCCCGGTCCATCCCTTGGGAAACTTGTCCAGACTACTGCAGTGGTTTGTTTTCCCTCCCTTTGAGTTGCTTGCTGTGTTAATTTTCCTCCGACTCCTCTTTTACAATGTCGTCTCCCTGTGCAGGAGCTTTTAGCATGTTCTGGTGCTTACAGAACTAAATGTCACTTTCTCCGTCCATTAAGCCTCTCGGTCTGGCTTTAATTTACTTTTCCAACTTTTGAAATGTCTGTACCTTTGCATTAAAGGTCATCTGCAGGCGGGCAGGAATGAAAGCAGGCAAGCAAGGAAGGAAAGGGGAGGAGGAAAAGCATATCTTTGTTTATTCTTTTTTTTTCTGCCCCAGCCCTGGGTGGAGAACCTGGGCCCTTGGGCTTTCACATGGTCCACACCCCAGCGGCCTCCGGAGCTCCCAGGGCACGCCTATCCATATTTCTTAAAATATGTGCGTTCCTGGTTTTGCATCTTCACATGAGCCAGGCTGTCTCTGTGTGTCATCTCCATGTCTTCCTGCCTGTCCGAGCCCTCCGATCTGTGCCCATTCTCCGTCATTACCTCCCCTGCGTACATGGAGCTTTTTCTTGCCTCTGGAGGCATTCGTTGTTGTTTGCTGTATCACATGTGTTTATTGGTTAAACATTTATTTTTGTGCATCCTGTCTACAAGCATGAAACATGAAACACTACTGTGCGTGCATGCACATACTTATGACGTTCCATGTCCGTGGGCCATCTCACTTGCTTACGTTATTTGTTGAAAGTAATGCAGACAACACACAGGTATTTCTAAGTGTTAGAATGAGAAGATAAGGTGAGCGTTAGGGTTTGACTGGCCACACAGTGAAAAGGTAGCGGAATTGCAGAGAAGAGCCAGGCATTGCTGGTCAGGAGGAAGGTTATTTCTGGGGACTGGGGAAAGGCTCCAGCAGGGGCCACCGGGCCTCCTGCTGCTTGTACTGTTTCTCGGAGTGCGGTGCTTTACAATTGTTAACGTATATTTCTATGTTCTGCTCTTTGTGTAGTATGTTGTATGAGAAAAAGTTGTTTAAACTTTAAAATGTTAAAAAACAAAAAAATTATATGCTTTTATTTTCTACTTGGTTCTGTATCACTTTCCTTAATTTTTAAATTTTTGCTTTGTATTTTTGGATCTGAAAGTAGTGGCTATAAAAGCCAGTCAGGACCCCCACCCCCGTCCCGCCCGCCAGCCCTCTGCTCACAGACGTTTGCAGTTGTCCAGGCCTCCCTGTTAGGACAGGAAGAGGCGCCACATCTGCCGGTCCGCCCAGCGTCGCTGACGGGGCCTTGGCGGTAGTGCCGAGTGAGGAAGGCAGAGCCCTCGAGGCGGCAGCACTGAAACGCCGCTGTGTTGCTGCCCCCGGCCCCTTCCCCGTAGTCATCCGGCTGCTTGCTGGGACTCGGTCATGAATTTTCTTCTGCTTCCTTATACTCACAAATGTTGAAGTCACTGTTGTCCTCCGGTGAAAGGACAAGCAAGGGACAGGAGTAGGTGAGGTCGTCTGTAGGTCATCCTTTTGGTAGCTGGTCCTTGAAAGACTGTGATTTTGATCATGCTTGACGCTTTGCTTTCAGGGTGAAAACCAGGACAGCTGCCAAGTACGGCCTCTCAGCCCAGCCCCGCCTGGTAGACATCATCGCCGCCGTCCCGCCTCAGTATCGCAAGGTCTTGGTCCCCAAGTTGAAGGCAAAGCCCATCAGAACTGCCAGCGGGGTGAGTGATTTGATTGGTGAAATACTGATTGTGTCTGTCCTGGAAATCTCTGGCTCCGTGTAACACCCAGGTGACGAGGTGGAAAGGGGCGAGTCAGATGACTAAGTCCACTAGTACAACTTGTGCAGGATACCAGGACAGGAGAAGGGAAGACGTGCTGTTCTTAGAGGAACAGACGCTATCCAGTGTCTTCTGAAGTGAGGCGGGGCCTTTGTAACTGTCCCCGTGTGGCAGTGCCGGCTGTACCCTCCTGGCTTTCAAGAGAATCGATCCTACGAAAAGGTATTTTTTAAAGTAATGGTGCAGAGTCTTCCTGTACATGATTCTTTTGAAACAGTGGACACAATAGGCAATCACAAGGCCCAGAGGACAGTAAAAGGGACCAGAGAAGTTGGTGCTCAACTTCAACAGTGAAGACAAATGGGAAGACATTGGGGTCCAGTGTGGGGGACGAAGGCCTGGGTGGGGCTGCAGTGTGGAGGGGCCGGTGAGTCCACCTGACGGACTGGGGTTGGGCAGCGTAATGGGACAGTTGGGGGGACAAGTTAGTCAGGGGTCAGTTTGTGAGAGATCTTAATACCCTTCAGAGAAGCTGGGTAATAGGAAACTTAAAAGATTTTTGAAAGGAGGGGAGTGGTGTGACCAAAAGGTTTGCAAGATTCATTTGGATTCTGTGTGTAGGGAAGGTTGTAGAAAACAGATTCGCTAGGCCCCTCTTGGTTCATTGAGGTGTGAAGTGTGAAGAGCTAGACCTCGCATGGAGACTCCAGGAGGAAAAGGACACAAGGAAAGATGGTGGGATTTGAATCCTCTTCAACCGTGGTGCCCAGAGTCAGAGTCTGTGCTCCTGAAATGTGGCGAGCCCGGCCTGTTGTGGATGGGGATACTGGTGCTTCCTGCTGACGGGGCCTGGTTTGGTGTGCGGTCCTGATGAAACCCCGAAAGCCTACACACAGTGTGCTGCTGTGGTCTCTTCGCCTTCGTGCTTAAGTGTTTTTATTTTGTTTGTGCTTGCTGTAAAAGGTTTTTTAAGAAAAACTGGTAGTCCTGTGCTCCTCAATATCCCTCCCGTTTTCCCCCCAGGACAGCCCCTTTTAACCATTAACATTTAACATTTCTTGGTATTGACTTCCATATTCCTAAATAACTTTTGCTAAATTTATAGATAAATCCTGATTTTTGCTTTTGGCATCATGCGTGCGCTTTCCTTTAGGGAAGACGAAGATGAGAAACCTTTCGACCTGACCAAGAAGCCCAGTTCAGTGACACTGTCCTCTGCCTTTCTCTGATCATTTTTCTTTGAAGGCTCCCCTTGGTCTGCTTGCCTCTTAAAAATTGTTTGCTGTGATCCTGGCCCACTGTTTTAGAGCTGTACGTGCTTGCATTGGTACGACATTTTTAAGTGCAGGCGTGCTTCGTTTCATTGCACTTGGCAGATATGGTGCTTTTTAAAGATTGGAAGTTTGTGGCAATCCTGCCTCAGACAGAAAAAAGGTTGACACCTTTTTTCCAGCAGTGTGTGCTGGCTTTCTTATTTTTAGCCGTCAGCTTTTAATGAATAGGTACATTTTTTAGGCAGTACTATTAACACACTTAATAGAAAACAGAGTAGTGTAAGCATAACTTTCATATCCACTGAGAAACAAAAGAATTCGTGTGACTCCCTTTCTCGTGGTCTGGAACCGGCCGCGCCACACCTCCGAGGTGCCTGTGTTTGCACGAGCTGACTCCCAGCTCTGCCCTCACCCCGAGCTTCAGGCTCATGTCAGAGGCCTGTTAGACCTCCTCCTCTGCCCGCCTGCAGCACCTGCGGGAGAACAGAGCTTAAATTCCCCTCACATAGCTCATTCTCTTTTCGTGCCCCTCTTGATCATGGTGCCCCATCTGTTCAGCTTCCAAACGATGAGAAATGCCTTGTCTCGTCCTCCCACCATCACCCAGTGTTTCCACCTTCATTGTTTCTTGTTGCGGTGACGTCAGTTGTTTTCCTGACGTTTGTAAGTCCGTCTTTTGCAGTGTCAGTGGCGCGATGGATTAAAGTTGATGGACGTACACGCTGCTTCTGTTGAGACGTGCTGTGTGGTTGGTGCTGTGAAACCTGTGTAATTGTCCTATTTCTCATCGCACTTAAGTTCGCGCACTCATTTATTTGTAGGAATGAACTCATGGTTTCCTATTTGATGAGTTATAATCTGGTACATTTATTTTGGTACACAAATCATTTGTGAGTTGTTTTTTAATGTCTCATCATTTTTCTAGACTTCTGCATTTTCTAGGTTTCTCAGTTTGTCACAATACAGTGTTCTGGGCTCATCTTGTACTTTCTTGACGCAGTCCTGGAATCCACCATTTCTCTGAGGAGCCTGGTTTCTCTTAGTGGCGCATCTAAGTGCCGCCTAAATTGGTATTGAGAAATCCAGCTCTGCACACTGACATGCTCACTGCTCTCAGGATGTGCCTTTTCCAGACCCTCTGACCACACTAGGAGAATACACGTTTAGTTACATACACGTACACACAAATACTTAACACATTCGCATCTGTATTTGTGTATCAGTAAATATAGAGATAAAATTATGAGTTCACAGCAGTACTTTCAGTTCTGTCCAACCACAGAGTTCATTCCAATTTTCCTTTTCCATATGCCACTCCCTTTCTGACAGTTAGAAACCTGACATCATTCACCTTAATGTGTCCCACCGACTACTCCCATAGGTAGCTGTCTTCTATCTCCAGCGTCACCTCCTTTCTCAGACAGATCCTCTCCTCATTACACGTGGGCTCCGACAGGCCCTCTGAGAATGTATTGCACACGCTGAGAAGTCTACCTCCGAATTTCATGGTCGCCGCCCTAAATATTGAGATCCTAGTGTGCTAGTGAGGAGTTTGAGTTATAAAGTTTAGGTTTATTTTTTTCTTCCCCCTTCCTCAAGTAGGAGGTTTAGATATAATTTTATAGAATTGTATTAATTCTATTCTTCTTATAGGCTAATTAATAAAACATCAAAAAGTAATTGAAAGAGTAAGAATCAGCGTGACATTGAAGAGTATTGATTCCTTTCTATTGTGTTTAATTTCTTGTGAAATATAATCCAGGCTAATATATACAATACGGTGTGATTTTAAAGATTAATAATAGTGAACAGTAGTAAAAATAGTGTCCACTAGTGTCCACTGCCCGGCCTGAGAAATACAGCAACCCTTGTGCCACTCTCTGGTGGCGTTCCCCTCCCTCCTCCTGAGCTCACCACTCTCCAGAACTGTGCGTTAATGGTTTCATAATGGCTTCCTTCCCGACCTCTCCTAGATCGCTGTCGTGGCCGTGATGTGCAAGCCCCACCGATGCCCACACATTAGTTTCACCGGAAATATCTGCGTGTAAGTACAGCGCTGTCATCTGTTGCACTCACGAGTACGTGTGTGTTTGAACTGAGCTAGTAAGTCCCCTAGATTTTCAGAAAATTGGTTTGGATTCTGCATGTAGGGTAGGTTTTAGAAAACAGATTCACTTTGCTCATGCATGCTGGTCATACAGAAAATTTTGATTTGATAGAGCTGCAAATTACACCTTGGAAATAAGCAGCCATTTGTAGGATATTGCAGTGCTTCAAAAATAAAAATTTTAGTTGCTGCTGCATGTGGCACCACTCCGAGCCGCCGGCGGCCTGTCACTGTGGCCACCGAGACACGGAGATGCGAGTTACCTCAGCTCCACGTGTCAGATTTTAAATACATTTGCATCACTGAAGTATCAAAGTAAAAAGCCGTCTTCATAAATAACCTGTAAACGTATTAAATTTAGATATTTAGAAAAAATAGCAGAAGATATCATGTTTCTAGGTAGAAAGAGTAAATAGGAGAAAGCTTTTTTTTTCCCCCTAAGAGGAAAGAAGCAGGCAGAAAGGAAAGAAAGAAGCAGCATTTCTGTTTGTTCAGTTCATTTTCAGTTGCCCCCCGCACCTGCCCCAGCGCCATGGGCTGTCTATGCTCCCCAGGGCATGTCGAGACGGGAGCCCACATTCCCCACGTGCAGGCAAACTCAGGTCTTGTTATTAGCCCCTACAAGTTTAAATCCCTAAAACAGGAATAACTTCATGACTAAAGATGGCATGGTACTGCTCTTTACAAGACTGTCTTGCTTGCTGCTGTTAGAAACTGTTCGCAGAGAGCGCTGAGGTGAGCTCCTGTGTTAGGATTCGAAAACAAAGTGCCCGTGGAACAGGGTTTCACGGGGATTGTAGGTACTTGAATAGGTGCGTAGAGGCAGGTCAGTGGAACTAGGTTTTGCATCTGACATCTTGATTTTCTTCTTGTTCTTGCAGATACTGCCCTGGGGGGCCTGACTCAGATTTTGAGTATTCGACTCAGTCTTACACTGGATATGAGGTAAAGTAACCTGAAGCTGTCCTGAGGAATTATGAACAGTATGTGTTACTGAAAATGTGTGTTTTTACTGGCTTTCTTAAAAAATGTTTAGTTTTTGATCATCACAAAAGTTGTTCATTCACCAAATATTTGCTGCGTGCCTGCTGGCAGCACTGTTCTGGTCCCTGAGGACACAGTCCTGGAAGCGCTCACTGCCCACATGCCTCCCAGACTGTCGTCATTGTCGTACAGCTTTAACCCCCAGTATGTTTGAAGGTGAACACCCCATCATATTCTGTATTCTTCTTTCCTACCTGGGGTTCTTTTTCTTCCATTTTTATCAAGTCTTAATTGTGTTACATATAGTTGTCTTTGTCCCTGAGATTTACCATAAAGTTTGACCTAAAATGCTTGGTCAGTCGATACTGATTATGGAGAAGGGTTCGTTTATGGATAAGGAAACTGAGGTCACGAAGGCTCAGATCACTGGCCCGGAGACCCTGCATGGCAGACAGCAGAGCCTGGTTGTAAAGTCCGCTGCTCTGCACTATATCGGACCACCTCTGTGGCCATGAAAAGTTAGACAGGGTCCCCATGTCACATTCTAGTAATGGAAGATAGACAATAAACAATAAGAGAAAAAAGCATCTGATAAGGTTGACAGCAGGGGATGACACACTGGTTTGCTGGCTTGTGGGGCAAGAGCACAAGCCGCAGTCTGACTCCGCTGCAGTCGCCTTCTTCAGAAGGGGTCAGCAGCCAGCAAACCACACCTTTTTCTTCTCTGTGTCTCCGGTTTTCCACGCTTTGCGTTTTTACATACCAAAAGAGAATCAGTCTGTGAAAAGGCTCCGTCATTCTGTCTTCTAGCCACCGTCTGCTGCTCTGCCCCCAGCCCACCAGGCCAGCGGTGTGGTCTCTCCGCCACCGTCATGGCTGTGCGTGGGCGTGAGCTGGTGCGTGTCCTTGATCCTCTCTTGGACGCAGGGTGGTGTCTCAGCCTTCCCTTTCACGCAGCAGTCCAAGAGTGCTTCACATCGCCGTCGTCTCGTGGCTGTAGATCCTCGCTGAGCTAGAGTTCACGGAGCTCTGCGCGCCTCTGTCTGAGTAGCATGACAGTCTGTGACCCTGGGGTTTCTCTGAGACTTAGCATGGGGGTGGAGCCTCCCACATGTCATCCTGGACATCATCTTGAGTCCTGACGAGACTGAGGAAGGAAGAAAGCAACACAGCCAGCGTTTTGGTATCAGAACCACAGAGAATTTTATTTTTCACACCACCCTTCTGAAACTACTTTTTGTTGTGAATTCAATGAGGACCTAATAGAATATTTTTCTCTTTCTTAGCCAACCTCCATGCGAGCTATCCGTGCTCGATATGACCCTTACCTGCAGACAAGACACCGAATCGAACAGGTAATTTTTTAGGAAGAATTTTTACCTATTTAATTTTTTTTAATTGTAGTAACTTTGATTTTACACATTGAAATAAGCTCATATGTGT
This sequence comes from Solenodon paradoxus, assembly GCA_004363575.1. Lineage (NCBI taxonomy): Eukaryota > Metazoa > Chordata > Mammalia > Eulipotyphla > Solenodontidae > Solenodon > Solenodon paradoxus. The sequence continues at coordinate 327,144 of RJWH01001441.1, forward strand.
AGGTTCCCCGTTCCTCAGCTATGTCAGCACACCCTGCCCTCCGCCACATCACCAGGTGTTCTTCACCAGTCTCCTGCCACCACTCACCCAACCTGCCCTCCACTCACCCAACCTGCCCTCCCCCACCACCGTGTACCCCCATTCCCTGTTGGTAACCTCAGTTCTATTGCCAGTGTCCAAAATTTTGTATTCATTTTTTTCACATCTATTGCTTGTACATTTGTAAAGACACAAAGGTAGAGAAAATCCTACACTCAGCTCCCATATATTTATCGTCCATATTCAGCAATTGTCAGGGAAATGCCGTCATTTTATTTTACTTGTGCAGGTATCCTGAGAAACACACGTTCCTCCTGTCCTAATCCATTCCCGTTCCTGTGCTAACTTTCCGCTAGACCCAGATGTCAAGGCATTTTTAAATTATGTTTATACTAGACAGTATATTGGCTTGATTTGAGTTGAACTTTGAAGTACGAAGTGAAGGAGTATTTTACTTCGATGAAACATTTTAATTTCCATTCAAGGGAGGGAGACTTGGCATTACCTAACAAAGTCAGCTTTCCTAACACTACTTTTCTTAGACTATACTGCTGAAGGGCTTTATATGCTCTCCGTTTTTGTTGAAGCATTTTCTATTCTCTGAAGTTCTGTTAGTCTGTAGAAGGTCGTTTATTGTATGAAATTCACAGAATGTGGGCTACGTGAAGTAGCCAGTAGGGGAGGCATGAAGTTTAGCTTCCATCAGCCAGGTCTGCAAGTGCTGTGCCTGGTTTGCGGGGCTGGGAACAGTGGCTGGACTTCAGAAGTGAACACGGGACTCCTGGGGTTACGGGATTCTTCTGTCGTCATCGTCATTGTCACACAGCTAAACGTTTATCAGAACGCATCTAGTACAGTTAATAGATTATTGTATGTTAATATACCTCAGTAAAGCTGATTAAAAGCAAGTATTATATAAATGACCTTGCTCTGTTCAAGAATTATGAACAGTAGTGCAGATTTTCTCGACTGATTTATTTTCATCTTGTCTGAGTTTGAAGCTGTGAGCACTGCCTACAGTTGTTACAGTAATGTCTCACAGGGCAACAGCGAGTTTCACATGGAGATGCTGTACCTACCTTAGTGAGTCATCTAGGCTCGCTGAGCTGTTGCCATCGGCACCACCAGGGCTAATCTTTACCCCGCGGGCCCCCAGCCCACCTTTGTGACTCACCATCGCCAGCTCCAGGAGACTCCACCTTGGTGGGAGCCTTGTAGCCTGGGAAAACTTTCCTAAATGGAATCTTTTATTATCCATGATACCTGGTTCATTTAAAATGTTTGAGGGTGCACCCTGGCGGCCTAGCCGTCTAGTACACCTCAGAGCAGTCCCACACACATCCCAAGGTCCCGGGTTCAAGACCTGGGGTCGGCGGGGAACAACCACTGTGACAACTAAATGGAAAAAAAAAAATGAAGCTCTTCCTCCTGTCTTCCTTCTTTCCTGTTTGCCTACTCACCTTCATTCCTGCCTGTACTTTCCTTTTAAAAAAAAAAAAAGTTTGAATAGAATGGGAAATACTTCTGTTTATCAGAAAGGAGCAGGGATTTTAAGAGATTTTGAACTACCTGAGAGAAGGGCTTCTGGACAAAGTACACTAGAATCTAGAATCACCTGAGTAACTTTCCAATCAAGTGACAGTTCTCACCTCTGGAGGCTGATGAATATAGTGTAAAGTCCTTGAAAGATACTTTGAAAAGCAACCAGGATGATTTCTGTTCTGTGTCCTTGTACACAGCCATGAAGTGTTCTTTTAGTGTTGGTGCATATATTGATACACAAATGCATGTTTGCATGTGCGCATATCCGTATTTACACTCACACGTGTATATAAATGGAATTTTCCTTCTCAGAAGCAAGTGTTTCGAAAGGTGCCTCTTGTCTGTATTAAGTACAGACACCCTTTACGTAGTATTGTAATTTTTTAGTCCTGGTTTTTATCTGTTTTTCTCAAACCTAAGCTATGAGAAGTTTAAGTATCTGTTTTTAAAATTAGAATCTTGACTTACTATAGTTAGCAAAATGAGAAATTTGTACCATTCTGTTCTCTACTAAAGGAGACATCATACTTCATTTTATCAATTAGACTTTTTCTCTTTTTCTCAGATAGCAGTCTGGAAGTGCCACATACAGCCAGCGTCTTCACGATCTGTTTAAAACTTTTAACATTTTCATTTAAAACTGCTTTAACTTCTCTTTTTTTGCATTTACAGCAAGTCCGAATCATGTCACAGTCAGTCACCTTTTTTTGTCCCCAAGACTTACCATAAACTTTGACCTAAAAATAGTCGATACATACCTCATACTTTATTATTTTACATCTGCCTTTACTGCTCTCTAGTTTATATTCTTTGTTTTTAAATTTCACTTAACTTAGTAGATACAGAAGACAGACTTCTTGTTTATTATTGTTAATTGCCCTCTCCTTGCTTTGAGCCATCTATTTCCCTCCGGTTTCAGGGGTCTCTTAAACACACAGAATGAGTTAGATGTGTTTAGTTGCTTCTCAGGTTAAAGCTAGTTTTTTAAAAATATGTTCAATTCTTCTCACTTGATCCTGGTGAAAATTCTGTGAAATAAAATGAGAGCTTTGCAATATGCTCTTAGGTCATTGACTAGCTTGCTAATGCCGATGAATTTATGTCTTTCAGTTAAAACAGCTTGGTCACAGTGTGGATAAAGTGGAGTTTATTGTGATGGGTGGAACCTTTATGGCCCTTCCAGAAGAATACAGAGATTATTTTATTCGAAACTTACATGATGCCTTATCAGGACATACTTCCAACAATATTCACGAGGCAGTCAAGTAAGAAATCCTTGTTTATCGTATTCTCCAAAGTTGTCACCTTATTTTCCCAGCAACAATCGCCTGTGAGAATCCTTCTGCTCTGTAACTGTATTCCTGGTTCTTCGTATTTCTATTTTATGGGAGAAGATCACTTTTTCAAAATGATTTTCTTTTTCTTTTTTTTTTTTTTTTTTTTTTGTGAAGGGAGTATGTGGTCCATTGACATAGAAGTATTTGCAGAGAAAGAGTGATTCACAAAATCACTGTGAAGATCTTCTGAACCTTAGGCTTTTCTAAGCTGCAGAAGGAGTTATGATGGGGCTAGTTGAGTTTTCAGACCCCTCAAGAGTCCTGGGGATAATCTGTATGTGAAACAGTTATTATTAAGTCAACAGAACAAGTGACTAGTATTTAATAAACATTAATAATAATTACTATTTAAATGATGGGATCATTTGTTCATTTTGAGAGAATTTTGCATTCTTCTGATATCTTATATCTCAGTTTTTAACAGGAGTACAAAGGTTTCTATATAGTTCAATGACTGAAGAAGTGAAAGTCCTAAAATAATTTTCAGAAGTTTCAGGCACACCTGCATAGGTCTTGTCTGCTGTTCCCTTATTTACTGAATGTTTATCGAGGATCCACTGTGGACTGTGCGGCACGTCAGGCCCTGGGACCAGCACGGTCGACAAGACAGGTGGCGTCCCTGCCCTCCTGGTGCTCGCCCTCCCCAGTGCGCCGGCGGCACCGCTTTGCTCTCTAGACCAGCTGGTGCTGCTGAGCCGACACTGAGGGCTAAGGAGGAATCACGCAGGCGAAGAACAAATAAGACAGAGAACTCGAGGTGTCCTCGGAACAGGAGGAGCCCAGTGGCAGTGGCTAGATTCCATTGAACGAGGGTGGGCCTGTCGCACGGTGAGCTGAAGAGGCAGGAGTGGGCCAGATGACACGTACTGTGAGGAGCCGAATTGTACTTGAATGCCGCTGGAGTTGCAGGCGTGGCGTTCGGGGGGAGAGGGCACCCAGATGAAGCGACGGTCATTCTGGCTGTTGTCTGGCTAACGGGCTTCTGGGGTACGAGAGTAAACACGGGGCACGAGAGAGACTAGATGTCATGCGAGCTCGGGGAGGACTGTGGCGGTAATGATGGAGGGGAGGACGGATTGGTATTTTGTTGGTGCCATTGACAGAACTTTGGATTAGGTTGCAGGTAAGAGGAAGGAATCAAGGTGTCATCCAGGGTGGTTGTAGGAAATGCTTGGTGGGTAGTGCCCTGTACTGAGGTGAGAAAGTCAGAGGGAAGAGCAGCTCTGTGGGAGAAAATCGCAGTTTTCACTTCGGCTGTGTTAGCTTGAAATGCTGTGACACCAAGTGGAAATACCAGCTAGCTAATCGGGAGACGTCCGGGCTGGCGGTGCAGAATCCGCAGCCAGAGGTCGCCCCATGGGAGCGTTTCAGAGCTCTGAGGCCTGTTACATGAAAAAGCCAGTTTTAAAACCATTCTTACTTTATGAGAGCACAGACGTATGTGTAGAAATGCACGGAGACTGGTAGGATGATGGGCATGTAATCAGCTGGAGCTGAGGAGGAAGGGCTGTGGGAAATGGGGGTGAGGGAGGGGCTTCCACTGCTCTGTATACAGTGTACTGGACATCATGATAGGTCCTTTATTCACATTTAACGCAGTAGCTTTTGAGTTAAGTATTTAAATTATCCCTATTTTATAGGTAAGGAGACTTAAGATCTCGGATGGATTAAATAATTTGCTCAGAGTTCCACAGCCAGGTCCGGTGGGTGGACCGGGAACCCAGCTGGTCAGCGGTGGGGTGGGCTGTGAAACACACGTTAACCATAATGCTACGAGCTGTTCTGGGTGTAAACGTGCATGAGTGTTTGTGAGAATGAGCACATGCTGAGTATCACTGGAGCTTGAAGACCTTGCAAGAAAGTTCTCTTCTTTCACCCCTCCTGCTAGCTTCAGTCTTTTTCCTGGCTTCTCTCTTACCAGCAGAGGGATCGGGCCATATGGCTGTTGACCAGGTTCTTCAAACAGCCCCTCCTAGAGCTACGCAGGCTGCTAAGCAGGACGAAATCCTGAGTGAGCCTGGGGCAGTTTCCATCGCTCATAGTACAAGTGGGTGTTGGTGCAATAGCTGGAAGTAAGTGTGTGATGCATTTTGAAGGTTATCTGCCATCTGTGAGTTGACTATTGACAGCTCATGACCTCTTGGAATTGGAGACAGCTTCTGTTTGTGCCCGTCCTACTTCACTTATCCCTTTGAATTCCTTTGTTCTTTAAGTTTATGAGAATGAGAAGAATGGAGAGGCCTTTCCTGGAAATTTAAGTGCTCGAGATATCCTTGGAGCGTTTGGCTTCCTGGTGAGCGCGTGTGAGCAGCTGGCTACGTTTGGTAGAACTGATCTGTCACATTCTCTAAAATCAGTCTGAGTTTAGATGTAGCAGCTCCTGGCCACTGCCATCTCTTCCTCCCTCAGTGTCTTTCGTAGCAGGAGGCGGTTGTGTTTTGTTTTTATACTCATTGAAACCCTCCATCCTTCAGGAGTGAGTCATACTTCGTAAAACGCTGCTGTCTTTCCGCAGTCCACTCATTCTTCTGAATAGTACTGGAACTCAGGTAATAGCTTAGAATAAAAAGTAATTTGAGGGAAAACAACCCTAATCCATTTAAAGCCCCATGCCATTGGGAAAACAGTGTCACCTCGCCGTTCCTGACTGAGGTTGATTGGCCTCTGAGACGTCCCTGGCAGGGTAATGTCTCAAGACCATTGCCTGCTTATATATTAGTGCTTTCTCCTCAGGGCTGCTTTCTGTGTGGCCGACCTTACGCAGTACGTGGACTTGAGCTCTAATACCTTGACCCTCTTCATTCCTCCAGCCCCTGTAAAAACTGGCCACAACATCTTTCACTGGCTACAGTTAGGGTCCCCTGGGTCATATGAGCTAGACCAACTGCGTGATTAATTTTTAGGCTGCAGTTAGTTTGACGTTTTCATCAGTTGAAACTTTCAACGTTTTTTATTGTTCCAGGTGGGACACGTTACCTTTATGTCTATGAAATGATCTGGTGGTGCTTGTCAGCTGCCGTCGTTGGGATGGAAGTGGCATTTTGTGTTACTGCTGCTCGCCTGCTACACGGGGTCATGCAGTGTGGGTGGAAAGGCATCTGCAGAAGCAGGTCCCCTCCTGACGGGAGAGGTGGCGCGGCACTGCCTTGTTTCTGTCCCTGCGCTTTCCTCAAGGGGGCAGCGCTCTGTATGCAGATGGAAATTAGTAGATGATTTGAGTCATCGCAACAAATCTCAAGAACGACTCTTGGGAAGTAATAAAAGGACAGTCCGGGAGCCATAAAACCATCCGTAAATGTTATACTCAATCCTGCCAACCCATACTTGGCAAGCTGTGCTCTTTCCTTCTAGTTTCTCCCCTTTTAGGGGATAAATCTGAAAAAAATGTTGATTTATGGCTCCTTGTTTGCTTTGTTTGAAGTAAAATTTTTACTTCCCTGCAATAGAATTGGTATTTGTTTTTTAGGGAAACTTTGATCTGAAGAGTTAGTAATCTGCTTTGTACTTTGGAACTAGAGACATAGAAACGTTTTTCAAACGTTAACATCTTTGTGAAATAACAGAGCAACCCAGAGGTACTGTTTTGGACCTAATCTGTTTTCTTCAAATATTTGGATGAGCTGTTTGCCTCGCTGTTCCGTTCTCTTGCACGGTGGGTGTCCCTGAAACCAGCCGGGTCCCCCGATGGCCCACCTCGCTCAGGTCTTAAGTGGTGTGCTTCATGTAACCGTGAGGTCGCTTGCTCGTTATCCACAGGCAGCACCGACTTTCTTTGACTTAGCAGTTGGGGTTTTGGGGGGTTTTTTGAAGATAAATTTTAGGTTGCATATTGTGACAGAGGAGTCACCAGTGTGTAACCTTAAAAGTCTTTGTTAACATTAGGATCAAGTTCCGCTGTTAGCTCAGGTGCCGCTGCTTTATTATCATGTTTCTGGCCTGATTAAATTTTTACTTCTTACTGAAAAATGAAGAGTTAGGGTTAGGGAAAGTCCCCAGGTGAACCTGGCTGATATTTCTGGGGGTTAATAGAAGCAGTGTGTTACATCCTTGCAATAGGAAAATTGGAAAACTGAGTGAACAGAGTTCAAGGACAAAGTAGCTGAGGTTTCTATGAGGCTCATTAAATCAGGGAAAGTGGTCAGCACTCATTACATCAGCTAGACTGACTTCTCAATAGTCTCCAGGGAGCAACAATCACCATCGACTGTCGTCCTCCTAAAGTCATAGCAGTGGGGTCTGAGCCACCCCTGCACCAGAGTGCAAATGGTGCAGTTGCTCAGAACCATTTCAGGCAGTTTCGCTCCTTTTTAATCAGCCTTGCCCAGAAGCACTTTCGCGTCCCATCTGTAACGCTCACTGGCTGTTTTCACAAGATGCCTTTTAAAAGGATAGTTACCCATCAAAGAGTGGGTGAGTCATGCCTCCTTCCTGTGGAATACTGAATTCATTTCTGTTCCTTCATCATCCCCCCTGCCTATCTATGACTTTCAGTCAGCCAGCTATGTCCTTACTGTGTCTTAGAAAAGCTAGCGCGCCAATACTGGGTATCAGCCCAGGACGTGGCCCAGAACAGAGTTGCCTGGACTTGCAGAGCCACAGAGAAGAGCAGATGCAGCCTGTGGAGGCCTGCACCACACTCCCCTGGCCTTGCTGCCCCCGGGCCTGCTACCCCCAGCCTTGTTTCTGATGGGCCACAGCGCCGCCTGTGTTTCTGGGATTTGGCTCCAGTACTTAGCAATCTTAATCATCTTGAATGCTATTAGTTTGTTTTCCCAGCATTTTTTGGAAACAAAAATTGAAAGAATATTCCAGAATACACCATATACCTCTCACCTAGGTACTACTTGCCTTATTTACCTATCCACTGATTCATTCTTCTCTCCATTCATCAGTCACCCCCCTTTCTTGATGCATTTCAAAATAAGTTACAAACTCCAGTACATATCTCTGCAAATATATCATCATGTGCACTATCAGCTATTGCTTACGGTGAGATTTTCTTTTGAAGTCAGTTTACATACAATGAAATGCACGTTTCTCAAGTGTGCCATTTGATAAATGTGGACAAATGCATATACCTGTGTAACAAAACCATGTTAGTGGATATTCTCCTCATTCCAGAAAGTTTCCTCGTGTCCTTGGCCAGTACATTCTCGCCTGCACCTCCCAGAGGCAGCCAGTATTCTGATTTTTTTTTCCCCTTCCATAGATCAGTTTTCCCTGGTCTAGAGCTTCATGTACATGGAACCGAGTAGCATATATCCTATGTTAGGCTTCTTTCACTGAGCGTAGTATTGAGACTCACCAGTGCGGCGGATATTTCAGCGGCGGCTGCCTTTCTAGTGCCGAGTGGCAGGCAGACCATCATAGGCGCCGGCCACACCCGTCTGTTCTGCAGCGCCGCCTGTGCTCTTTCCAGTTTGTGGCTGCTCTGAGTCAAGCTTACTGAATATGGCCTATCAATCATACTAGCTAGAGGTTTAGAAGAAACGACCAGACATTCTTCCAAAGTGGTTGTGCCATTTGTATTCCCACGAGTAACGTGTGAGTGCGGTGTCTCCACGTCCTTGCCGGCACAGTCTGTCATCTGTTCGTCTTTCCACAGCAGCCATTCCAGCAGACCCGTAGTTCTGTCGTGGTTTGAAATTGTATGTTCTCGATGACCAGTGATGTCATGTCTTTTGTTGTGTTGTTATGCTTTCTGCATATGTTTCTTTAGGGCAGTGTCTTAAACTTTTTTTGCCCTATATTTTTTTTAAATTGTACTAATATATCTTTTGAACACAAGTTCTTTGTTAGATCTATGTTTTACAAATATGTAAACCTGGCTTGCCCTGGTGGAGCGGCAGTTACATCAACCACCTCCAAAGGAGCAAGTCACATACCTCTGGGTTCGAGTTCTGGGTTGGGGGGAAACATCCAGTGTGAATAACTAAGTAAAAATAAAATAAAGATGATTCCTCCTTTCTCTGCCTGCCTGCCTGTCGCCTTCGTTCCTGCCTGTATCTTTCCTTTAAGAAAGAAAACAGAACACCCTTCCTGTGGCTCGACTGTTGGTTATGTTAGTGAAGTCTTGGAGTAGAAATGTTTTATTTTGTTGAAGTCTAGTTTAGCAGTTTTTTCTTTATAGTTAATATTTTCTGATTGTGGTTAATAAACCTTTGCTACTCCCAAGGCAAGAAAATACCATGTTTTCTCGTAGTTTTGGTTTTTACATTTAGCTTCGTATTTAGGTTTATGATCCATGTTGAATTAATTTTTATGTGTAATGCAAGGTAGGAGTTGAGGTTTCTTTTTTCCCATACAGATACCTGGTTGGTTTCAGCACTGTTTGTTTGAAACGTTTCTTTCCCATTTAGCAAGCATTGGGCGGCGACAGGGACGGCACCGCTCCCTGCTCTCTCCCTGCTTTCCATCCTGATCACTGCAGCTGCGAGTGTGTCTTGAAATTCTAGCTTTATCATTGTTTTTCAAGAGTGTTTTGGGTATTCTAAATCCTTAGCATTTTTATATAAAGTTGAGGATTAACTTGTCAATTTTTATTAAAATAGTTAAGATCGTATTAAAACTTTATAAAAATCTAGAGAAAATTCACATTTTAACAATATTGAGTTCCAATCTGTAAACATAATCTTATTTACTTAGCTCTTTAGTTTCTCTTAGCAGCCTTCAGTGTAGAGATTTTGTAAGCCTTTTGTTAAATTTATTGCAACATATTTTTGTTAATGCTATAGCCAATGATAAAAGTTTTAAAGGAAAGGTGCAGGCAGGAATGAAGGCAAATTAAGCAGGCAGGCAGGAAGAAAGAGGAGGGAGAAGCTCTTTATTTTATTTAGTTGAACATCTTGATTATTTCCCCAGCCCTGGGTCTCAAACCCCAGGGTCCTTGGGATGTGTGTGGAGTACGTCTGATGGCCTTGTCTAGTAGGCCACCAGGATGTGCCAAATAAAAAATTAACTGTGTAATATATAAATATGTTATATATATGTACTTGTAAATATTATAAATGTATATGCACACATATATTAAAGGTACAGGCAGGAATGAAGGTCACTGGGTAGGCAGGAAGAGAGAGGAAGAAGAAGCATCTTTTATTTTTATTTAGTTGTTCACACTGGTTGTGAACCTGGAACTGGAACCCAAGGATATGTGGCCTGTGCTCCTTTGCAGTCAACTAACCTAACCGCTACTCCATCAGAGTACACCAAATTTTTATTCTTTTAAAAAATTGAGGTAACATTGGTTTATAACGCAAGCTTTAGGTATACAGCTTTATGCTTTGACATTTGTATAGAGTACATTGAATATGAAATTTGAAACATTTCCTTTTCAGATTGTAATTGGAATTTACATATGCTGATGATTTTGTATATTAACCTTACAAAATATAAATTCTGTAAATTCATGTAAATTAACTACATTTACTACTTAGTTCTAAAACCAGCTTTTATAAATCTGCTAGGATTTTGTTTACAATCATGTCATCTGCAAATAGAGTGAGTTTTAATTTTTCCTTTGGAATTTGCGTGCTTTATATTTTTCCTGGCTTATTGCAGTGGCTTGATGGTCAGCACGGAAGTGGAAGTGGTGAGATAGGCCTCTGTCTACCCCCAGTGCTGGGGAGAAGTCCTTAAACATTTCAGGATGAAGTGCAGTTTTACTTGAGGGCTTTTTGTAGCTGTTTTTGTTCAATTGAAGTTAGTTGGTTTTAGCATTAACTCATTGCCTAATGATTTCTTTGCATCGTTTAAGTGATTGTGTGACTTTTCCTCCTTGAATCTAATTATACAGATTACTTTCTGTTTTTTTTTTAACATTGTACTAACCTTTTATTCCTAGAATTTGGTCATAATGTATTATCTTTTTAATATATCACTGGATTCAACTTACTAATACTTCGTGAAAAACCTTTTATGTTGATCATGAGGGATGGTGGTTTGTAATTTACCTTTTTGTAATTTCTGGAGAAGGTTTTGGTGTTTGTGTTATGCTGGCTTCATAAGACAAGTCGAAAGTGTTTCCTCAGTTTTCTGATGGAGCTCAACAAGATGAACGCTATTTCATAATTGTTTCCTAGAATTCACTGGCAACTCTGAGGTTAAGAGTTTTCTTTATGGAAGGGTTTTAAATGATTCATTCAATTATTTTAACAGATGTAGGATCTCCAGATTTTGTATTTCATCTGTGTCCATTTTGTTAAGTTATATTTTTCAAGAAATTTGTCTGTTTCACTCAAGTTTTCAAACTTGATGTGAGTTGCTCATCATCATGTTTCCTTACCAGAGCTTGAAATCTCTGTAGGGTGTTGGCGTCCCCCGCTTTGAATCCAGGCACTGAGCATGTGCGTTCTCTGTTTTTCTTGATTAGTTAGGGTTTTCTCACTTCTCTTATTCTTTTCAAAGAATTAACTTTTGATTTTGTTTATATCCTCTGCTTAGTTGTTTTCTTCTTTTATTATCTTCTATTTTCTATTTTGACTTTGCTTTTTTCCCTGAGACTTAAGTGTAGACTCTTAGTCATCCCTGCGGCCTTTTGTCTATTTTATTGTCAGGTTTAAAGCTCTGAGATTTCCTCTGACCGCTGCGATAGCTGAACCCCGTCTTCCAGTGTAACCGCCCCTCACTCTGGCTTCTAGTACTCGAGAGCAGTAATTTAGTCAATACTGTGCTGTCTCGTTCTGTAGAATGCATTTCTGGTGTCCTCCAGTAGGGACCATCTTTGAGAGGAGGATCCCTGGTGTCTGGCACAGGGCCTTCGAAATAAAGGTGCTGAGTGGTGGTGTCAGATGGGTGGGAAGAACTGCGCTCTGGAGTCAGGAACCTTAGGTTCCAGATTTGTTCGTTGTCATCGTACATCATTACCTGGTTTAAGCCATTTGTTCTATCTGTAAAAATGAGGAGGCTGGGAGTAGATTATCTCTAAATTGCTTTTCTCTGATATTCTATGATTTGAAGATACACTGGAGTGAGAATTTTTATCTAAAAGATAAGCTCACAAGTTACTAATAGTCACTTTCTTACAGTGACTTTTTTGGAATGTATTTATGCCTATAGCCCTTAATTTTTAAAATTTTTTATTGCGGTAACATTGTTTTCTAGCATTACATAGCCTTCAGGCACGCAGCATAGTGAATCAGCGTCCACTGATTACTCCACTGTTTGCTTCCTTCACTGTGCAGTGACTCCTGCTACCAGATTTCCCACCCTCCTTCCCCGTCCCCTTCTGGTAACCACTATTTCTTCTTTTAGGTTTAGGTTAAGAGGTTTTGTTTGTTTTGTTTCTTTATCTTCCACAGATGAGTGAAATCATATGGTATTTGTCTTTCTCCATCTGACTTATTTCATTTAGCAAAATATCCTCTAAGTCCATCCATGTTGGATAAGAGAATTTCCTTTTTTAGTTGAGTAGGAGTCCATTGCATGGAAGTATCACATCTTTGCTAGTGCTAGTTGATAATGATAATGTTGGGCCGTTGGTTTTTCACCTTTCTGGTTCTTGTCAGCTGGTGAAAATCACAACCCAAAATGTTACGGGTTGTTTTTGTACAATCTTAGATGTTTTGACCAGTAGGTGAGGAACCAAGGGTCCTTGATTAGTCTCTGAGATTCATTGTCACAGCTTAGGTTTTCATCGGTAGTACTCATTTAAAAGTCAGAGTTTCTTCCTTTCTGTTTTCTCAGCTTGCACTGGGCAGAACCCTGTTATTTTCTTGATCTTCTTGAGATCTTCTTGACATCCCATTACCAATAAACAGGAAGTTAACTTGACCACATTTCCAGCAAAAGAGAGACATAATTTGACATAGCAGACATCCAGCTCATTCTACCACAAGCACAGCATTGTTTAGAACATAAAATTTTATGGAGATATTTTCCAGCGATGATTACAGTGTTCTGCCATATGACTGCTGAGGAATTACACCAGTAACTCCAGATTTGATTTGGCAATTCTAGCATATCTTTGGTTGTCCAAAGAAGTATATAAATTCTCTTCACTCACTTTGGGACAATAGCTACAAAAGAAATTGTGCCCACTGTGGCTCATGAACATTAATAGGTATTTATGTACCTTTGTTATTTTGCAGTTTGGTTTTAGCAAGTTGACTGAGGTTGCAGATGTACACATTGAACAGTTCCTTTCAGGAATGTGGGCCTCAAGCTATAGCGAGATTGCATGCAGGACAGGCCAAGGCACTTCTGACTTCAGGGACAGTGGGTTTAAGGGAACTGCAGCAGTTGAAGCAGTGAGAGGTGTTCTGTGATAACAAAGCCTTCTGGAGTTTCCAGAAGGTGGTAGATTTTAACACCAGTTTGATGGCTTCCTTCAGGGTCCCACTGGTGCAGCCCTGAGTCAAGAGATAGTAATAAGTTACAGATACCACTTTGTAGGTCACGTTCTTCCACAAAGCATGCTTCCCAAGCAGTCATTCATGTTTAAATGTACCCATTTATGTTTCTCTCTCTCTGGTTCTTTGTTCTTAAGTGGAGCTGGTTTTCTCTGTGTGACTTATCCCTAGGTTGTTAGTCATCTCTGGGACAAGAACTGTTGTGGTTTCGCTTAACTCAAGAATGCCTGGTCGAGTGCTCCGCACCTGCTAGGCTTGACTGTGAGCAGTAGAATCATCTAGAGCTTGCTGTGGAAGTGGAGAGACCTCTTGTGTTGAATTATGCTTAACTTGCTTATTCATTCTTCGTGTATATATATATATATGTGTGTGTGTGTGTGTGTGTGTGTGTGTGTATGTATGTATGTTTTGGGTTTTTTTTTTTTTTACATTGAAAGAGTTTTTAGTGTTGAAGCTTTCAAACAGATTACCTCTAAATGTTTTCAAACGATCTGCCTTCCGGGAACTTCCTGTCTGATGGACAGACAGATGTATCCACAAATCACAGGGCAAGCTGTATTTGAGGCGTGGGCCAGATGCTCTGGGAAGGGACACAGTGTTGTGACAGAGTCTCCAGAAGCTGTCACAGGAGGAGAAATACATTTGGGTTAGGAACCCTCCCTGCGCCGTTGTAAAGGTTGAGGGAACATTAGCATCCTCTGTAGCCAGTCCACCACACACTGGTGGGCTACACAGGGCTATTTCAGATGACCTTGTAATCCTTGTAACACAAGGAGCAGTGGAACTGAGGGTGCATGCTAGTGGCCTAGCGAACTGATACACCTGGGAGCAGCTCCATGTGCATCCTAGGGTCCCAAGTTCGGGACCGGGGCCAGGGGAAAAAGCCAACATGAGTGAAGCAAAATGCTGCTTTGCTCCTCGCTGCCTGCTCCTCCTCCTGCCTGCCTGCGCCTGTCCTTTCAAAGGAAGAAGAGGCAATGGAATTGGAATCAGGACTGAGGTACAAGTCCGTCCTGTCTTGTCTCAGAAGCTTATAATCAGAGTTGGAAAACGTTTGGTATAATTCCTAGGTGCCCAAGAACTTAGGAAATCTGGAAGGTGCAGGAGTTAAACTAGGAACTAAAGGAAAGCCAATTTATTATTATTATTGACTGGCTAAGTGATACGGAGGCTGGTAGCAGGCCATAGAGTGTCAGCTCAGATGGTGTCTCTGAAAGCCTTTCTGTTCTCATTTGCATGTTGAAGAACAGACATATTGGTATCTTTCCATCTCTGCCCAGTAGAGGCAGTTTCAGTGATACGTAGGACTAAATACAGAATTTAATAAATTCTAATTCAAATACAATGTTCTTACAGGAAAGATGACCTCATACTCTTATTTAGGAAAGTACTCCATTGGCTTTTTTCATTCACATTAGATAAGAATTTTTATTAATTGCTTTTTAGATGAAAATACATTCTGAAAAGCAGACAATGATAAAAAGCCTATTGTAAATATAGAGTAGTAACTAAAACAACTTGGGTTACTTTTCATTCCTCCCTTTTCCTTTCCTACAAAAGGTAATGATGTCTGCTACATACCCAAGGAAAGCTGTTTCTGAAATGGTGTTAAATTATTGAGAATAAGGTTTGCCTCTGGGTCCTCTGTTATATTCTGACTACATACTGTCATTCTCTGTGTGTCTCGGGGCCTGCATGACCTGTGCTCTAGGAAGATCATCTCATGAGTTTTCTCTCTTCTAACAGACTCCCCTTTGTGCAGTCCCTGGACTCTGGTTTTCCCTGTGACGAAGCTACTAGTTTGTGACTGAGTTTCCTAACTTAATGGCATCCTTCTAAGAAATACTATAGGCTTTTTAAAAAATGCCAACTAAATGGGAGATTCATGTTTTGATTTTAGAAGACCTGATTCCTAGATGCTCTTGTTTACTTTGTGAAATAGCACAGTTTCCCATTTTTTGGTTATTGAAATCAAACTTCATGAAGCTTGCTTTTTCTATAATATATGAGTTCGTTTTCACGCAAATTATCTTTTTCTCCCAGTCCACACGTTGGTACTTGTAGAGATCAGATGCATTTGTCCTGTGGCGTCTGTGTCTATTGTTGCCTGCCTTCATGGCGACCTGTTTGAAGGCCTGGGATTTGATTCCATTGTTTCAGAGAGGCCAGAGGACTTGTCCTGTCTTAGAGATTTGCTGAGATCTGAGCTCTCTTAGTGTCTTTCCATTTCTTTCAGTAACTCTGGACTAGTTTACCTTTAGTCCTGTTGGCCCTGGTCATCCTCCGTGGACCCTCGAGGGCTCCGGTAGTAATAGACCCTGCCCAAGACTTTGCATGTCTCAAATGAAAGGCTTCTGGATTTGTCTAACAGCTCAACAAGTCTTAACTTTTTAAAATTCTTATTATTGTGAAATAAATAATTTTTATTGACAGTTGATAAAGGGTTGAATTAAAGGAGTGGTTACAGAATTACGGAAAGTTTGTTTTTACTTTTCAAGAAGAAACTGTGAACTCTGGAAAGAAGGACATTAAGTGGCAGTAAAAGGCTTCCCTCCCCTTCTGTAGAGTTGAGAAAGCTGAGCACAGCACACTGAGCAGAGCTTTGGATTCTAGCGTGGCAGAGATTGGACAGGAGAGACCTGCTGTTCCAGGCGCAGTTATCTGAGCAGTGTGCTCGAGAGAGCAAGATCCAGGAAGGTGAAGTCGACTCCTTCCCGTCCTGACTTGGACTTTATGACCTGTGTCCCTGTGGACAAAGTATTTAATCCCTCTGAACGTCAGTGTCTTCACTGGAAAATGAGATAGGGCCACTCTCTCACGGTGGGGGGCTTTCATGGGGTCTGAGTTCAGCACAGCGCTCAGCCCTCAGTGACCTCTGTACACGTTCGTTCCTTTCCCTCCCACCAGTTACCCCCTTAGCAAGTGATCTTTACATCTTCCCATTTTTACAAACATTCAGCCATTCATTCAAACAGCTTGAATCTAAAATGGCATTTGTTACTTTGATACCTGGTTTTAGTGAGAGAAGAAACTGATTCCTCCTCTTGTAAATCACTGCTGAGATACTTGGGCGTGCCGCAAAGATTTGTGCACGCAGGAGACAGCTCATCGGCGCGATTCCTCTGATCACTGCACGTACCCGCCCCCCTCCCTCTTTTCTTGTATTTAACATGGGAAATGAGTAATGCAGAAAGCTTTCACTTACGTGAAAAATGGTTGCTAGGAATTGAAAATAGGTTTTTCACAGTTGAAATCACTGCTTTTAAGGAGCTTATGATTGCAGCCTACTGCAGGAGAATAATAATGATACGGTGGAGGTAACACGACTGCTGGTTCAGTCATGGCAGCCCAAAGAGCCGTGGGCACAGTCATCTTCATTTTGCAGGTAAACTGAAGCCCAGGGCCGTTAGTAATACTCCAGATTCCGTAGTCCAGAAATAGCAGAGCCAGCGTTTGCACTCAGACAGCCTGGCTCCAGAACCCGTGCCCTAAACCACTGTCTTATATTAGGAAGACAGGAGAAGACAGGCACTCCTTGAACTGGCACTAGTAGCAGAAAATCCTGCTAGGTTGATTGTTTACTTGGAGGTTTGCTTTACAGGTATTCTGAGAGGAGCCTCACCAAGTGTATTGGGATTACCATTGAGACCAGACCAGATTACTGTATGAAGCGCCACTTGAGTGACATGTTGACCTATGGCTGCACGAGGCTGGAGATTGGCGTGCAGAGCGTCTACGAAGATGTGGCCAGAGACACCAACAGGTACGGTGGGACCATGGATCTTGCACGAGCCAGCCTCTGCTCCCATGGATTATAGCCACATTTGTGCTCACCCTGCCCTCTTCCTACCAGTCGTAGAGAAACAGGTACCGGGATTTCTTTTCAGTCATTCTTCTAGCCGCGCTCTAAATTCCATCCCTTCTTCCCTTGATTTTCAGCTTTCTCTGCTAGCTGTTTCCAGTAGCCATCAGACATGGCCACATCTCTTCCTTCCTCGTCAGAAACGGCCTTTCCCACGTGGAAAGCTGGAGGCAGTTGCCACAGTCAGTTGAGGCAGGAGCCAGCCAGGGGTGGGCCAGAGACAGGGTTGAACAAGAGGGAGTCACGAAGAGGTCGGTGAGGCCCTGAGCCTAACGCTGAGACGTCTGTGAGAGGGAGGGAGGACGGGAATGAGGGCTGGCAGAGCCGCCTGGCGTTCTCTCCTCTGGAAATGCATTGCTGAGTTGTGAGAGAAGATACACGTGAAAGGTTAGTCGTATTAAACGTGATGATTAGTGGTAAACGAGTGAAAAATACAATTTCAGGGGTTCATGAGGCATCAGATGTCATTGACCTAGGAGTTAAAGGTGGCTTCTGGGGGAGGTACATGCTGGTTGGACTATGAAGTCTCCTCTGCTTTGGCAGATTTGGGTAGACGGGCTTGAGGGTTGTGCCCAGAGAGCAAAGTGAAGGGAAGCACGCCTGTCACTAAGTAGAAACAACGAGAATGCCAGGCTAAGGGCGGAGCGCTCCTTCAGGTAAGGGATCCAGCGGGTATTTCTGAGCACAGGGACTCTGGCAGTAGCGGGCTGGAGAGAGATGAACCCGAACAGTGCGATGAGAGGCCAGACATAGCGCTCCTGTCCTTAGTTGTCCCAAAGGCACTAGGGTGTGCGGTGAAGTGATTTATCTCCCTGGTGCCAAATGATTCTGCCTTATCGCTAAACCTTTCTTCCTACTCACTTTTTATAGACCCCTCCAAACCCACCAGAGGAAATGTTCTCTCTGCAGCTACTTTCAGGAGGCTTTTTAAAGGAGAGTGGAATAAGCTGCTGCCCCTGCGTGGTTTTGAGCTTTAGACATGAAGTTTTCAGTTTAGACATGAAGCTTGATTTGGCTGATGATGCTGAACCAAAAAATTTTCACTGGTTACTTGCCATTGGCTGTCGTGACCCGTCATTCCTGATGGAATCAGTAGGTGCTCAAGGAATTTCTGAGAACGGTCTGAAGTTAAATGATTGGCTGTCAGGCCCTCTCAGGGGTGGGGCTGTAAAGTGACTATCTGAGACCTTTTCCCTCTGACCATGTTGGAGACCCTCTGTCACAGGAGCTGGCTCTCCTGTTCTTCGTGTAACCCTGTCGCCCATGTTCACTTGTGTGACAGACAGTGAATGTTCTCTCCACAGGGGCCACACAGTGAGGGCAGTGTGTGAGTCATTTCACCTGGCCAAGGATGCGGGCTTCAAAGTTGTGGCTCACATGATGCCGGACCTGCCGAACGTGGGGCTCGAGCGAGACATGGAGCAGTTCACGGTGAGTGTCACCTCGGCAGGCGAGAGAATGTCCGCCTGCGGCCTCTCTCCATGCTGCTCTGAGTGTTTATTACTGATTAATAAAGCATTACATCTCATCATAGAACTTCAGACAGAACCCACACTGAGCACACTGCTTTCCTGTCCGGGGAAGATGAGGTTGTTACAGCAAATATACACACAGACAGAATTAAAGTCTCACGTACGATAGGTGGTTTTTAGTATTTTTTTTACTTACCATTGAAACAAGTATTTGTTATAGCCTGATCTCTGTTAAAATGTTAACATATTTAAAATGTCTATTTAATTTTCTTTGAGTAAATAAGCCATACTTAATTACCTGCAAATTTTTCAAAATTTAAAATAATACCAGTTTTTTATGTTGTGAATACCACTGTAGATAAACAACTTTATGTCTATAACTTTTTGTAGTATTTCAGATATTTTTTTAAAGGAAAGATGCAGGCAGGCGCCTTCGTTGGTGATTGACCTAACAGCTGCTCCACCAGGGCATGCACATATTATTTCTTTAGGATAAGTTCCTTAGAGTAGAATTTATCAGGTAAAGATATAAACACTTTAGGAATTTCACCATAACCTACATGTATTGGCTTATTTTGTAAATCAGTTACCTCAGCAAAAAATTTTGAAGAATCTCACCATATTGCTAAGTTATTTTTCATAAGTTTATAATAATTTACATTTATTTCAGCAGGGTTATTGTTTTCCAGATTCTTTATTTTCTATATTTACATGTACACACATACTCATGTCTTTGGCATTGAGGTAACGATAGCACCATATAAGTTTCAGATGGGCAGGTTTGCTCTTCATCAAGTGTGTAACACACCGCGCCCCGCACCAAACATCTGATGTCTCCACCACTGCTCACGGGCCCCGTGACCCTTCGCTCTCCCCCCACCTGCTTCCCTCTGATGACCGCAGGTCTGATGTTTTTTCTCTTCATTTGCTTTCGTTCTTCATAGTCCATAGAATACATACTACATCTTTAGCTTTGCTAATTTGATGAGTTAAACTGCATTTCACTTCTGTTTTACAATTTAGAATATTTTTCAGGTCTGCATTTAATATAAATTTTCTTCTGTCTTTATGGAATTACGTTTGTCCTTTGGTCAATACTCTTGGATATGAATAATTTCAATATTAATGTCTGAATTTTCTAGTAAGGCCATTATGAATTGTTTTTGTATGTTAGAAATATTTTCCTCACCCTACCATTGACCTATTTTTGCTGCTTTTGTTGTGTGTGTTTGCACGCGCGCAATATGATTATTTCTACAGATGCTTCTAAGTGTAAAACTGCTTTTCTTTTTTAGGATTTCATTAAATAATGAAAAGTTTTAGCCTTTCTGTTCTGCTTTAATACTTAGCTTAATCTTAGTTAATCTTGGTAAAATACTGTTTTTCTTCAGATTCTCAGGGAAAGTCTTCGGGATATACTTTTAGAGAGTTATTTCTATCTTGCTCTGTTTAGAAAAATAGAAATAATAATTTATTTGTAGAGTTAGTAATTTTTCTTTTTAAAAAGTGTTTGTTATTTTAAGCCAGTGAACTGTAACTGAGACCTGTTTATGACAGTACTGATTCATAGCTGCCCCTGTTAGTAATTCCCCTAGATTGGCTCTATAATCGATTTTGAGTCTAGAAGAGTGAGTGAGGTGCTCAGACTCCTAGAGTAAAAATATTCAAAGCACACTTTTCTTTGGCACAGCTCCTAGGTGGACTATGAAGTACTCAGAGTTCATAACTCTAATTGCACTTGGGAAAAATGTTTGGTATATGTCAAGTAATATAGATAGCTGAGTCTGACTGTTTCCTTTAGTGTCTTCAAAATAAGGGGTAGTTCACTAATAATATTGCAAAGACAACCCTTCATGTAAACACATTTATCCACTTGTTTATAATCTTTTCAGAGAAACCCACAGGGAATGTGAGCAAACCATATGCCTTTTCTAGCTGTGACCTAGCAAGTGAATGACAAAATAGAGCTAAAATGAGAAATCTGTAGGAAGAAATTATCTGCAAAATTAACTTACAAGTCACTGTGAGGTCGTTTCTACAAATCCATGAGAAAAGGGCCACCAGGCCAGTCGAAGGGCAGGCAGAAGAGCTGGGACAAGCCCTTCACCAACAAGGATATTTAAGTAAAAGTTTCCAAGGCCGTTCATTCATCTTCAAAGACATGAAATTTAAAACTACAATATTGTATTGCTGTCTGCTCACCAGAACAGCTGAGAATAGTTAAATGTGAAAAAAGACAGTATCAAGTGTTGGTCAGAATCTGGAGCAACTGAAACCCATTTACTGCTCTGGGACCCTGAGTGGGCACCTGTGTTAGAAAATGATTTGCCCGTCTGCAGGGCAAGCATAGCCCGTGACCCAGCAGCTGCTCCTAGATGAGCACCCAACGGAGCATCTACCACGGTAGGTGTCAGGTCGGTCATCACTGTCGGTGATGCCCTCACAGAGGAAACAACCCTCTGTCCGTTAACAGAATGCAGAAATAGTGTGGTGTAGACACGTGATAAAATATTTGCAACAATAATTTAATTACAACGTCATGCAGCATCATGGCTGACTCTGATTCTGATATTAGGCAACAGAAACCAGATCCAAAAGACTGCCTGTCTTGCAGTTCAAACAGTATGAAGTTCAAAAACCTTGGCTGTTTGTAAAATTCTGTTAAGATGGTTTGTGTACTTTTCTCTACTGAAGATAACACTACAAATGAAAGTTTACATTAAAACTTGCAAAACTCATTTTTGTTTAGAAAATATCTGTTTGGGTTTATTTAGAATTTGCAAACTTTCCGGAATAGTAAGCAGTATATTTCACACTTTAAACACTTTTCCCTCCGACTTTTATTGTCATGTCTGTTGAGGCTTCCTCATTAGTAATCCTCAGATAGGTTTTCCTTATTTTTTCTTCCATAGGAAGGGTTGCTAGCTGAATGAAAGATCTGCTGGTATAATTGATGGCATCTACGATATGTCATCTCTGTAGAGGATAGGATGACCGTGCCTGGCTTGGGTCCTTAAAGCGGCTACCTGGCCCACTAAGGGGTCACAGCCTGACCTCTGGACTTGTTGTCTACCTGTGCTGGTTATAAATCAGCTTAGCTCCCACACTTGTCATGTAGGTCAGCTGTGTTGCTGAGTGCGTCACCTTATTTGCATCCGTTTGTTGCAAATTCACACTTTGATAGTGATGGGTGCAGCATGTATAGGTCTGTGTCATAAGCAGCATTTGTTTACTCAGTTTAGTTTTGAAATGAAATTTTCTTTTTTTCTTGTAAAGCTGAAAGTCCTTGTGATGGAGAATGTTTGCTGTATTAGGAGTTGATCTTACAAACATTAACTTTGTCCTGTTTGCTCTGTCCACCTGCCCTTAGGTGGGACCTCCTTATTCAGTATGACTTTCAGCCATCTTGGTGTTTCATTCTTTAAAAATTAGACTGCTCCGGCATGTAGGTTGAGTTCACGTTAATGAGAGTGCGTAAGAATATCCGTTTCTCTTGGATGTTCCCTGGTGGCCTAGTGGTCTTGTCTGCCTCTCTTCCTGCCTGCCGACCTGCCTTCATTCCCACCTGCATCTTTCCTTTAAAATAAAATCTGTTTTTCTTGAAGAAAAACTTAACTCCAGAATCTCCTGTCAGTAGCTAGAATCTTTCCAAGTCCATTCGTGTTTGCCGCACCTTGTTGACATTCAGAGGGTTCTTTATTGCACAAAGTTGCTTTTCCAAAAAGCCAGTGTGATTTAGTTAAGGTTTGGGCATGTAAGAAGGGCTTAGTGTGGTTATGATGTATGTGTTTGCTTTGTTTTTATGGGAAAGCATGTCCTTCAGGCAACATCAGAAAATGGGTAGGTGGAGTTGCATTGGAAAGCGCCCTCGGGGCAGCAGGGCTGGAGACCAGTGGGTGCTGAGGAGGCTGGGCCCCTGCTCCACACCCACCCCTGCTCCATCGCCCTGCCTAGGAAAGGACACGGCAGGTGCCCGGGCTGAGCTGAGCTGAGCTGAGCTGCTGCTGTCCCCTCACGCCCTGCACCTAATGACAGGCAGGCCCTTCCCGACTCCCCGACTGTCGTTCAGAACTGTCGCCCTGTGTCCCCATGGCCACGGCGTCGTCCATAGCTGTCATCACTCATCTCCACGCTGCCCAGCCGGGCGCCCGCTGCGTCACACACAGCCCCGCGCCGAAGTTCATCTGGTCGCTGCTCTGTGTGGAAAGCTTGCAGAGCAGTGAAGTCATTCTTAAAGGACATACGACAGTTCTGCTGTCTTCAAGGGTCAAACCAAAGCACGTGTTCCTCTGCCGCCCCCAGCTGTTGTAGCTGTTCCCCGTATTTACTTCCCGCATTTCTTCAGGATGTGATGGGATCACTTTTCTGATCACCGGTTTTAGGGAGATTTTCTTGCCTTACTGTAGTTGAAGATTTAACTCTTAGGCCCTTCCCCTCCCATCCTCCCAGTATAGTTCTAGCAGTGTCCTTACCTCACTCGTCAATGTTTACAATGTGGTTTCTACACCAGTTTATTATTATTCACCCGAGGCCAGTAATATACCACATCTCCATTTCCTTTTCTCCTGGGGCTAACACTTGCCTTGTCTTTTATTAGTGTAGTTTTCTTTGAACCTGCATTTTTTTTTTTTTTTTTTTTAAAGAGAAAAAGGTACATGCAGAATGAAGGCGAGGAGGAAGAACTATTTCGTTTATTTCGTTGTTCACTGGTAGTTTTTCTGGGCCCGGGTCCTGACCCCGGGACCCCAGGATCTTTGTGGCCACATCTGGTGGACTAACCCATTAGGCTGCCAGGGTGCCAGAACCTTTACCTTTCGAATGTAACACTCAGTGTTAAAGCCCTTCTCCCAGTGGCCTAACGAACTGAATATCCTATCCATCCCTTTTAACCAGAGAAGGAACTCTCAGGTCCTGTTCTGCAGTCCAGACTAGAGTTATCTGTGCCAAGCGAGTTCACAGCCCCTCCAAGGTCTCTGTCACTCTCCTGGGGGACTCATTTCTTTGCAGACCCCAGGTGAATGCTTTTATTATTTCCTTCACTTAGCCTAGATAAAACCTCACGACAGCTTCCTGAGAAGGACTGACTCATCAAAAGTAAGCATTTTGCATGTTTACAATGTCTCTGTTCTGCCTTCACACTTAGAGAATTCTATAAATTACTTTCCCTTAGATTATTTTTAAAGCCTTGCCACTATCATCTTGCAGCTTTGATTCCTGCAGTGAAGGAATACAATATTGTTGTTATTCCTAGTCCTATAATGTGCATAACCGATTTAGTTGTTTTATTCTGGAATACTTTAGGAAATTATTTATCACACTGTGAAATTCCACAGTGGTTTATCTGGTGACAAGATTTACTTGAAGGACTCTTGTCATCTGGGAAATTTCCTTGTACTACTGTATAATTTCCTAGGTTCTATTTCTAAGATTCCTGTTTTTAAAAGTTAGCTCCCTTAGATTGATGATCTAGTGCTTATCTTTCAGTCTTTCTGTTAAATGTTTTAATATTTGTTATAATTTTAACTTTCAAGATTTCTTATATTCTGGTGGCTTTGATTTTCTCTAGCAGCATGTTCTTGTCTTATGAATGCTACGTCCTCTACATATGTCTACATGTATATGAAATATTTGGGCTTTTAATTGTTTCTTTAGATAATGCCTTTTTTCCTCCAATTTCATTTTTTCCTGGTTTGCCCTTGTTGTAGGCTTTCCCCAAGTTTCTGATCGTCCTCAGCCAAGAACGGGGATGGAAAATCCGGACCTGGGCTCTGTGGCTGCCGGCATCATCGCCGCGGGGCCAGCTTTCCTTTCCTGAGGGAGTTCCTCGAAGGCCAATTCTTTGACTCTTATTTAGGGCCCTGGTTAATCTCCAGATGGCCGTCCCGCTGTGCAGGCAGAGTGTCCCATCATGGTACTGCTGTCACTTCGTTGCCCTGAGCCAGCCGTGTGCCCTCTCCACCTTTCTGCTACTGAATCCTATTGGCGCCGGCCCTGCCCTGTATCCAGGGCAGCCTCGTGTGTCTGTCCCGCGCTCAGGGCTGAGGCTGCCCTGTGCCGACAGTGGGCCCGGCGCTGTCGATCCTTGAGCTTCCTGGCACTGCCGGGACCGGCCCTGTTTGGTATCCCGCTTGCAGACACGTTGCACTTTTCTTCACTTGCAAAGGCGCTTAGCATCTTCTCCACCTTCTTCCAGTTGTGTTGCCTTCACAGTCCTCTGTCACCTGTGATATCTCTTTGTGCCGCCGGGTTTATGCTTTAAGTTCTTCTGTTATATCAGGGGCTTTCGGAGGGACAGGTAAGGAACAGTTCTTTTAATTCTCCATGTTTAACTGGAAGTCAGAACCGGTTCCAGCCATCTTCGTTGTTAGAAAAGGAGTTTATCAGCCTGCGTGCCTCGTAGACTTCTTATCCAAGTACCGCAGAACTGTTCCGTCAGACTAAAGGGGAGTGGCCTATATCCATGCTTTTTGTGGGTGACTGTGGAATACGTATTAAAGGCCTGATGAGCGTTTAGTAGATAAATGTTACGGGGACAACTGCAGTTACAGAAGAGTGTCCCTAGAGCCACGTGGCGCACAAAGAACACAGCATTGAAGGACGTGACAGAAATCAATGCCAGAGATCGAAAAGTCTGTAGTTATCATTACTTTGAAAGGCAAGTTAAATTGTCTTTACTTTGAAAGGCAAGTTAAACTGTGGAGAGCTTTGCAAAAATAACACAGCACCAAGACAAGCATTTTTGTGGTCACATGCCGTGGTGCTGCTGTGCGGGGGCACGAATGTCCAGGCAGGGGTGGGCGGGAACTGTGCGAGTCCAGCGTCACACCTCCATCACGCCAGGTGCCTTCCAGATACGAGCAGTTACCAGTGCAGAGTCTTGGGCAGAAGGTTGCCAGGTGTCTCCTTGCTACATTCCAATTTAAGAAAAGAAGGGCGCCAGCTAGAATGATACACTACAGGAAATGACTGTGTCATGGTTGATGAATTAGCCGTATTGCTCACTGTCCGGATAACACATGGACAGTGTGTATCCTGGGTTAGGAACAGTGCCAGTAGGCCTGATGACAGAATTGTCATGCCGGGACTGGCATGCTTTTTCTGCAGAGGGTAAACATTTTAGCTTTTGCGGACCAGGTGATGATCTATCAACTTCTAAAGTTTCAACAGTTAAATACTCTATTGAAAGAGGAAAGTCAGTGCGATGATCTGGGGGGAAATGTTTCACATAAGACAGCCTGTATGTGATGGTCAGGAAGGCCTCTGCAGAAAGGACCTGAGACCTGAGATTAGCTAACAAAGAACTGGTGGCGTGTCCAGGCAAAATGGACTGGCAGGGAGATGAGGGTGAAGGAGTAAGATGGCAGCGGTACCCGGGGCTGGGTTACAAATCCAGCTCCCACGAGTTTTGCGGCAGCAAGGCCGTGAGACACTGAGCGGCTGTTCTCTCTGCCTGTCCACCATCGTGGAGAGGAAGGCAGCTTTAAGACCGGCTGAAAACCCGCCAGCGGACCTGCGGGAGAAGCTGGCCCTTGTGTCACCTCGACATAACTCATGGGAATGTAATTTTCTGTTCTCTATTGACAGGAGTTTTTTGAGAACCCTGCTTTTCGTCCGGATGGTTTGAAACTCTACCCTACCCTGGTGATTCGTGGAACTGGGCTTTATGAACTGTGGAAATCAGGAAGATACAAGAGCTATTCTCCCAGCGACCTGATCGAGTTGGTGGCTCGGATCCTAGCCCTCGTGCCTCCGTGGACTCGAGTGTACCGGGTGCAGAGGTAGCGTGTTGTGTTGGCTGCTGTTTGAAATCCTCGCGATGAGATAGTGTGGTTTCAACTGAGGGACTTGAAGATTTCGTCGTTACAAACTCTCGGAATGCTATCTATCGCTAAGTCAAAAGGGGTGGAAGTGACAGGACAGCAAGTCTAAACCACTTTACTGGCGTCATCTTTAAATTAGATCCGTGTGCATCTCTCCACTCACGTGCCAGGCGGTGGGTTGGCATGGTCAGTCGGTGTGGTGTCCTGTTCCGGGAGCTGACGGTCTTGATCAGGATTTCCTCTCCAGGCCTGCTTCCGTCTGGATTCCGCGGTGCATGTGGGAGGAGGGGTGTGGCCCTGTGTCTGTGACCATGCTAGAGCCTCTGAAGAAAACCGCAGGAGTCCCCTCTGGCTCAGGTGGCTGAGACAGGCTATGAAAGCCGTGGGCCCAGGTTCGAGACCCGTGTCTAGGGGGCCCGAAGAGGAAAGGAAAATGAAAGTCTAACAGCTCTCAGTCTTCACAAGTTCCTGTAAATGTAGGGGAGGAGGGACATGTCCCTGAGAGCACGAAGTACTCTTACGTGCTTTCGTCCAGGGAGAGAGAAACTTAGAATTCATTTGCGATCCTCGGCCTTTTCTTTCTTTTTGTTTTGTTTTTTTAATGAAACGCAGCATGTGCAAGCAGATTGGTCTGCCTAGTGGAGAAAGGTATGTTCAGTGAGCTTTACTCAGGCATGAGTGTCACGCTCTGTTGGCCGTAAGTTCAGTGTTAACCCATCAACAGTGTGTACTTCATTCATGAGATGTCTCTAAACAGAAGCACATTGATCCGCTGATGGCAGTGTAGGCTCTCGGAACCTAGCCCCGTATCCCCTTGGGAACTGCTCTCACACTCACTCAGAGTGTCAACAACTGCCACGGGTAAGGGATTGACTGTCTCCACGTGCCTCCCCGCAGCATGCCTGCTCACTCAAGCCCGGTGAGACTCAGTCTCTACTTAAAACAGCGCAGTGAACGCCCTCCTGAGCATCAGACATACCCGAACTGGGAACATTCTGAGGAATAGCCCCTCATCTTCATCAGCATGGGGTTAAGAAAAGTCCATTTTGAAGAGACATGGCGCCTGACAACTGTGTACAGCACGAGGTCCTGACTGGGTCCTTCACTTCAAAGGACATTATTGGGGCACTGGAGCTGCCCCTGTGGCATCCAGATTAGGTCACAGTAAAGCCACAGTCCTCATTTCCTGGTGTGGACAGTCGTACTGTGATTACCTCAGCGAATACCCTTGTTGTCAAGAAATATGTACACTGGGGCATTGAGACGGCTTGTCCCCATTTACTCCCAGATAGTTCAGGAGAAGAGCTGGTTGTGTCACACATGGGGCTTTTCTTATAACTTTGGAGATTGTTTCCCCAAAAATGATACAATAGAAACAAAGACGCAGTCTGTAGTGTTAGCAGGCAGCAGTGAGGGGCTGTTTACATGAACTGACTTAAAACCAGAGGACAGTGAGGACACCTGCCAGCAGGGAGCAGGGTCACTGTCGTGCTGGGCCGGCCCCTGGTGGCGGCGCCATGTCGTCCCTGGACCCTTTTGGATCTTGTTTGGCCGCAGGATGCACTTACAGAAAAGCCATCCGGAAACTTTGAGGAACAAGAGTGAGTACTCGCACAGCGCGCTCCAGGGGTTCACAGCCAGGTCACAGGTAGAAGGAGGGAAGGAACTGCGTGTGGGGCTCTGCTCTCCCAGAGTGGCGTGTATAGGGTTTCCGGGCTTCACTCCTAATTGGCAGACTTAAAGGGTAAGAGTGGGAATCAGGATGGGGAAGCGAGAAGTGGGGTCACTCAAGGCACCGCTCTCTGTTGCTCGGGGCTTTCTGAAGGTAAGGTCACACCTCGTCTGGTGGTTTTGCTGTGAACTATGCTTTTCAAGATGGACGTCTTTTGAAATGGGTGCCTGGGCAGTCAAAAACCCGATGTCAGGCTCTCCTACCACCATTAAAAAGCTTAATGTCAGGCTTTTACACACAGGGCAGCCAGGAAACAGTGAAGAAACTCAGCAGCAAAGTGGCTACAGTATCACAGAACAGAGAGAAATTCCACAGCCATCGACACCACAGTTTTCTTACCTCAAGTAAAACACAGAGATCACACTAGCAATCGTGAAGAATATGCGTTCTCTTTCCTATTGAGCTTTAGATGTCTTTCTGCTGTAACCAGTGACTCAGAAGCAACAGCGACATTGCTGTGGCATTAAAGGCTTCATTTTATAGACTTTAGCATTATCACTGTGGGCCATTATCCCGGCCTCCCACCACTGAGAAAATGACTTCCAGAAAGCAAGCGCCTCAGATAGAATCTCTGCAGGAAACGTAATGGGGTCATGACAGGAAGAGTTAAGAACATCTAACTAGTAGTTTGTATGGGGAGAAAGGCTCGGTATGATGGATACAACATGACGCTGATTGAGGAAAAGTCCTTGTTCTCAGTTCTGTTATGACCCCATCACAGTGACTCGGCCAACAGAAGAGTCCCCCAGCC
Source organism: Solenodon paradoxus (assembly GCA_004363575.1). NCBI lineage: Eukaryota > Metazoa > Chordata > Mammalia > Eulipotyphla > Solenodontidae > Solenodon > Solenodon paradoxus. The sequence continues at coordinate 356,045 of RJWH01001441.1, forward strand.
GTAATTCAGGGGCCAGCCTGTTCCTGAACTCCTGTGTCCGTACCCACTGACGGCTTTACCCAGGGTGAGGTCAAGCCGTGGAGGTAGGCTCGGGTGCCACTCAACACCTCACAATGTGAGAGCGGATTCCAGGTTCAGGAGTACTGTGAAGCGAAGTGAAGTCCCTTGAGAACGTGGAACAAGTAGTGCCCTCAAGCGACCGAGGACAGTTTGTTTGAAGACGGTGATGACTCAGTTCCAAACACATAAATGCCTTTGGTGGAGACGCCCAGAGTCTAGCTGTGAAGTCACTTTCCTGCCTTGGGACTAATAATTGACTTAACCTTGAGTGTGACTGTTTTTGTAGGCTTTTTGATATAAATTAAAATATTTACGTCAACTGCCATTATATTTTTATATAATGAAACTGATAATTATACAAGTTACCATTGAAAAAAATTTAATGTAGATGACCGTGGACTAACAGCATTTTTCTGTAAGCATAGGCGGAGCCCTCCCAAGTTTGATGGTACTTCCCATCTCCCCAGGGCGCTCTGAACTGTTGCTGTGGCTGCTTGCCTTTGACCCGTTTTACCTTATTTATGTGTTCACTTCGTATATGCTGCGTAAAAATGATTGAAATTTATTTTGTATCCACTTGCTTTTTGCATCAATCAGTGACATTCTAGACGAGGCCTTTGCAGGACTGAGACGTCCTGCCGTGTCCTGCCGTTGATTGTTCTCAGTGTGTTTCTTTTTGGATCATGTAAATTTATACTTGTTCCAACAGTTTGGAATTATCACTATTCAGAGTTTGTATTTTCTTAATTTCCAGTATCTAGTACTATATTTACATGAAGAAAGTCTTTTCTCTATAAGGCTACTTTGAAATCACTTTCAATATATGTATTACGGACCAGCTTCCATTGTTTTTCTAAAAGTGTATAACCAGGCTGCCTCTTGGCCCAGTGGTGCATTTTCTCCTCTGGCCAACAGACTGCCTCTTTGCCTTTCACTTCTGTGAAGACTGAACTGTCCCTAGAGTTGTTAAAGGCAGCGCAGTGGTCTACCATTCTGTCTTATGACAGACTGTTTCTTAATGTTGGACATTTAGGTTGCCTCCAGGTTTCCTTAATTTTTGAAACAATTATTACCCTGATCTCCACTCAGCTAAATAGAACTTCTCTGGAAGAAATCTGTTCAAGTAGTGTAGTGTCGGAGGATTGCTCATGGGAAAGGATCTGAGCATGAGTAATAATACACTTTCTGGAACAGGGGAGTGTACGTAAATATTGTGGGTTTTGCTATGTGTACTGAAGGGTTTTTCAAAGACCTGATACCCATTTAGAGTAAATAGTTACTGGTTTTACACACAACTTGGATCCTAACTTGATGTCTTACGTTTATTTTTTACCTAGGGGTATGAATTTACATTTGCTAGTTATTAGTGAGAATTAACACTTCCATGTAAATGTGTTTCTCCTCTGTCACTTGTCTGTCTCCATGTCATCTGACAGTAAGGGAACTTAGGTTGACATAAAGGAGATGGTGCTTTTGATCACAACAGCTCCAGAAAACGACTGAGACCTTTTGCTTCTCGGAGGGAACCCCGAGAGCCGCGTCCCACTCACGTACGTCATGTGACAGCTGTGTTCTGGCCCAGAAGCTTCCTGGTCCTGCTTGAAACCTCACGTCTGCCACACTGGTGTTGTAACGTTGTGCTCACGTGCAGCTAGAATCGCTTTGTCCAGAGAAACTTGGATACGAGCTAGAGAGGAAGACTGTGAAGTAGAAGTGCGAGGGGCGGTGTAGTGGTTTACGCGTGTGTGCAAGAGACAGCAGGGCGCGTGGACACTGAAGGGAAACCCCCAGACGTGCAGAAAGGGCCCAGGGCGTCAGCTCAGCGCTGTCCTCCCAGCTTCCATTGCCAACTTCCAGACAGTGCCTTGCCGAGAGTGGACACCTGGTTAGCTGAGCCTGAGGGGTGCGGCGAGGCGTTCATGCCGTTGAGTTGGGACACTCGGTGTGTCTGTTGGAAACGTTATGCAGGAGAAATGCCTCCTTCTAGAGTATTTAATCAGTGTTTGAATAACTGATTTATCATAGGAAATTTCAAGTTTTTGTCTTGTTGCTGAGCCTTCGGAGAATGTGGCTCTTCCTTTGGAAGGTCCCCTAGTGCCACTTCTCCCACTTGTAGGCCAGGTGCTCAGTGTGGCCAGTGACCCCACATTGTGCATGGAAAAGAGGACTTGAGGAATTGCTTTGCTGACAGGTATCCGAAGGGAGGAACAGAAGGGGGGAGCAGGAGGGAAGGTATTCCAGGTGAAAACACAATGTTTTATATTTGTCTCTTTTTTAAAAACCATATTTTAGTAATCGATTACTACATTTTTTAATTGGCTCTTTCCTCCCACTGCCCCGCCCCTCAGTTTTCTGAACTAATTTATATTCTACTTTGATGACAGTTGAGTCAGTGGCGTCTTCCTGGGTGTTCTTAGGAAGCAGCATCCTAGCAGATGATTCTGTATTGCAGCTCCAAAGGGTGCAGCCAGTGATTAAATGTAAAGTTCTGTCCAGACACACGGAGCCCATCAGACTGCCGCGCCACAGGCTGTAGGACAGCTGTCTGCTGTGACGCGGTACTTAGATCACTGGGAAGCATTGGAACAGGAATACCAATTTGCAACCAAAACCTACTTCTGAAGCGTGAGAAACTTCAGGCAAAAAAAGCTGTAACTCCTCTTTGAAAGGGAAAGGTTTTCAATGCGCAGATGGCAAATATTAGTGCCTCTAAGCTTGAAATCTTAACTTATTGACATAGAACGTGAATATTCCCGAATGTATTCTCTTTTAAAACCGAGAATCCAGACTGAAACAAAAGTGAGAAGCCTAAGACTAATTTTAACCTCCTCCAAGATGGAGTTCAAGGGGTCAGTCTCATGAGTTTTGACCTCCTAGGAGACTTAACAGTTTCTGCTACGGATTTGTTTGCTTAGTACCTGACTGAACATAGCTGCTGCTCAGCATATGTAGGAGGTCTCCCTTCATTGTCCACGGACACAGCTTTATCACCCCGAGTGGGAGTGCCACATTTCGGTCCCTTTGTGAGGAAAAGCTCTGGCATGTCACCGCCAAAGGCTGTTGAAGTCTTGTTGGACTTTTGTCATGACACAAATTTAAGGACAGTTAGGAATTTTGTCACTGGGCCTCACTGACTTGTGCTTTCTCGTAATGAGGGCCAGCAGCAGGGACATGCAGCCATGTAGTCTCCAGGGCTTTGTACTTGGCTTGATGCTTTGTTGTCAACTTGAAATTATTAATAACTTTTTAATGGGAGGCTCCCATGTCCTCATTTTGTACCCCGCACCCCCACCCCGTCCTCCATTACCAGCCAGCCCTATCGATATTTCTTTGTCTCACATAATTCTGTCTAACAGCACTGTGTAATCAACCCGATGCCTTAAAATTTACCTAGATTGAAAATTTTCATCCTTGACATATACCAGGTGATTATTAAAACTCCCTGTCCTTCTCATGGCCCGTGGAGGCAGTGTACAGAAGCGTGCCTAGCATCTGGAGAAATGAAGAATGAGAATAGGATAGACCGAGGTGACAGATAAAGTCCTTGGGAAATTGATTATATTGAGCAAATAAGTTATTTGATTTAGCACAGAAGTAAAGATAAGAGAGCCAGTTTTCTCAGCCCCTAGAGGGATCAGCAGACACTGGAAGGTGGAAAGCTAAAAGAACATTAAGGCACTGGAGTCTATTGAAATGATCAGTCTGAACTTACGGGGATTTATTCATTTATGTCGAGAAGCAGTTAAAGGTGTGTGTTTAGTGCACTTGAGTGGCGCAAATGTATGCATTGCTGTATGTGGCGTAGTTACATGTCTGGTTTTGCTTTCCTGCTGATATAAATAATACATAAGTAGGGAGGAAGGAAAAGCTCTCACAATACAAGTTCAGTAACGAACGCAGATGGGATGAAGTGATCATCATGTGACACGCATTCTGGGGAAGACGACCTGGACAGGAGTCACCACGGGTGCCAGGCCGGTGGTTGGAGGGTTAACATGATGCTGTGTCCCGTCTCAGCTCGCATGCTGTAAACACGTGTCCTCTTCCAGTCTATCTAATAACATCTTTCTTAACTTTCGTGCTTTTTGTTGATTTTGCTGTTTTAAATGGTCTCCAGGAGCCCCTCTCTGTGACTCAGGTGGAGAGAATGCAGGCTATGAAAACCACCGCCCTGGTTTTGGGGCCCACACTGGTGGAGAGAGGCTAAATAAATGAATAAAGTGCCCCCCAACAATAGTGTCGAGGTGGTGTCCTGTGTCCTTAAGCACAAGCGAAGGCTGTGATGTGCGTACCTGATGGAGACCATCAGTGTGTTAGATGAGCTTTATTGAGGTATGAGTTGACCACAAGTTCAATGTTAGTAAGTCACTTAGATATTAAATAAAATGTATTTTGAAAGAATCACATCTAAAACAGGCTTTTGTCTTGGTCAACTGGTGGAAAGGACTTAGGGGCTTGCAGGACCCTAACCTGCATGTTCCATAGGAGCAGTGCTTCAGTGTTTGCGACTCAGGATTCACAGCTCCTTTATAGACTTTCTGCTGCCAGGAGTTACAAGAATAAGTGCACCTGTCGGCCAGTAGGTACTGACAGTGGTTGCCATTGACTTTGTCACATTAATTTCGTCTCCTCTCTAGCAGTGTTTAAAATTATTCTTTAAGTTGTGAAAGTTCATATATATATTTGTGAGTTACTTATAAAATATTTTAGGGCAAAAGGGGTATTAGGATTTTACTTTACAAAATAATGCTTAGATAACATGAAACAGTAAAATGTTTGAAATGGGCATGACTTGGTGGAGTAGTATGGGGCCAGTCACCTCCAGAGGAGTGCAGTCCACATACATCCCAAGGATCCCAGGTTTGCATCCTGGGGACAGGGGACCAGCCAGTGTGAACAACTGAATAAAAATAACATGCTTCTTCCTCCTTTCTCTTCCTGCCTGCCTGCTCGCCTTCCTTCCTACTGCACCTTTCCTTTAAAAGAAGTTTGAAGCTATATTTACACATTCTTTACTTTAATGCCTTATTTTGTTTCATCAGGTTGCTAACATAAAATGCATTTGATTTTATGAAATTGCAGTTTCAAAGTTAGAAAGTTAATTTATTTAACAAGATTACAAGTAGACCATGTATATTTAACCAGTTCCTCTAGAATATGTTTTTCTATCAGTCCACCCGCTCCAAACTCATGTGTGCCATTGTCTTAAAGGGGATTAGCATGTCATTGCTCCCGAGTGTCTTTAGGGAGCGTCTGCTGACTCCAGAGCCTGATGACTGGCTGGATGTAGCTTTCCGTGGTAACTGTCCTTTGACACATTTGAGTGAGTACTGACTGGTTACACTCAAGTGGCTGGATTACCTAATTACATTACCCACACTAGGAGGGCTAAGTGGGAAGATAAGGAAGACTCAAGTTGTTTCAAAAGCAAAAATGCGAACAGATAACTGGTACATTCTTCAAGCCTTTCTTCTAATCAGCCAAGTATTAGACAAAACAATTGGAAACTTGTCTTTGAATTGGAAGCAGATGTGCTTAACAGACACTTCAGATTTTTTTCCTGACTTTTATGTTTGCTAGGTTGTTTTGTTTGTTTTGTCCAGAAGAGGGTGTGGGGCTACTAAAACAGAACTCTGAACCTCCACTTGATGGAAGTCCCCTTGATGCCTAATGCGCTCCCTGATCTCAAGGAAAGACACGGTATCTGCGCCCATCTTTAGCGAGCTCTCTTCCTAATGCAGAATCCCTGCTCCTTCGGGTTTTTGGGAAATCGGGTTGAGGGGCAGTTATCCTTTGAGGTTGTCAGCTAAGCAGGGTCTGAGCTTCCTGGCTCCTGACTGAGGAACTGTGGGAAGGCATGCACTGCAAAGCGGTACAGCCAGAGTAATTGCTGTTTCTTTTCTTTCAACATTTAAGATTTTTCTGTTAGTACAAATGTGTCTTCAGCTAAAACTGTTACTAGTGGTTATTAGACGTTTAGTTCTACACTTGCTCACTTTATGGTGATTTTCACTGGGCATGTCACGTCGCCCTGAGAGGTAGCGGCCGTGGAAAACACCGTCTCCCTGCTGCCCGCGTCTGCTCCATCATTCTGGTCTTTGTTTGTTTGTGTTAGTGCTTCTCCCCCTTAATTCCCTGCCACGGTGCTGCTGCACAGAATGTTCTGCTTTGTGTAACACTGGTGTTTCTCTCTTACAGAGATATCCCGATGCCGTTAGTCAGCTCAGGGGTCGAGCATGGGAACTTGAGAGAGCTGGCATTTGCGAGGATGAAAGACCTTGGGATACAGGTAAGCGCCTGATGCCTGCTGAGTGCCGCCCAGGGACGTGTAGCGTCGTGACGCCACCACACGTGGACACTACAGTTTGGCAGAAAGCTCACCTGTAGGCAGTGTAGACCACGCGGGGTTGATGGGTGTGGTTGCGAAGGCTGCGCCGCACCCTCTTACCTACCCCTTCTGCCTTCCGCGGAGAAGGGGTGTGCCCTTTAATAGTCATTTTTCCTACCTTCTCCAGTTGCCAGCTATGTGCTCAACTCCTTTTTTAAAAAACATGTTCTCTTTTGAAGTATTGGGTGTTTGGTTCTTGAATAGTGGTTGAGGAGGAATATGAGACTTTGACATTTGAAGAAGGAAGGATTAATGCTTGAAATGCTTGCCCGGCAATGCCAGTGCCCATAGTCTCCATCGCCCCGCCCACTTCATGTCTATTCAGTCGCTTGTTTATTTCACAAATATTTACCAGACGTGCCCTCTGCGGCCCTGTAACCACACTCAGTGGGCCCCTTCCCTTGGTGAGTGTCAGACAGAAGACACAGAGCAAGATTCTTTGTATCAAGTAAGGAGACAGGGAGATAACTCCAAAGGCACTGCCTCCCCAGCATTCTGCTCATGGGGGCTTTATAGGGGCTGCGTCGAAAGTGGGCATTGATGAGTCACTGGCTTGCAGGTTAGTTGCTGGGGAAATCTTCAGCGCCACTCACAGGCACAGTGTTCTACATGCCTGGTCGTGCTCACTTACGTAGCTCGTGTTCAAATGGCAGTGAAGTACCTTCCCTGGACAGTGACTTTAATAGTTAAATTAATCAAGGTGGCCTTTAGGTCAGTCATATCATGCTCCTGGCCATAGGCAGATCAGAGTTGCCTTTAGGGCTGGCCTCCTTCCAGCCCCGGAAAGTCAGAGAGCTCAGCAATCTGCAAGTTAACAGTCTTTGTCAGTGGTTCCTAAATCTCAGGTTTGAATCTCAGTGCCCTAGAAAGAGCCTCTTCGAGTTGGACTCTGCCTTCAGAGGTGGATTCACTGGGGATGGAGCTGGAAGGTGAGGGTGGGGTTTCTCGGGCGCGAGTCACTCCTGAACCGCACTTCGGAAGACTTTGTTCTGAGGTCTGCATGTCCTGTTTGTGCACTTAACATTTTATTCTCAGTCCAGTTATGGAGAAAAATTTTCAGAGATTTCTCCAAAGGAAAGTTGGTGAACATTCTTAACTTATTCTACCAAAAAAAGTGAATAATTTTAAGTTATAGAAAAAGAGCAAATGTGATTAGAGAGGGTCTTGTGCCTGCTCCACCTCCCAGGCTCCACATGTCCTCATTCTGCAGCCCCTCGTCTCGTTTGAGGACCCCCTGTGCTGCGGCGTCGGGCCTGGTCGCCCGATAACTGCATCACCCGGTATCCCATCGAGCCCTGTGCTCCTCCCACCTGCAGCAGCCTCTGAAACAGATGAGTCCAGAGACTGGAATTCAGTCATGGCCAAAGACATCGAGTTCACAGGGGCAGAGTCTTTACCAGGCACATACCAGTCTCTGCCTTTTAAGAAGTCCCTTCCCCAAAGTCAAGGCAAAGCAGCATAGAGTGCGCGTTAAGAACAAGAACTTCAGCTGCAGTCTGGCTGCTCTCTCAAAGCACTGCTTACAAGGCAGCATCCAAATGTAGATTTTTAATTAGAGACTTAGGATCCTTATTTGCTATAGTCTTTTTTTTTTTTTTTTTTTAAGGGAAGGTGCAAGTAGGAATGAAGGTGAGTAGGTAGGCGGGCAGAAAGAGAAGGAGGGAGAAGGAATTTGTTTTTATTTAGTTGCTCACACTGGTTGCTCCCCCTGGGCCTGGGACTCGAACCCATGGTTACGTGGCCTGCGCACTTTTGGAGGCAATTGACCTAACCACTGCTCTACCAGGGTGCGCCAACTTAATGTTCTTTATCTCTCAGAAAACTTTACGTATTTCTTTTTAAATTTATTTTAAAAACAAGACTGTGGTAACTTCATATATTTCCATTCTGTTTTCCCCTATCAGATGTACTGAAGTTGCTTCATTTTGCAATTTAGTTCTTTGATGTCAATGTAAAATATGTCCAAACTTAGTTTTGAGCCCAGAGTTCGGAAGAAAGTTTTCAATAAAAATTGAACTTGTTTCCAATTTAATGTTTGCCCTCTTCCCCTGACTTTTCTTTCTTCCCAGTGTCGAGATGTGAGAACCAGAGAAGTTGGAATCCAAGAAATCCATCACAAAGTGCGACCATACCAGGTTAGTGTCTTCATTTTCTAGAGAAGCTGGGTCCTATTTCTTAGCTCAGATCTTTGTTATGCCTACTGCCACCTTATTAAGGGGACCAGCCCTAGGAGCTAGCGCGTGAGCGTCAGAGGGAGTGTCAAGGCTCGGGTACAGATGTCAGCCTGGGAAAGTCAAAGGTGAGATGACAATTCTAGAAAAACCTGGTTAGGAAAACCACATCTGAACTTCATCCTAGATCAACGGTATTCCATAGAACTTTCTCCTCTGGAAGTTTCTGTAATGGGCACCGTCTGACCAGGCGCAGGACCACTGAGGAACTGAGCTTTTCATTCTTGTTCATTTTTGTTGATCCTGATATAGTCACCTGTGACGAGTGACTACCTTCAGGTGCCCTGCAGTGCTGCTTACCTGTGTGCAGCTGCGCGGCTCTCACCAAGGATGGTTGGTCCTTCCAGCAGAAGGCCCCACGATTAACTGACATTTTTCACATCGGGGAACTTCTGAGGGACAGCGTTGACCCAAGTGCAGTCTGCTGGTGAGCCTCTTGCTCTGCAGTCGAGTTGCTCAGCAGACATGCCGTTGGGCAGGGGTCCAAATTGTTCACCTCACCGTGGGCACAGTCTGCCCGTTTGCAGTGTCTCTGTGACCATCCACGTGTGTGTGTGCAGATGGTTCCGTATTGTTTGCACTGATGCAGAGGACAGGGCCACCTGAATAATGACTTGACGAGTCAGCAGTCTCTCTAGATTCCTTCCACAGAGGCTTCCCACATAAACTCTCTCTGGTGAGTGCTTTTCTCTGGCACTCTTATCCCATACTAGACATACTACTTTAAAGGCCCACTGGGGTGCTATACTTTCGTAAAATTCCATCAGGAACAAGTGACCAACAGCACATTTTCCCCTGAAAAGCAGCTCTTAGTGGAGAAGGAAAGGACTAGAAAATTCAACCATTGAGACTTGACAGCTGAGCTACACATCTCACCTGCTTTGTAATTTTACCTAAAAACCTCTTCATGAAGAATCAATGATTTAGATACATAGAACTATTTGTTGACACAGATCTCTGTGAGAATCTAAAGGTTAATTGAAATTCAAATCATTATGAAATTGTCAAATTGTTTTCCTTTTATAATAATCCATGATGAAGGCATGCCTCTTTTTAAACCAGAGATATTTGAGAGTAGACAAGTAAAAAAAAGTCGTGATTATTCATTCCTTACTCTTAATTATGGATAAAGAAATTGTGCCAAAGTAAATACCCATCATTACATATGTATTATTAATACATACAAGATAAACCTAGTGAAATAGCTTTTACAAAACATCGGGTTTTATTAAACAGGTTGAATTGGTGCGGCGAGATTATGCTGCAAATGGTGGCTGGGAAACATTCTTGTCATACGAAGACCCAGATCAAGACATTTTGATTGGCCTTCTCCGACTGCGCAAGTGCTCGGAGGAGACCTTCCGCTTTGAGTTGCTTGGCGGCGTCTCCATAGTCAGAGAGCTGCACGTGTATGGAGGCGTCGTCCCTGTGAGCAGTCGTGACCCGACTAGATTCCAGCACCAGGTATGGTGTCGTTCCTCTCTGACATCACCCAAAGGAGGAAGAGAGCGAGGGGCGGGGAGGTGGGAAATACCGAAGTCGAGGACCAGAACTTCAGTTCAGAGGTGTTTTCTTTCCAGATCATGCCCTTTTGGATGGGGGTGGTGGGGAGACAACAAATTGAGACTCAGTCAGGGGTAATATCAGATTGAACCATGTGAAATTGCTATTTCTGAAAATCAAAAATAGTCTAATGCCGGCAGTTTCATGTGATTCTATTGTAGCATCACAGGAGGTGCTAGTGTAAAATCATTCGTGAAATATTAAAGCACTTTATGATGATAGAGAGGGGAGCACCTCCGCCCACCCAAACAATCTGAGTAAGTCTCTGTTTTCAATTTAGGGAAATGGGCTGGAGCCACTATGGTAGATACAGGGTAAACCCCCAAACTGGTGACTTAAGGATATTGTCTGGTTTCAAAAACCTTTTAGAAACTGAAGGAGTGACCAGTAAAATAGAAGGTTAGATACCCCAGACTCCCACCATCTGGAGAACACCTAGAATTTGTCTAAAAAGAGACAGAAGTTGACAAAATTACCCCATGGGTGTGACCAGATACTGTCATCCACAATATACCGTTTGATGACTTTTGTTAGGAAGTTGCTCCCTCCTTTTCTTGCCATCTGCAGCTGCTCCTGTTGGTGTAAGCAGTGGGCTCGTGCACGCCTGCATCACTGGTAGATCGGAGCAGCTGCCAGACGTCACCTCCTCCTTTCTGTGCGCGCCACGACTCCCCTCCCTTCCTCATTCCCTCTCCCCTCATTGCCCCTTCCAGGGATTTGGCATGCTGCTGATGGAGGAAGCAGAGAGAATAACGAGAGAGGAACATGGATGCGGGAAAATCGCTGTTATATCAGGTAATGGAAAGGGTAGAGTTCACGATTCATTCACATGGTAATTTGATACCTCTCTGAAAACTGCTTCAGACCCTCTCGTAAATCATTGAAGATTATTTTGTTTAAAACTGAACATAGTGGAATGAGTGCAAGACCTGTGCTTAAACACAGAACATTTCTGTAGACAGCTTGGTGAGCTAGAGCCTTCAGAATCGCTCCATGTTTAAGTGGCAGGTCCACACTCCACCCTGTCTTTCTTGCTCTGTCACACTCGTCATGGTGGTCGACACCTCTCGTGCCCATTTACTCTGTCTGGAAAATGAAATATGATATGGACCCAAGGACAGTGTGAAACAATGTGGAAATGATCGCGATGATTAGAAAGTTAAAATAGAACCTCAGTTACCAGGACAAGATGTTTACAGGCAGTGTTACTTGCTCCTTAAGTTTTGTGCTCAGTGACTGGGAAACTGCTTCCCCTGTCTGGAAGCTTCGCCTACCGCATCTAGGCCATCAGGTAATCGGGGCTGGAGGAGCAGAGAGAATAACATAAAGTGTCCTCACAGAGCGTCGTCAGCAGGTTCTTAGATGGAGACTTTAAGTGAAGCAACACATAACAAATGCAGATCCTTCAGTGATGCCATTTCATTCAACATCATCACCGTTAGAATGACAAAACAAAGTTGAAGGAAGTGACGTTATTCAAGGGCCTGCTCATCTCTCTTCTCCTGCTCTTCAGTACTGTCTCCTTAATGTTCCCAGTCAGATGCTAGCGTGGTGAAAGCCATGATGAGAAAAAGGTTATTTTTTCTCCAACATTCATGTGTTTTTCCATGATGCTACCGCATTCTTAAAGGGAGATTATTTTCTTTTAAGAAATGATTTCATTTTCTGAAAATAAAAGTTGAAATGAGATTTTTTTTTTTTTTTTTTTTTTGAAAACCAATTAAGTTGTAGCCAATAATACATCACTGTTCTTGCTCAGGTTTTAATGACTGTAAATATGAAAATGCAGTGACCCGGTCTAACTTCTGCTTTGCGTATCATCCAGACATTAGTAAAGCATCTCTTAACATGACTAGCCTCATACAGTTTCCTGTGTTCTCTTTAATCCCACGAAAGCAGAGCGAAGTGAGTGGGTCTCCTGACTCACGCTCTCAGCCGTGTAACCCTGGGCTGGCCGGGATAGCTGGATAGCTGCACAGGGGGTTTCTCTTGGTCAGTGGTTTCGATAGCAGTCACCCTGGTGCCTTCTTGGGACTGAAGTGGGTTCTGCGGGCGACGCAGCTCTACTCCTGTCTCTGGTTGATAAGCCCCACCATCGCTCTCTGGGAGGACCGCGTAGTGTCCTGACTGTTTGGATCAAGAGCTGGTCACCCTTCAGATGAAAAAGCCAAGAACATTTGCTCAATTTATGATGCCTTTTATTTCTCTAATTTAGCAATGTATTACTGTTCCATTTAAGTTTCTAATCAGACACCTGAGATGTCCATTATTCAGACTTCGAGGAGGACGGATTTAAAGTACTCATTACAACATGCTTTAAATGTGTTTATTGAAACTCCTTTTTTTTCCCCTGTTTATTCATGTTCACTCTGGTCTTACGGAGTTAAGTCAAACACTTCTTCTCTATAAGTTGATCCTTAGAATGCAGATGTCTTTGTGAGGGTACTGGTTTTATTTTCACACCCCTCGTCAGTTGCAGCGGATGCGAAGAGACCCAGGGGAGGGCGGCAGCACAGATTCCATTCAGCTTTGACAGTGATCTGAGAGCATCTTGACCTCCTTGGGCCTTGACTTCCTTGCTGGAGCAAGTGGGTTAGGTGGTCTTTGACATTCTAACAACCTGGAATTGGGCCCTTACTATCTTTGTTTCAGTCATCAGCGTGACCAGTTATGTTTTGCTGATTACATTTTAGGTAGAGTCTTCTGAAACCGTGTAAGAGACCTTTAATTCCATCAGCAATTGATCTCGGCCTCATTGTAGGTTGGATATTTAATGATAAAAATAATGATAAAGTTTCCCACAAGTAGCTAATTCTACCCATGATTTGTGGATAAATTCCAGCCACATGTCCCACGTTTTTTTCCTGATTTGTCTTCAATTTATAAATCCATTCTTGTTCTGGTCTAGATTTTTGTGTAAGTCATATTCAGTGGTGGTCGACGTGTTCTGTCCTGGCCTAACAGCAGCTTGAGTATGGAGGAGACATTCTCGATTATACTGGTTACTTAGATTATAAGAGTCAGATATTTATGTAGAATTTTAAAATTACATTCTGATTCATTATGACCTCCCTTCATCTTGCCAGCAGATTTTTTCTGTTGGATTTATAATCTTTGATTCTGTCTCTAGATAACGTTATTAACTATAGAGTAGATCTAATTTGAATCACTAGCCAGAAAGACTCCATGCATTCTGTTTTTCCTATTAAAAAGCAAATTTGTTGTTACCTCAATGCATTTTTATTCTGTATACTTTATAGCTGATTTATTTTTATTTTATAAGGCTAGCTTTACATCTATAGGAGAAAAATATTAAACTTGTTTATCAGATTCAAATGAAGCACTTAAAGATTCTTAAATGTATTTGGAATTTTTGAGATATTATAATAATATTGTCTTAGTCAGCTGAATTTTAAAGTTAACCATTAACTCCAAATGTGAAAATTACAGCAGAAATGAACTATGCAGCTTCGTCAACATCGGGCTCACTAAGTGAATGGCATGTGTCCTGTGACAAGTGCTCAGGGCGGAGTGGGCAGCCGGCAGGGAGGGGTGCTGCCCTGCCTTGAGGGTGTTGGTGTGGACTGGCTGGCTGGCTGACTACTCACAGGCATCCTGCTGCACAGGGAGTGTTTCTCCCGACCGAGACTATTTCTCTGCTCAGGATTCACTGTGTCAGAGTAAGAAAATACTTTTGTTGTATATTTTAAAACAGGCATTAGTTTGTTAAAATAAGGTATAGGCAGGAAATAGCAGTTAACTATTGCAAAATGTCTAAACATTCAGCCCTTATTAAGTCCAAGGACTTTCACCAACTGACTTAGGCAGCCTCTATCGGCACAAGTCTGTTGGAGATGAACAAATCATATTTACTTAAAAGCCGCAATGTTCACTCACATGAAGAATCAGCGCTTTCCTTTAACTAAGGAAGCAGTTTTCGTCTTCCTCTTAAACAGCGTATAGTGCAAGGGATTTTACCCTAGAAATGCCATCACTAATCATCGCCATGGAAACGGGAGATGGCTGTCACATTGCTTGTACCATTTCCCAGTGAGCAGATACAACTCCACAGCCACTGTTCTAAAAGCCACTTAATACCTCTAACAGGACCACTTTTTCCTTTGGCCGTGTTGGCCAGGCTTCTGATGAGTTATGTGCGGTTCGCCGAGCTGATTGCTATGCATCGAGACCGACTGCTATTCCCCACGCTCCCTGCTGCTTTCGTCATAAGCAGCGTTCTGTTTGTGTTCTTTCAAGGAGAAAATTAATATGGCCATTGGCCAAGAATTGTCCAAGGTTGATAGATCACACAATGAGGGTGAGAAATGAGAACGTCTGAATGGCTGGTGGCAGAAATCACTGAAGTCAGCCAATGATAGACTTTTCATTTAAGCCCATTAAAAAGCAGAGACGAGGGAGAGGAGTTTAAATATAGGATAAGGAAACGAGTCACTGTGGAGATGAGGTCATTCTAAATCACCACACTCAGAGTCTGACTCTAAAGCCACATCCACAGTGCCCACTGGTGACAAGAATCAGTGTGCCTCTGCGTGGTCCTCTCTGGCTTCCTAGGAGGGAGGTGAAGTCTTGTTCCCCCCACCCCAGATTAATCAAATCCATGTGGGCAGAAAATTGCCGTGATTGTGTTAAACCATGAAACACCGAGATTCATGATTAGGCCCCAGAAACCACTTGTGTTCCAGGCTGCGACACATCTCCTTCGTGTTCCGGTGACGGCTGTCTTAACTCTGTGCATCATCATCATCTAGTTGACACGATGCGAACATTTGTAGCCGAGCTGACTGTAATGGACAAATACCTGGAAAAGCTTCTCCTTGTATTGGCTCATTTGTTTGCTGATAGTCACGGGAAGTCTGCCAGCTCGTGGCACGTGTGAGACACATTTCTCGGAAGGCAGGGTGATGAGCTTACGCTTTCATTTCTGTTTCACCCCTTAGCATGACTTATCCTTCTACTAAACCCTCCCGCAACTAAATGCATATCATCTGGGTTCTGTAGAGTCCACTTCATTTCTGAGTGGTGTTTCGTTTTTGTTGTCATTGATCTCTTTAAAGACAGCATTGCTTTACCGCGGGAACTTGATTAACGCCTGCATTATTGTTGATTGGACTGGCATTAATGGCGTTGAATGCCATTCTGCTAGACGACAAATTCTGTTTGCTAATTGTTGTCTGCGCTGCATGGGGCCGTGGAGACGTGTCTACCTGGCTCCTTCAGGACTGTTTTTGACTTGAAATGGACCCGTTCGTAGATGTATCAGATACCAGTTCGTAGTACATCCCTGTCAGTGCATTAGCCTCGTCCCTTTCGGGCATCACATGACTATATGAATGAATGAAGTTTTCAGATCTCCCTGAATCGGCCACAAGTGAGTTTCCACTGTTTGGCTCTTATAGGCAACTGAATTTTTAGTGAAATTTCTAGGTAGAAGCTAGTGCTACTGGTCGTAGTGGTGTAGTGACACTGGAGCCGCTTTTGGCAAGTGCTGTCAAGCCTTGTGTCTCAGAAAAATGCACCTGAAAGTGTTTGGAGGCGCCTGGCTCCTGCCGACACACTTACACCCGTTACTTTCTCTCCTGTTCTTGGTAGTTCCTGGGTAAGGGGAACAGTGGTTTACACTCTGCGTGGGAAGCGGAAGAGGCTTCTAGCTTGTGGTTCCTGATAGTATTCCTGAGAGGTCCAGCAGCTCTGAGATAAGTGACTGCCTTTACTGCAGAGTTAGTGAGCTTTCTCCAAAGGGGGTCAGACCTGTTCTATTTGCCATTTGCTTTAGATCAGAAGTCTGCTTGTTGCAGTGATAACACCTTATCAGGGTAATGCTCATATGAGTAGTGCTGTCCTTTTCTCTAAATATTTGGCATTGTTCTAAGCTGTTCAGTTTGATGAAGCTCTATTTTAGATCTCTTAGACATAGGGTTTTGGCAGATTCTTTCCCTTTGGATGAGCAGATCACTAAACAATGCTGGGAAATATTGATCTTGCTTTTCTCAGCAGCAACCCAGATACTCGTTTATGGAGCCTTTTATTTGGACATTTCTGGTCCCAATGGGACACATACAGGGACGTTCTTATTCTTTATAGTCAGCGTGGCTGACTGTTAGCTCTGTCCCAACAACTCAGATCTTCAAGACGTTAGCTGGCAGATTTGGAGTTTTCGATTGTTTTCGACCACAGGGTGTTGCCCTGTGGTCCGCCAGCTTCTGCCTCCCCAAGCAGCTGTGGTGCATTTTGTTCACACAGATGAATCACTGATGTTCCGTGTCACAGCCCAGGAACCCCAGACCATTGCGCTGTGTGGTCTGTGACTTCCACTGCAGAACTTTCTGAGTGGTGGCGGTCGAGGTTATTGTGTGGACACCACCCCAGGACTTAGTGACGCAAAACAGCCAGCATCTTATGGGCTCAGTGATTCTGTGGCTCAGAAATGCAGCGGGCGGAGAGAGAATGGCCCATCTCTGTTCCGGGATGTCTAGGATGTGTTGGCCAGAGTGGCTTAAAGGACTGGCCGCCGGCTGTGGGGCTTGTCTGCGTCAGTTCTAGATGGTCGTGGGCGCTCAGCGAGAACGTCACCATGAGCACCCGGGGTGTTTGTCTGCATCCTCTCTGCGTGACTTGCACTTCTCACAGTGTGATGGTCGAGTGGCGGAAGCGAAGGGCTGCGCTTAGAAGTCCCAGAGCTTCGTCTGTTATTACTGTAGTAAAGCGCCTCGATAGTGGTGAAAACAAGCAGAGTTACTCCATGGTTTCTGGAGGCTGAGTGTTGGAAGTGGCATTGCTGGCTGCCTCTGCCTCAGTCTCTCTCACAAACCTGCAGTCAAGGTGTCACCTGGGGGTGCAGTGAATTCAAGATTCAAGATTCAGTTGGTCCCCCTTCAAGGTAGCTGTGTGTGCCTGGCAGTTCCTCACTGGCCACTGGTCTTGCGTCACTGTTCCTCACCCCGCCACAAGGCCGCTATGTCGGGCTGCTCTTTGCATGGCCACTTGCTTCCCCCAGCAGGGCGACCACAGAAGACAGCCCCTTCTTCTCGTAATGAGAATTTTTGCCACTATACTCCTGGTAATATTCAAATACACAATATAGCAGTAGTGACCGTAGTCACCGTGCTGGAGGTGTCTTGCCCGTGACCACCTTCACCCATTGCACACGCACACCAACCCCACCTCTGACACCACCACGCTGCTCTCTGGAAGGGGCTCTGCATATAGATGAGATCATGTTCTACTACTCTGTCTGCTTGACTTATCTCACGTCGTGTGGTCCCTTCACATTCCACTCATGTAGCTGCAGACGGCAGGATTTCTTTTTATGATTTAGATGGAAATCACATTTTTCATTGTGGCATCATTTGCGTGCGATATTAAGTTTCAAGGGAATAGATTCATACCTCAATGTGTAGATTTACACTGCACACCCCCTGCCAGTGACTCGACCTTCTTTTTAGTTCCCTCCATCCTCCTCCTTCCCCTTCTGGTAAGATTATTTATGTTTTTGTTCGTTCGTTCACTTTACTTCTTTATAGTCCACGTACAAGTGAAAGACTTGTATTTTTCTTTCTCTTTCTGCCTTACTTAGCTTAGCATAACCACCTGAAGTTCCACTCAAATAGTTGTAAAGGCGAGATTTTGCCTTTTTTTATGAAACTGAATAGCATTTCATTGAGTGTTTATTTACCACATCTTTACCCAGTTACTCGTCCCCAGGCCAGAACTCGGGGCCTGTGCAGGTCCTTGTTTGGGAGCTGAATCAGACCTGGCTGCACTGAAATCCTGGTCAGGCGAGGGCTCGTTTTGCTCTGCAGACTGGGGAGCCATGGACTGTGCCCCTGTATGTAGGGCATTGACTGGTGTCCACAGCTTCCGTAGGCTCTTGCTGGGTTCCCTGGTTGGACCTGCAGACAAGTTTGCATTCATCGGAGAGCCAGGCTGTGGATTAGTCTCACTGCCTGGGCACCAGGGAAGTGGCAAAACTCTTGTTGTCGAAACTCAAAACTCACCCACACTCCAAGTGCCCTGGCTAAACAGGGCCACTGACTCTGCTCTGTAAGGTGTTACTCTGCCTGTCCTCTCACCTCGAGTGCCACTGCGCCACCGTCTCCAGGAGTTGTCTCCATCGCGGTAGAAATGGGACTCATACTTGCTGTGGGCAAATGGTAAGACAGCAAAACGCATTTGAGGACCCAAATCAGGTGGAGCTGTACCCCAAGATCTGATCTGCTGTGTTTCCTGGTTTGAGGTGCCCCAACTTTGCTTTGCAGACGAGCAAGGAAGGCCCTGGTCGGAGTTACTGTCCGGTCACTGCAGGGATGAGCTCAGTCTGCAAGTCCGTGTGCTGGGAGCGGCACATCTTTCCCATCCTTTCTGATTTCCGTGACTGGAGTCCTTTGTTTCTTGTATTTTTTTCATAGTTTGCATGATTTTGGTCTTTAAATTTATGAAGACTTGTTTTATAGCCTGACAGGTGATCTAATCTGGAGAATATTCCTTGTTCACTTGTGGAAAATGTTTACTCTGCTGTTTTCGGATGACATGTTGTGTGTCTGCCGGGGTCTGGTTGGTTTCCAGTGCTGTTTGAGACTTGTTTCCTTACGGATCTGCTGTTTCTGTTCATTCCGGGAAGTGGCTATGGAGTCCCCCCTCTTACTGTAGAACTCTCTACTCTTTGCGTCAGTCCGCCCATGTTACTACACATCTTCTGGAATTCTTTGGTTAGGTGATGTATGTTAGGTGTATGTATGCTTATTGTTAAATATTCTTGTTGAAATTAACCTTTTTTTTTTTTTTTTTTTAAAGGAAAGGTGCAGGCAGGAATGAAGGTGATTAGGCAGACAGGAAGAGAGAGAGCAGGAGGAAGCATCTTTATTTTATTTAGTTCACACTAGTTGCTTCCCCCCCAGGCCCAGGACTTGAACTGCCTAGGGGCTTGTGGTTTGCTCCTTCAGAGGCAGTTGACCCAACTGCTGCTCCACCAGGGCGCACCATAAATGAACCTTTATCAATATGTGATATCCTTCTTTGTCTTTAGAAACTTTTTTACTTAATTCTATTTTGTTTGATGATAATATAGCTAACTCCCCTACCTTTGTGATTACTGGTTATTTTCTTAGCAGTTACCTTGCAGATTACAATTAACTTTGTAAATTTTTAATTACCTAATTTGAGTAATGCCAGTTTAGTTTAAATAGCATCTTGACACTCTGCTTCTTATGGGTCTCTCCCTTTGCATTGCTATGTTCACAGATTCTATCTTTATTTCTATGTATCCAGTAACAAATGTATAGTGATTGTTTTTACATTTGCCTTTTAAAATATATAGGAAAAAGGCGTTACCAAAGCACAGTAATCTTGACTTCTTTCTTTGCCTGCTCTTACTGTCGCCAGTATTCTTTCCTCCTTTCTTCATGTGCTTTGAGTTACTCGCTGTGTGATGTTTTCATCTTCAACCCTGAAGGGCGCCCCTTTGGAATTTCTCGTGGAGCAGGTCCAGCCGGTAACAACTCTCCCTTACTTTTGTTTACCTGGAGATGTCTGATGTCTCCTTTATCCCTGAAGGATACTACTTTTGTCAGATTAGAATTATTTGTTGACTCGTTTGTTCTTTAATTTCGTCAGTTGAGATGTGTCACCCTCTGCCTTATAAGCTCCTTGGTTTCCATATCTGCTATTAATCTTATTTTTTCTTTTTTTTATGGCAGTGGTTTTGTTTTACAAGTTAAAATAAATGTGTGTAGGTTCCCCATATGTGCAATTTCTGCTATTCTTATTGAAGATGCCTTGCATGTAACAAAACCACTTCTCTCTCGCTGCTCTCTCTGACTTTTGATAGTTTGATTGTCATGTGCCTCAGTTTGGGTCTGAGTTTGTCCTGCTTGACATTTGTTGGACTTTAGATTCCAGTCTGTTAACAGTTCGGGGAGTTTGGGTTCATTGTTTAATTTTTCCCCCACCCCTTAGCGCTCCCATCTCTCTCGGATGTCTGTGATGTGGATTTTGGAGTGCTTCCTGGTATCTCAGCAGTCCTTCGGATTCTGTTCATTTTCACCCTTTTTTCCGCTCCTCACACTGGATAAATTCAACTACGTTATCGTCAGGTTTGCTGGTTCTGTATTCTGCCTGCTCAGATCTACCACTGAAACCACTAGTGAATTTGTTTTCTTTTAAATGTAGTACTGTAGGACGAGCGTCTGTCACTAGAGTGCGAGCAGCCTACACAGCTACCGTGCTAACTCGCGATAGGGTGATGCTGGCGGGTCAGCCAGCGCTCTGAGAGGCGCTTTCCTGCAGCAGTTCTGACAGGAGGGGGCTCACAATCACTTCATTAAAAAGGAGGGGCTCTATGGTCACCAGCATAGGAAGTCTGCTATGTCACAGGTCATTCTGACTACTCGGCTCATGTCCCAGATCATCAGTTTGTCTCCACAGATGCTA
>RJWH01001442.1:0-200088 GCA_004363575.1 Solenodon paradoxus
TGGTGGTGGAGGTGGAGGTGGTGGAGGAGGTGGTGTCCTCCACTGCAATCCAAATTACCTGGGTCCAGGTGCTATTCTTTCTCTTCTCTAGAGTACTAGGAAATGATGAAATCATCTCTCCAAATGACCTAACATTGCATATCAGTAGTTAATATCCTAAAGTAGATTCTTATGCATTTTGTTCCTCCATGTAGATATTGTGACCTCTTTGTAATACTTAAATATTTAATAGATAAAATGTGACCCGTTCCAAATGAATATCAGCATTCCCTTCAATAGTTTCTGTGAATTACGGCAATTAGGTTCAAATTCTAAGGAATATGCGTTTATGCCCACCCCCCCGCTCCTTTTGAGGGGAGAAATTATCTATGTCAGTCATTTGGGGGAAATAGTTTGGAGGTTTTCCTAAAACTGCATGTGTGTGTACATAACACATACATATATATGTATATGTACTATATACATGCATAGATATACATATACAAATATGTGCATATATACATGTATATAGACATGTATAATTAAATATTGAAAAAAATGAGCATAGTCTGATAAGAGTATTTATATGTTTACTGCCCTGTTAAATGAACATGGAATGACTCTAGTTCTTGGACAGAAAAGTTATGCTTGACCTCTGAGAGGCCCCAGTGGCTTTCTTTAATGAATGTCAGTGCCTTATCTGTAATTAGCTTAGAAATATAGAAATGTAATGCTGCTTCTTAAAAATTGGAACACAAATTCTGAGTTAAAGTCTAAGTAGTTGTCACTGCTACGTAGAGGCAACTAGTCATAGGCAAGGCTTCTTCAGAGGTGGGGAAGCTTGCTGGGTTAACCTGGTTTCAAACAGGCAATCATGGGTATTTCCTTAGTCTGTGTATTTCCCAGTGACCAACCAAAGGCAAAGCTTGGCAAATTCAGCAAATCTCTTCAAATGTCCCAAGTACCAGAGCAGAAAAAGTTGAAAACATCTTCCAGAAAAATCTCATTTCCACGGAGAGCTGTCAGCTACGAAAGAGCAATTAGGGAACATTGAGTCCAAATCTACCACTTTTACTGGAAGACAGTCTAGTTATAATTAAGAAGATGAATCTGAGAGATAAACAGACTCGGATTTAACTTGTCACTCCAAAATTCACTAGCTGGGCTCTAAGCTAGTAATAGTACTGCAGTGTCTGACTTCTATGAGCTTTCAAAATGGGAGGCTCACAAAATTATGGCAACATAGAAAATGGTCAATAAGTATTAACCATGAGTTCCAGAGGAAGGAAGAAAATTTCCTGAAGTCACATACTTGGCCAAGAGCAGGATTAAAACCAAACCACCCCCAACTTGATTTTTATGCCAATGCTCTTTCAACTCAATGATGTCATCAAACTATGGCCTATGGGTCAAATATGTCCTGTTGTCTGGTGCTGTAAATAAAGTTTTGTTGGAACACAGCCACATTCACTCAGATACATATTGCCTTTGGTTGCTGTGATTAGGTGGCAGAGTTGAGTATTTGCAATCCACAAAATAGAAAATATTTAGTAAGTGACCGTTTATTTAAAAAAAAAAAAAGTTTACTGAAACTTTTGACTAGGACCAGACTTCAAATCTAGATATCTTAGGAAAAGTGAATAAGTTTCGTTATAATCATTCCTATATCCTTGGTGGTATTATCCAAAAAGGTAGACATTTGTTTTCTAAAGCCTTGGTGGAGATACCCTCTGAGGATGATCTGGCCTCAGAAAAGAGCTGATTTTTCCTGTACCTCTACTTACCACAAGCAGATCACCAAAAGCTGGTTTTCAACAGAGGAAATGGTGACTGAATATACCCTAGAGTTTCTGCTAAAAGCAGCACCTCCAGAGTCACCAAAGTTATCACACACAGCGTAGATTATGACATAGGCCCATGACATTGTATATTTTAAAACATAGCCACTGAAAGTACGTATTGAATGCAAATCAGAAGTTCATGAAACTAGAGGCCACTTGCAACATAGGGAGGAGGACTGACCCTGTATAAAGGGTTCACAATCTGAACTGGCTCCTTTAAGATGCAAATTCTATTGCAGGAACGTTGTCCACAGGTAACTCAAATATGAAAAAATAAAATGAAATGTAGTGCCATCTATAATTATGAACAACTTTTATTTGAGCTAGATAAGTTTTTTTAAGGAAAGGTACAGCAGGATGAAGATGAGTAGGCAGGCAGGCAATAAAAAAGAGGAGAAAGAAGCATCTTTATTTTATTTTTATTTAGTTGTTCACACTGGTTGCTTCCCTCTGGGTCTGGGAATCAAAGCCATGGGTATGTGGCCAGTTCTCTTTGGAGGCGATTGACCCCAACCGCTGCTCCACTAGGGCGTGCCTAGTTAGATAAAGATTTTCAGAAAACCCAGGACATATTTAATATCACAAAACGGTCACCAAAAATGTCGGTGTGGTAAAAATAATATTTATTGGAAACTAAAAATGGAGATAAAGCATAGATCACTGGGAATGGTAAAGTTTTATTTTCACCAATTGTCTTCCAAATCAACTTATTATTAGGGTTCTCATGGCATAAGAAGAGGTGGTAGTTTTCCACAGGAGTTCATTTGGGATTGAGGTTGGTGATGTTTGAAGTGAGGGCGGTGCCCCTGGGTCTCTGCACTTTAAGCTGTGCTCATTTTAAAACAAAGCTTCCACAGAAATATCTTCAGAAATGGAATTAAGTATAGGGCAAGATAGGGAAAGCAAAGGCTTTAGTGCTTAAGTAGTATAATAAGCCATGTGTACATAGTAAACACTCAAGAAATTACAAGATTTAATTTTCCACTGCTGTTTGTTTTTATGTAATGAAATCATGTTTGATGATATTATCCTGTTGGCAGATACGCAAGAATTATAAAGTCAGCTGGAGAGTAATTTGCAGGGTTACATTATTATGATGTGTTACAGTGTGTGTCTTTTAATCTACTGCCTTTCGATTAAATAATTATTTTAATATTTAATTGAAAAGTCTCTTAGGAGAAAAAAATACACTAAAGAAGTTTCTTCCTGTCCTTTGGAGGCAGTGTTAGAAAGGATGGATGTCAGGAAGGGGGATACCCAAGGGGAAACTTGAAAGACAAGTAGAAACAGATACAAGGAGAGAGGAGGAAAATAATGTTTAAAATAAAGGAGTTCTTCTGGAAAATAGTTGAGAAAGAGAGGTGAAAATGAAATAGGAGAAATCAAAAGAAACATTTAAGAGAGATCAGAGAAGCCGGGAAGAAATGTCAGAAAGAAGTTGAGAAAGAAAGAAGATGGCAGAGGAGACAAGGAGATGGAAATGTCAGAAAGAAATCGAGAAGAAAGAAGAAGCTGCGGCAGAGTGGAAATGTAGGTCAAACAATGAGCAAAAGCTGAAAATGAGTTGGGCTTATGGAAGAACAATCACAAAGGTAATTAGTAAGAAGGACAAAGAAGAATCTCAAGGAAGGAAGGAAAGGGGAGGAGGTGGAATGTGAGAACAAATTATAGGTGGTTCTCCCAAACCTCCCTTTTTAAATTTCCCCCTCCCACAGAGCTTCCGCACTTCCTCTTCCTGCTTCTCTTGACTTCTCAGTTGCAAAGCTGATACCAAAACTGAGGAAGCTGGCAGATACTTTAAAAGTAGGATGGAAAGGCTTCTGGGAGGAAGACAGTAGTCACTGAGTCTCCTGACCTCCTCCAATTTCACTGACAGATGCCAGTGGCCCTGCATGGAGCAGTCTCCTGGGCTTAGCAGCAAAGGACTCGTGGATCAAAGCGAGAAGCTCTCAGACCCCTAGTGATGGATGGTGGTCTCATCTGGACAAGTATTTTTCGTCCTTGCGTTAGAACCAGAAATTAACTGACAACAGTTTCTTGCAAGACCTTAGTTTTGTCTTTTCTGAAGTTCTTTTCTGATTGGATAATGATTTTCACAATTCCTGGTGTTACACTTCTGTATGCAAGTTGGTTAAAGTCTTATCTTCCGGGGATTTTATCCTAAGACCTTCTTAAATCACTCATTCAACTCTCTCACTTAACAAATATTGAGATGCAAATACTAGGTGTCAGACACACGGTAGAGAATGGAACTAAATTAAAGAACAAAACGGAGTTCCTGGATCTAAGTAGCTTGCAGTCAAGTGATCTGGCTGATAATAAGGGCAGTTGCTGCCTCAGGAGGGGAAACCTTGGGGTGCTGTAGGAGGGCACACAGAGGATATCCAGCCTTTCAGGGATGAGGATTAGAGGGTCCTGAGAGTCAGGGAAAATGTAATAAAATTAAAAAACTAATTTGGAGGAAATTTAAACCTCAGATGTTAGGGTCTGGGGAAGACTAGGTTAGATAAACTTCAGAAACTTTTTTTAATCTTCCCAAGATTTTCTGATCTGTGATCCCAGAAGATGAAATATATCCATGCTCTCAGTCAAAGTGATGTTAGTGCTGCTGCTGTTGATAAAACAGCAATTAGTACTTGTCAACCACTTACTCTATGGAGACACCGTAGTAAGAGCTTCACAATATCAATGTATAATCTTCAGACCATTAGTAGGCACTACTGACATTCTCATGTTGCCAGTGGTAAAAGTGAATCACTGAAAGAATTTATAAGCTACCCCAAATTGTATTCATCTACAAGTTGGTTTGGAAGCCCAAGGGTTTGTCACTCTAAAATTTGTGTTTCGAATCATTTTATCAATGTTCTCATCCTCTTCTTAAAACATCACCTATGTTTAATCTTTTTCTTTAAGTCGATTAAGTTTTAAAAGAGGAATCCATAACACAAACATTTTTGGAATGCTGGTATCATATAACATAAAGAAAAGGCTATCATAAGAATATGAATGTACTAATACAAAACAAAATCGTCCACTCTGCTTCATAAAAAGGAAGATTATCAAGTTTCAAATGTCCTAAGGCTGTATTACATTGGCATACCATGTCCAGACAGTCTCTTTGAAGTAAGTAAAAGATTTAAAATTTACCAACGGAATTATTTTGTGATTCAACTTTATCCTCAAACAACTGAAATTTCTTGTAGATTCTCAAGGCGTGGGGGTTCAGACTTTGAGAAACACCCCCTTGTCTTGCCCCAGGGCAATGAGCCAAGGTGACTTACAGAAAACACACAGCAACTATAGCAACACTAACAGGATTTTGAGGAAGCAGAGACTCAAGCTTTCATTAGATGTGGTGGAGTAACATGGGAATATGCCAACGGGTCCTATTTCTGCAACTCATTGGCTGGTTTTATTACCTGTAAAAATCAGAAGCTTAAAATAAATGCTGTCAAAACCTTTTCTACCTCTATCACTTTAATAATTTGGGAAAGCTTGATGGAACCTGCTGCTTTCTGTGGCCACCAGAAAGAAATCAGTAAAGACCCTTTTATATGTTATATTCGACTTTGCCCTGAAAGAATTTCACTGGTGGGAAATGATACTAAAATGTTTTCAAGGATCTGTCAGACAAGGAGAAGTGGGAGGATATTACCTTGCCTTGATGAATGACATTTCTTTGAGTTAGAAGTTCCTGGAGCATTTGGTTGAGACGATGATGATGATCCTAAAACAGCCACAGGGCTCGCCCTGGGGATCTAGCGGATAAGGCCACCGATGTAGTCCACATACGTCCCAAGGACCCAGGTTTGAGATCTGATGCTGAGAGAAACAACGAAGATGAACAGCTAAATAAAGTAAATAATTGCTTCTTTCTCCTCTGTCTTCCTGCCTGCCCACCTTCATTTCTGTCTGCATCTTTCCATTAAAATAGATAACAATAAAAATAAAAACAACATCTGCTTAGGGACTTTCTGATGATTAAATCATATTTGTAAAGTATTTTAGTACTTAATACAAGGGATCATTTTTTTTTTTATAATTCTAACTATGAGCTTTGAGTTCCATTGCTAAATGATCTGAGTAGTCTCTATAGAGAGCTGTTTGCCATACCTTGTTGTCAGCTGTCAAATAGCTGGTCTGGTTAGAGCTGCCATTGTGAATTCTCCAATTTACCTATCCATGTCTTTTTTGAAATTCCTTGTTTCAACTGGAGTGTAATGTGTACAATGCTTAAGGTGTTCAATTTACTTCTATACAGCAGGGTCAAAAGATTGATTCTCTGTCCTACTGCTAAGAAGATGAAGAAAGTATGCTTACTCACTATTAATTATTTCCCATAATATGTATATGTGTGTATATATATTGATATTATTGAATATACACACACACACATATACACACTTTCATTAACCTTGACCTAGTACGTTGGACCATCTGCCCATTCTCCATCAACCCCAATAACACGTACCTATCGATTAATTTGTGCTATTATATTCACTGCTTAGAACAGTACTCAGCCTGTAGTATTTGCTGTTAAAATGATCAATGAACTTGGTGAGTGAATTAATAAAAATAATGTGCTACTGTAATTCTTACATCCTTTATAAATAATCATTTTGTCATTTAAGTTAATAAACCAAGGTAGTATATTTATTGTATTGTCATTCTAAATGTCAGATATTGGCCTCAATTTTAAAGGCATTTAAAGCAAATTATATCCTCTAAATCCAGACTTCTACTTTCTTTCAGGTAGATTCTGTCCACACACTGATAATATGTCCATGTGTTGGCCTCTGTTGAATATTGTCTCTCTACTCAACATGTATTCCATCCTCTTCCTTACAGAAGGCTGATTTTCTTCTTAGCTCATCTCCAGACAGCCCTATGTCTCTAGAAAAGTTGATATTACCCACTGCTCCAGGCTATGGCTGAGTGATGTAAGGGAAATCCAATTTTCCTGTGAAAGGTTAACTCAAAAATGACCAGAACTCTATACATGCTGATGCAGTGTCTGTCGTGGGCTTTGTGAAAAGGTTTCTCTATCTCCAAGAGGATGCCTGATAGATGATCTTTTTCTCTTCTGGTTCAATGCCTGCAATTGCTGCAGCCAGTTGGCCCCCTGCCTGAGGATGATGCAACTATACAACTGAGTCACCCAGTCTAAAGCCTGCTCCACCTCGGGACTTCCTGTTATGTGAAATAATGACTCCCTTTCTGTTTAAGATCTTGTACTTGACACAGGTTCTCTTCTAACACCCATCTTAGTATAGTGGTTCCCAGTAAAGTGGGTCAAATTTCTGTGTGAAGAGGAGTCCCTAGATTTCTGCACACTGCTAAAGAACACTTACGCATGGTAAGATAGTTACATAAATGCAAACTCAACTTCTGACTTGTGGATTTCTAGCAATTATTTGGTAATTTAAAAGTAGGGTGCTCTGAGAATTTAAAGGGTAATGAGGAAAAATGATTTCCATCCTAGAAAATAAAATTTGTGTTTCAGAAAAAGTCCTTAACTAATAGTCTGGATATTTCTAGTCCCTATATAGGGGACCTCAGGCAATATACTGAAACTCTCCCAACTTTAGATTGCTATTTGTAAAATGAGAAAAATACATCATTGACTTGTCTTCCAAGTGGTGCTGTTGTGAGGATGAAATAACATACGGCAAATAAAAAAAAAATCACTGTAAATTAGGTGTGCCCAGGTGGCTTCCAGGTCGAGCCCAAGATCTTGGGTTCACGACCCTGGGCCAGGGGGAACAAACAGAAATGAACATAAATGTAAATAAAATAGTGCATTCCACATGGAAAGAGCGATTTTTTGTTGTGATATTTTTACTAATGCTAATTTATTCCTTTGCTTTGCTCCTCACTCTGACTCACCTTCTAAAGTGAATCATTGCTACAACTGTCCAGGTCATAATGTGAAGAAATTATGCTTTTTTTCAAGTGTCCCAGTTTTTGTTGTGTCTCTTGACTTTCAATGCTAGTACATCAGCATGAACATATCAGTTTATCAAAGCCTGAAGTCCTAGTTTACTCTAGACATCATATATACCCATTGAATTATAGCTGATGATTCTTGCCTCATCTGACCACATCCTCAATTCAAAGACTATAATTCATGGCTTTTATATCTAGGATTGGTACTTGAATCCCATTAGAGAGAGAAACACTCATTTTCTATGGAAAATCCTGGCAAGCTTGGGGAAAATAAAAACAAAAGGAAAACTCCTTTATTCTTTTTTAAAAGTACCTCGAAACTTAAATCACAAAACAATGTTAGAAAACAGAATACTAAGCCTTAATACTCATAGGCTAGAGTACGAGGGTATGAATGTTAAGTGTGTGAATCTTGGCAGATGCATGCAAGAGGAAGGGGAAGGAGATGACTTATCATAGGAAGTAAAATTAAGGCAGGGATGGTACCCTCTGCATGAGGGCTGCTGTGGTAAGAGGGTACAAATGAATCCAACTGGGCACAGACAGCTAAAGCATAAATAGATATAAGTACAAACATGTATGTATACATAAAAATATACACAAATACACATATATAATATCTGAAATTTTTATAATTATAGACTGCTGCTACAAATACCTAATATAAACTATTGCTAAATATACTCATATTTTCCTTATAAACCCAAGGCTTAGATAGGGATTATTATTCTTTTCCTATGAATTAAGAAATTGAAGCTCAGAGAGACTAACTGATTTATCTTAGGTTGCAGAGCTGGTTGGGTTTAAGTTGGAATTTCAAATGATATTTCTGAATTCATAGTCCAGAGCTCATTCCACTCTCTAGTGAGGATGATAGACTCACAAATGACTTAGTCTAACCCACCTTTAATTTAAGGACTAATTGTACATTTGATTAATTCAACAGTTCATCATTTTATACTCAAAGTGAAAAATAGCAATATTGCTACTATAGCCAATGGGATATATAACATTTTCACTAACCCCAATCACCAGAAACATGTTAATCTAAAATCATCATAATCATATTAATATCTTGTTTTCATTTCTTCTGGTTCATAAATGATCAGGGTTTATACAACATTAAGAGAAATATAAAACAATAACAAGAGGTGTGCCCTGGTGGAGTAATGGTTAGGCCACATAGCCCCCGAGTTCGAGACCTGGGTCCAGGGGGAAACAACCAGTGTGAACAACTAAATAATAAAATAAAATATTTCTTCCTCTCTCTTCCTGCCCGTACTTTTCCTTTAAAAGAGAATAAGAAGAAAAGTATATAACTCCTGTGAGGACGGAACAGTCCACTGGATGTTTATGTTCTCGCTTGGACAGTGGCTTGCTGTGTGGCCTTGGACAAGTCTTCTGTGCATTCAGTACATCAACTGCATCATCTATAATATAATCACAGAGTCTATACCTCTCTAAGGCGCTGAATAGAAGTGATTGTGCCTCCAATTAAGGCACAGAAGGAGTGACCTATGGAGGTTTCTTGTCCCTTCACAATTTTTCAGTAAAAAAATGCCAAGGATTAGACAAGTCTCTGGGTTCATTGAGTCCTCTTCTGCGATGATGATTGTTCCTACTTCTCTAGGGCCATGTTGATTGCCATGGCTCAAAACTAATTTGAGAAACCTAGGCTATTGTTGAAGGACAATTTATTTTACCATGGTAAACTTTTAAGGATCTTATTTGCGTAATTCCTTGCATTAATGATAGAATTTCATTCAAATCTACTGGGTCATAGGCCCTGGGTCATTGCAGTGACTGCTTTATGCATTGAATGGATTATTGTTCTAGCATAAGGGCTAATGTGTTACAAAGCAGTGGTGAGGAAGGGCAGATAACATTTTAGCCTCAAGCCATCATACACAACTAAATTTCTCTGCACTTTAACATTGTGATGGGTCAGATGCTGCCTGTTTTCTGGGCATTATTCTTTATTTACACATCATTTGTCTTTCTTAAATGCATTTAATATACAGTGCTTTGGGGTTTGAGTCAGAAAAACTAGTCATGCTTGCTAGCCATATTGAATCTAGACTAGTCAAAGTAGTTATCTATGCCTCAGGTCTCCTCATTTGAGAGTGGAATTTATGATCCACTACACAGCTTTTGGGAGGATCGAGTAGGTGACAGGCCCAGTAATTCCAAGTAAAACCTGGTTAACTTCAGTGGGATTTAATGACAAGGAGAGGCTGGGACCTTGAACCCAACCACCCCTGGGATGGGGCAGTGGCAGGCTGGGACTCAGCTCCAGATGGCGGTGCAGTTAGGAATTTTAGGCCAGCCAACACATCTCCACATTTATAAGAAACATGTGGTAGGAGTCATGTGGTGCCAAGAGTAAAGTGACTTTATAAGATCATGGCTTATAAAGTTTAGCAGATCTGATTTTAAATCTTCCACTTTGTTAGCTATGTTGAGTATTTAGCCTCCTTCATCCTCAATTTGCTTATCTGTATAATGAAAGTAAAAATATTTTCTTATAATACTGTTGTGAAACAGTCAAATAAGGCACTTAGCAATCTCCTGGACACAGTAAATTGTCATTAGGCTGTTATTATTAGGGGAATTTAGCATTGCATTTTTTAAAAGAAAGATACAAGCAGGAATGAAAGCAGATAGGCAACTAGGAAGGAAGAGAGAGGAGGAAGAAGCACTTTACTTTATTGTTATTTAGTTTTTCACATTGGTTGTTACCCCCGGATCCCCAGTCTTGAACCCAAGTCCTTGGAATGCATGTGGGGGTGCTCCAGTTGTTCTAGACTGCTAGGCCACCAGGGAGCACCGGATGCATTCTTATTTCTTTTATTTACTTGTTTATTTCGGCTGTTCCCCTTGATCCTGTGATGTGAACCCATGTCCTTGGGATGTATGTGAACTGTGTTAGGCCGGAGGTGGCAGACCCAACTGCTACCCCACAAAGACATGCCTAATATTACATTTCGGCGAGTGATTTCTCATGGAGGAAACCATGGGATGATTGAGATGATTCTCATGGAGGAAGCTATGTCCATGTCAGGAAATTGAGAGGACAGTACTTGAGTATCTAGTCAAGGATACAGCATTGGAGAAATTTATCAGATTTCTGGGCTCAACTAATATTCTAGGCTGTGGGGAGGTGGGGGGAAAGCAGTGAAGCCCCAAACTTAGGGACTGAGACTTTATTTATATAAATAAGACAGGAGGCCAAACAGAGTCAGTTAGCTGTGTTGGCCCCAGGGGGTGAAGGAGAACATTAAGAAAAGTGCCTCAGGGGGATTCTGGAGCCCTAGGCTGGGATGGATCTAAATTGAAAGCCCAGAAGTCTTCACAACTAGTAGCAAATCAACCACTAAGAACAAGCTAGGATTTGATGAAGTCTCTGAAGATCTTTCATGAACTACAAAGTACTAAACTTATGCAAGATTGCATTAGTGTTAGCAGAAGGACGGTGGACTCAGTTTCTTCCCAGGAGAAAGAGGACAGTTGAAAATATTTGTCTGTGTCACCCAGATACCTGCAATGAAGCATCTATTGGGAATAGGATTCACACAGGCAAATAACAGTCCTGGGAGTGAGTTCCTGAACCACTGAAGTATGTATGAAATGGTACTCTTCCTTAAAGAGAGTTTTAGTGTCTCAGTCTGGTGAGAGATGTTTGTTCTTTCTTCATTTTCCTTTTCTCCCTTAAAGGAAATATTGACTGAAATGAATGATACCACATAGATAGGCACTAAGAAGCATTTGCCCCATTTTTTGGATATCAAGAAGATAATTTGACACTAATTCAAGTACAATTCCTTTATTTGACAAAGGAGGAAATTGTGGTACAGTGAAAAGTAATTTTGGCCTTCCCTCTTAGCTGTGTGACCTCCAGAAAGCCACTTAACTCTCTTAAATTCTATTCTGATAGGAAAAAGGAGAAGATATTTGTGCCGATATATTTCAGGACTTTTTGTTTTGCTTAAATGAGATATTAAAAGCATAAACTTTTGTGAATGGCAGTGTATAATTTGTAGGTAAGTAGTTAATCAGTTGGTAATATTCTGAGGTATCATAAATCTAGGTCACCATATCAGTTTCTCTCCTACTTCTGGGAACATATTGACTGGTCTAAGTTGTCTACCTTCCTAAATTCAGTTAAAATTATAAATGTTTGTTTTTTTCTCCTGTCTATTCCTTTAGGGGTGTGCTTTTCAAATTTAATATTTGTGATAATTATCTGGCAAACTTATTAAGATAAAACTTCTATAGTCCTTTCTCAAGAGATTTTGATTTAGTAGGTTTAGGTTAGGACCCAGTTTTCCATTACTGTTGGGATATGGGGCTTAGTTACATAAATATGTATAAATATGAATTGAAATTTGTCCGTAGTCAAATAACTTTTTATTAAATGGTTGACAGATTATGTTGTAGCAGTAGAGCCCAAAGCTGGGAATCTGAAGACCTGGAATGCATTCCTGACTCAGATACCAACCCAGTACTTAGTACAAGGTAGGAGTTCAATCAATATTTATCTTAATGAATGGATGAAATAACTTGTCTTGTGATGTTGGGTCAGTATTACTTCCTCTTTCTATGTTTCAGTTTCCTCATCAGTAAAATAAAAGGGTTGAACTAGACAATCTCTAGTATTCTTTGCAGTTTTGAATGTCTTTGACCTTTCCAACTGTGAGGCCTGCTATGGAAAGAAAGAACTCCTAGAAAGTTGTTTTAAGCATCTTGCAAAGCAACGCTATTTCTTCCAGAAAATAAAGCTTTTCTCAATAATTTATTTTTATTTGCCAAGTTATCATTTCTGTTGAGCTGAATTAATGGAATTTTTTAATGTGATTAATTTCATTTCATAGAATATGTTTAGCTAAAGGGTGACTAGTGTGGCTAAGTTTCTAAGAATTGATACCCAACTTCTAGAAATGCAGAGATAACTTAAAAAAAATCCATTATTTTCTTATGCTATCTGTAAATGAACATTGCCCCAAGTTAATCTACAACTTTGATATTTGGTAACCTAACCTTTATTTTATAATTTAATACCATTAAATAAAATATTATTATTTAGTAGCACCAAATAAAAAGGAGCCTAATTATTTTGATCAAGTTACCATTTTAGTCCAGATCTTTATATCTTTACCAGTCTCCCAATGATTTTCTTTTCAATCTATCTTTGTTCTGCTTTCATGATTCTTTCCTCAAAAACATCTTTTGAAAAATGTTGTAAATATTTAGCAGTTCTCATTAGAATAAAAACCTTTTATTAGGGTATAAGGATGGCATTTGAAATGTCTCTTAAGTTTTCAGCTGAGATTCTTTTGCTATTACTCCTTTCTTTAGCATACTAGGAATCTGAGAATTTATGATAATCCATCATGTTTTAATTCAAGCTGTTTCCTCTGCTTAGAGTGACTCTTCTTTGACTCTGTTTATACTTGCTAAGACATAAAGCTTAGTTCAAATGTCAATTCAACTTTGCGGCCTCCCTTATTTATTTACCTTGAAGGAAACGTCCCCCTTCAAACGTCCACAGTAGATTTAAAAAGGCAAGATTCCATCAGATGGAAGAAGAGGGAAGGCATCTCAGGCAAAAGGAATAACAAGAACTAAATTATAAAAGAAAAAAATCATTACATGGTATCAATTCAAACCTTTGTTAAGCATAAACAATAGTAATTGTAAGACTACTAATATATACATAGACTAAATATTCAAAATAATAGCATAATAAAAGTTCATGTATCCGCCATTTACCCTAAAAAATAACATGTTGCCAAATATATAGAAGTTCCTGTCTCATGGCCTTCTCTTCCCCTCAACAGTAGCCACCTCCTTAAATTTGGTATTTTTTGTTCTTTTCTTGCTTATTTTTTAAAATATAAGTTTGTTCCTTGTATAAGGTCATCTAAGAATTTTGTTTGGATTTCGTGTTTTAACTGAATATAAATGTTATTATATACTATATTCCCGTCATTTGTTTTTCTTATATATTTATGAGATTGTGTCCATATTGATTTGAGCATTTCTGCATATGTCATATCTTTACTGGTCTGTCTTATTTCACAGTATGAATAAGCAACAAATCACTTATCTAAACCTGTTCTTAGTGTGTATTTGTAATTTTGTTTTGATTTATTCTTTTACTTTCCTATTTTTTATGTTGCGAAAAATATTTTAATATTCTTGTACATACCTACTGCAGAGGCACAAGAGTGTCTGAGATTCACACTGAAGATCTGCATAACTTGCTTGTGTGGTGTGTGTACACACACACACATACACACACACACACACACACACACACACACACATATATATATATATATACACATGTACATTTTCAACTTTGCTGCATAGTTAAGGGTAGATTTTCCAAAATGTTTTGAAATGGTAATTTGTTATGACTAAACCTTGATGTCTAAGAAACTGTTGAGAAATAAATCTGGAAAAAAGGGTTGGAACGTTATTGTGTAGTAAGTTGACATGTCAAGGTATTTGGATTTTATTCTGTAGGCAAAATGAAGCCATCAGTTGACAGACCCTTCATGCTACTTCTATGAATCTCAATTTCATTTTTGGTCTAACAGGAACAATAATACTTTCCTCACAGGGTTACTGTTAAAGTTCTTGACATGCAATATTGCTCAATATATTTTTAAATATTAGTGCCAGAAAAAATGTGAACAGAGTGTGATGACAGATTTATGCTTTATAAAGATTATGACTACTGGGTATAGAATGGATGTTTTCAGGAAGACAGGAATAGTCTTTGGTCATCTGGCCAGTGGGAAGTCCTTACTAAGTTTTTAAGATCCGACTCAGGGTTTCTCAATCTTGGCAGAATTGAAATTTGGAGCTGCAAAATCTTGTGTTTTAGCCAGGCTGTCCTGTGCATTGCAGGATGATTCCTGGTGCCAACAGCAGTCGTTCTCTGACCCAGTTGTCACAACAGAAATGTCTCTAGACATTGCCAAATATCCCCTCTGGGGTAAACCCATACATGTAATTTTAGTGTCAACTTCTCCATGAAGCTTTTCTTGTCTCCTGTAGAAAGACTGAATTATTTTCTTCCCACAAATGCCTTCTGATGTCATCTCCCGCACAGTTTCATATTTATTTGTCTAGTTCTTTCAAGACAGTGCATTTTCACAAACCATGTTGATCATTTTTGTAAGTCAGGCACTAAGAACATAGTAGGAACTAATGATAGACTTCTAAATATGAATTACTAAAACATTCCTATAGTTGTTATTATTACTACTAGTAGTAATTACTATTAATGTTGCCATAGTTATTGCTCTAAGGACTATAATAAATGCTAAAACTATAATGATGAGCAGAAAGGCAAGGTCCCTGACCTTGAAATGTTTATAAAATATTGGAAGAGATGTAATAGACATATAATCATAAGTTAACAAAATTAAGAGATCTGGTAGATACCATGAAGGAAATTCATGGTACTTTTCATAGGACATAATGAGGGCATTTAGATATACTTTTCAGAGAAGAAGAGACATTGGAGACATGAAGATTGAGATAAGAAGTAAACTATAGAAGAATCAGGTATGAGAGCTTTCCAGACAAAGAAACAAACCCTAGAAAACCTCCCTGAGTTAGGAAACAGTCTGTGATTTCTTAGAAACAGAGGGAAAGGTATTGAAATCAGAAACAGGTTTGCAGAAAGAGTAGCATATGATGGATCTGAAGAGCTAGGCAAGGATGAGATAATGCAGACATTGTAGGACACAGGAAACAATTTGTGTTTACTTACACATATATGGAAATCTTTTGGATGGTTGCTAAGTAATCAGGACCTGATTTCATTTCATATCTTTGGCCTTTAGTAACCTACTTTACCTCTCTGAGCCTTGGGCTCCATGGAGATATTGTGAAGATGAAAATTAGTATGAGGTTATGGGTTGAATTTGGGTGAAGAAATTCAAGAGTTCTATCTTGATGAATAAAAGCAAGTAAGCAAGCATGTGAGCACTGATAATGACTTGGGATAGATTGAGTTCTGTCATATCAAAGCGTTACCAGTTAGATATGACTGGATAAAAAGGTGTTAAGAACGACTTCTAAATTTCTAGCTAGGCATGGGAACAAAAGAGGAGGAGGTAAATATGCAGATGAAATAATGAGTTTGCTGTTGATAGTAACAATAACTAATAGGTAGAAACTTGGGTCAAGAGGGAGATAGAGATGATAGATAAAGATTTGGAGTTATCCTCATAGAGCTGAGACTAAATGGGTCAGAAGTTAAATTATGAGACATATCAGATTTAAGAGAGGCAATTAAGGATAGGAAAAAAAATAAATGAGACAGAGAAAGAATATTCTGTGTGGTAGAAGCATAGTTGAAGAAAGTAGTGCCACCGAAATGGAAGGCAGAAAGAATTCAGAGAGAAGTTCAATAAACACATCGAATTTTGATGAGAAATGAAATAAAGTGAAAAAAGGATTTATCTTTCAATAGTTAATGCTCAATGATTTTCAACAAAATTGTGTGAAGAAAGCTAAATTTCATTTGGTGAATGATAAATGAATGAATGAGAAGGCAGGAAGTAGACAAGATAGCCATAAATAGATGCTGCTCTTCAGAGGAGTGGTGAGGCACAGGCAGGAAAATAACTGAGGGAGTAGTTACTAAAAAAAGATAAAGCATCTCTGTGGGTTGAAGGAAAAACATCCTGTTGTGGTAAGAATACTATAAGGAAATTTGACAAGGCAACACAATGAAGATGTGGGAGTACATGGACCACAGAAGAGAAGTGGGAGATTAACCTTAATAAGTGATCATCCTTCTCCTGAGACATAATGGAAACAAGAAAACATTGACTGAAATTGTAGATACACTGGGAAGTGAAAAGAAGGCCTTAAGGGAAATTAATGGCCTTTTCCATGACATTAATGAGGTAAAGTTCATTTTTAGTCAACAAATACTCATTTTGCGTCTGATTTTGTCAACATTGTAGTGGGGACACAGTGGTGAATACATCATATATACGGAACTCAAAGAAGTTAAAAAGATTTAATTTCGAAGAATTTAAGAAAAATGGCCTTGGGTCATAGAAATAGTGAGTAAAAGAATTGAAATTCACAATTATGTCCTGAATCCATAGCCTAGTTTCTGACATTTAAGCTGTGTGCCCATATGTAAATGATTGGCATTTATGGGTTAGGTTTGGGATTTTGCAAAGGGAAGTCATAGAAGTTTAAAATAATGTGGTACTGAAGGGGAGATAGTACCTGATACATTTGGGTATGAATTTGGGTTGAATAAAGAGATAGCAAAGCTAATAAGGAGTATTTAGTTAGAGATAGCAGGGAGGAGAGAAGGAACCTCAGTGTGATTATTTGAGTAGACAGTTAAGTGATAGTTAGAGGATGGGGAAGATAGAAGGAAGGTGATAGACCAGAAAGGAAAATTTTAAATTTTTTATCTTGGGGGTGGGATTTCCATGTAATGATGAGGACTAGGGTATGGCTATATGCATATGCAGGTTGTTGAGAAAATCCCACAAAGAAACAAAGAGAATTCAAAGGATACATAAATTTCAGGGTGAAATAATTCAAGGAAAGCAATTCCACTTGCCTGGCAAAATTCAGATGATATGTATTACTATTTTATATAGTTGTTGAATACATTAAATTATATGGATTATTTTTTATTCAAGGAGGCAAAAATTTTCCATGTAGAGTTCTTGAATATTTTTCACCTGGACATGGTTAAGCTATGATATATAGAGGATAAATTTTCAATACTTAGAAATCTTTGACCACATTAACTAACTCATTCTCTAACATATTGGGTTACTGATATAATTTTCTCTGAAATTATCCCACTACCTTCATGCTTCTGAAGTATCCTGGTCTTAATTAGTCAGTTCTTTATTCTGTTGCACGTGGTCAAATTGACGATATGACTGTCAGGTACAGTGTGTATAGGTGCAGAAGTCCTCAGATTCCCAAGAGAACCTTCTAGATTCTTTGATGATAACTCAGTAGAACTTCCACCATGTCTGATAGACTCTTCTCTATACCAGATAACATCTCAGGAAATTCCCACGCACATTTACTTGAAGAGTGCCAGCTGCTTCCTTCCTACTCATATTCTTGACAGTTCCATAAATTTCTTCTATTTTCTGTTTTTTATCTTCTCTCTGATACAAGTAAAATTCCTCAAGTAATTATAGATGTTGGTATGTTATAGTTTTCAAAATGCTTACATATGCATATTTTTAATCTCACTCCAACAATATGAGAAAGCTGGATTTATTTTCAACTATCTTACTAGAGAGAGAAGTCAAATGACTTGTCCAAGGTTGTTTCTCCTAGTAAATAGACGTGATGAATGTGAAAACCTGAGTATCCTGAGATGCATAAAATAAAGGCCATGTCCTTGCTGCCTGTGTTTTCTCGTTATTTTCTCCAGCTATCAACAAGGCAGGACATTACTGTGACAGAATTTCAACACTTGCAGAACTATTACCAATTGAAGCTGGTTAGTTCATCATGGATTATTAGCCTTTTATTACAAAGAGCTGAAATTGATCCCATTTTTTCTGCCCATGGATTCTCATTCACATTCTGAAGCTGAAAAAATCTTTAACCACTTTTCCCAAACATCTTTTTAGTGTTTTCAAGTACTCACTCCAGGTACAGTGTCACATTTTTTTCTATTATAAGACACATTTTCTAGATTCCTTTGTGGAAAATTACCCTCTTCTAGTTCTGTCTTATATCTTAAACCATGGAACCTACAATTGAACACAGTACTTTGTATGGTTGCTCTACAGTGAAATAGAGTGTGATTCAGCTACCTCCTCCTTTCTTTCAATGATGTGCTATTGAAAATACTCCACAATTCATCCTGACTTTTGGCGTAGACACTGATGAGCTTAGAGTCAGTTAGATACTTGGATTATTGCATCACTTGTGATTTTGCTTTAGCAATTGTACCTCTAAACACATGGCTTTGATAGAGCCTGTCAAGGACTTTGTAACAGGAATTACTGAAATGAGAGTGGTATTTAGGGATGCTGTGAAGTTTAAGAATTAGAATATGTTCTCACATGAACTATAGTATTTACAGATGCTATCCAGTTTCGCTATTCAATTTTATTTATGTTAATTGATTAGAAAACCAACTTTTTAGCAATGTTTTATATTTCTCTGGTTTCATTTTAATTTTAGATTAAAAATAAGATTATCACGCTCTGAAACAAAAACTTTTGAATCGGTTATCCACCATCACTGTATCCAAGTATCTCTTATATCGTGTTACTACTCCCCCATCCAAATTTAGAACCCATTTATATCATTAATGTTGATTTTTAAAGTTTGTATCATTTTATTATATACATAAAATGTGCCTTTAACAGATTTCAATTAAATTCTGCAAATGAAATGTATCTGTTTAATTTGTATTTCTTCTTGTTCCCTTCCAGTCATTACCTTTATCAAAGATGACACTTGACTTACGTATTTTACCATAGTTTTTTGCTTTTTGATGTCTTTTACATAAATGGAATCATACTCTCACTTTTTATGTTTTTCATCTTGTATCACATTCATGGCATCCAGATTGGTACTTTATATATAGATTGTTCAATCTCACGGCAGTATGGCTTTCTATTGTGAAAATACCCAGTCTATTTGACAGCTAGCAGATGTTTGAGTAGTGTCTAAGTTTTGGATGTTGTGGATAATGTTATAGACTTTCTAATACATGTAGTTCAGTGGATGTATTGAGCCTTTCTGCATACATATAATCAAGAGAGAAATTTATGGGCCAAGAGTATGCAGGTATTCAGATACTACCTAAAAATTTTCCAGCGGGTTTATACCAGTTTATATTCTGTGTTTAAAAATTCTGGTCGCTCTATATACTCATCAATTCTTTGTGTATTTCGTCTTATTTATTTTGGGCAATATAGTGGGTGTAAAGTTATAGCTCATTGTAATATTACTTTGCATTTTCCTTGTGACTAATTTAATATCTTCTCTTGTTTGTTGATCATCTGCATTTCTCTTATGACAAGTCTATTAATAAATTTTTAATTGAGTTACCTGTATTTTTCTTATTGATTTGATTATGAGTCCTTTGTTGAATAAATACATTGCAAAAACATTGCCACCCTGTCAGTTGAGATTGTAACTCCTAAAGTTGTTTTAGTGATAAGAAGTTCTTAATTTTAACATAATTTTATTTCTTTAAAAAAAACTCAAGGTTAGTGATATTTTTAATTTAAACTTGAATGTCAAGAGGGGAATCCATGTTTTTCTTAAAAGCTTTATTGCCTTACCTTTACATGTTGATATTCAGTTTGGCATTTGTGTGTGTGTGGCTATCCCCTGGTTTTCCAAAAGTTCACATTGTGATCACTTTGCTTTTACAAAAGACCTGCATTTGTACCTGTTTTGGCTAACTGAAAGAAATCCAAAGGAGGTTTTCACTTTTATGGCAAAAGGCAAAAACCATTATAGAAAGCAATACGGGGAGTCCTCAAAAAATTGAGAATAGACTTCCATATGATTCAGCTATCCACAGCTGGGTATTTATCAGAAAAGTATAAAAACACCAATTTATAGCAATATATGCACTTCCATGTTTATCATAACATTATTCACAATAGCCAAGAGTAGGGAACAACTTACATGCCTCTGGATAAATAGGTGGATAAAGAAGATGTGTTGTTTATACTCAGTAGGCTGCTACTCAGCTATGAAAAATAGACGAAATGCTGCCATTTGCAATAAAATGGATGGTCCTAGGCTAGGGTATTATGTTTAGTGAACTAAGTTAACTAGAGAAAGACAAACATTGTACATTTTTACCCATATGTAGTAGATAAAGAAACCAAACAAATGAACAAAACAAAACAAAACAAAAACAGAGTCTTAGACTACAAGAACAAAATAGTGTTACCAGAGAGAAAGGGGAAGGGGGGGTGGATGAATTAGGGATAAGGGGTCAACTTTATGTTGATGAATGTAAATTAGACTTTTGATTGTGGGCATAATGCAGTATAAACCAGTGCTGGTATACAAATTTGTACATCTGAAACCTATATAATGTTTTAAACCAATGTTGTTTCAATATTCACTCCAATCATGAAAATAGCATTTCTTCATTATTTGTTTTTCCTTGGCTTATTCTAGAGGCAGCATGTGCCCTGAGCAGGAAGAGTGACATAGCCAAGTTCATGCCCTAGAAAATGCTTTATATAAGCTGTGTGTTTAATATAGTATTCCTATTTCTACTGTACATTAATGTTAGGTTGTATGTACCTTTTGGTATGATTTGGTAGGCTATTTTTTGGATCTAGGAACACAAGAAAATGTTTCTGTACAAACTAATGGCAATTGTGACTTTGTCTTTTCAATTTATGAAAGATTTTCAGCTTATGAAAGGAACACTATTTTTGGATAAGCAGGGTGGCCTGTGATGTGTGTGTGTATATGTATACATTCATATATAAAATACCTAAATGTGTGTATGTGTGTATATATATTGATTCCTACTTGCATACCTAGTTGTTTCAGCACTTTTTGTTGGAAAAAAAACCCACATCTATCCCAATATAAGACAGTTCAATGTTGCCATATATCAGGTTATTTATGAATCTTTTTCTAGATTTAATTTTTTCCATTTATCATTTTATCTATTCTTTAATCAATACTGCTATGTTAATTAGTTACCTTAGTGTTCAGTAATCTTGCTAAATCCACAAATTTAGGGGAATAATTTATAGATTCTTTCGGATTTTCTGTGCAGAGAATTAAATTCTCTATGAATAATAGTTTTATTTCTTCCTTACCGATTCTTAAGTCTCATATTTCCTTTTTTTACCTTATTGCAATGAGAGTAATGATTGCTTCAATTTTCTCTCCAAATTCTTTGTGAAATTAAAGTTTGATAATTATTTTTAATATATATTGAATTTGGTCAAAAACTGGTTCTATTGTATTTTGATCACATGACTATTTCTTTCTTTGGCTAATATGACAATAACTTACTCATTTTTGAATATTATAGTAGCCTTA
The DNA here is from genome assembly GCA_004363575.1 of Solenodon paradoxus. NCBI lineage: Eukaryota > Metazoa > Chordata > Mammalia > Eulipotyphla > Solenodontidae > Solenodon > Solenodon paradoxus. The sequence continues at coordinate 21,831 of RJWH01001442.1, forward strand.
CATAGTTGGAGAAAACTCACTTAGCTTTGATGTTTTCTTTCCTTTTTTAAACACGCAAACACACACATTTAACAATTAAGGTTTTTTTTTAAATCTACGTGCTTGAGAGAGAGGGTTCTAATTTTTTTTTTCGTTATATTTTTATAAGTTTTAGAATGAATGCTAAACTGACTTCTTAAGCAGAATTAGTAATTGTTTCTCTGTGGAACTTTCTAAATAGCAGATTCAATTTTCCTAATATATTTTAGACAGTTTAGATGTTTTTTATTTTTTTTTATTTAAATTAATTTTATTGAGGGAACATTTATCATAACATTGTATAGGCTTAAGTTATCCATCACAGTAAATCAACATCTGTATATAATACATTAAGTTCACCACTATTTCCAAACTCCCTTCACGTGCAATTATATTTTTTAAATTTATTATTGTCTGATTAGATAGACTGTGTTTTCATAGGAATGTTTCCATTTCATCAAATTACAAGCTTGGTCATGTGTACTTGTCTTTAAATATACATATATCTGGATATGTGTATATATATATATATATATATATTCTGTCTATAGGATATTTTGTGATGCTCTCTTTTTTTTCTGATTTGATATAATTTGTGGATTTTTATCCTTTTAGTCCTTGATCAATTTTGCAAGGTGTTTATCCATTTTATTAAACTTTTCATAGAACCATGTTTGGCTTCATTGTTTTTCCCTATTGTACATTTGTTTTCTATTTTAATGATTTCTGCTTTTTTTCTTTATTATCCTTTGCATTGTATTAGAATTTATTATCTATTCATTTTAAAATTTTTTGAAATTGAAGCTTAGGTTGTTGCCTCTCTTTTAAAATTAATTATACATTTTAGGCTTAAATTTCCCTTTTCTTCTTATTACTTGCATTCCTAAGCAACATTTCCTTTTTTATCATTCACTTAATATTTTCTTTTTGTATACATTTCTTATTTGACCAATGTAGTATTCAGTTCTTTTTCATGTCTAGATAGTTGAGTTTTGTCTAATTATCTTTATTTTCTTGGGTGTACATAAATATTTTGTTGGTGTAACATATGCAGTGTTTACAAATAATAAATGAATAGTCTGATGGATGTATTAGTTTTAACTTTTCTTGATCTTAATATAAATGGAGTCATATAGTATGTTAGGTGTTTTTTTTGGTATCTGTCTTCTTTTACTAAATGTAATGCTTTTGAAGCTTATTTATTTCTAAGTATGTTATGATGGCTGTGTAGTATTTCACTCATTTCTGTACTGAAAATTATTTATTCTATTGTTGATCGATATTTTAGTTTTTCTTAATTAGGGTTATTTTGAAAAAAGCTACTAATGTGGGTTCTCTATTCTTTTAGTGCACACACACTTATTTCTCTTGAATTTATATTTGGGAGTTTGAAGTATGGGTCATATTGTAGACAAATGTTTGGCTTTAGGAGATATTGCTAAATAGTTTTCCAAAGTGGTTGAGCCAATTTATACTCCCACCAGGAATGCATGAGAGTTCAAATTGCCCAATAAACTCCCTAACACTAGGCATTGTTAGTCCTCTTAATTTTAGCTCTCCTGGTGGGTGTATAGTGATATTGTGATACTAATTTGCATTTATATATTACTTATCATGCTTTATACTTTCGATATTGCACATTGGCCTCTTGGATATTATTGGTTGTTTTTTTTTAAACTGCTGCTCTGGTCTTTTGCTCATTTTTTAATTGAATTTTTTTCTTTTTTCTTATTAGTCTATCAGAATATCTTATTCTAGTTTCCCTATTCTTTTCCACTGGTCTGTTTTACTACCTTTGCACCAAATTCATACGGTTTTAATTATTATAGTTTTCTAGGTAGTCTTGGAATTTTCTAGATTAAATTCTCCAAATGTATTTTCTATAATATTGTCCTCACTATTCTGCATCGTTTGAAATTATATATAAGCATTAGAATCAGCATGTCACTTTTCCCACATGCAATACTGGCCTTTTTGATTGGGATTGTGTTTGTATAGCAGATTTGGGAGGGTTAGCAACTTAAATACTGAGTTCCTTTGGCCTGTGAACATGAATATATCTTCACTTATTTAGGTCTTAATTTTCCCTCAACTATGGTTTATAGTTTTTAGCACAGTGATTTTGTGAAACTTTCCTTTCTTAAGGTTTATTCATGTTTGATGTTTTAAGAAAATTCTATTGTAAATAGTTTTACTGCATCTTATTTTCCAATTATTCATTAGTAGTAGATAGCAATTCAGTTGGGTTTTTTTCATATACAAACCTTTGTCAATTTCCCTTGCTAATTTAGCTTGATTATCATTTATATTATCTTTTGTTTGATGTTTTATGTCCACAATTCTGTCATCTGTGAAGAAAGTTTTCCATACTCCTTTCCAAACGCTGTAGCATTCTTTTAATTTTCTTTTCATGTTGCACTGCCTACAACATAGTTTATAATGATGACTGGAAATGGTTATAGTTGATATCCTTTTCTTGTTTTTGATCTTATGGAGAAAATGCTAATAATTCACTTAATGATGACATTATCCGTGTTTGGTGAGGGTAGATCTTTTTTCCTGAATTTTGAGAAATGACCAATAGTCCTTTCTTCTGGTTAATAATTACTCGTTCTATTCTGTTCACCAGTTTCATAAATTCAGATGTTCTCTTCTGTGTTTTTTCTATAGTATTGCAAGAATCTCCACCAAAGCTTATTTATAATTGTAGTTATTTTTAAGCCATTGTAGAATGAAAATGGAAATTTGATCTTAGGTTTTTCCTTATATTATGGTCTTGAGTAAATTTCCTCAATTTTCCACATCTGCAATTTTAAATGTAACTAAATGAACCACAAAATGGTTTCCAGATATTATTCAATAAGAGATGACATTAATATAAGCATCTTAGTATATAGACAGTTATTTTCTTTTTAGACATAATTCACATATACAAAATTTCAAATCATGTGTATAGTTTGTTGTCTTTTATTATGCAGATACCTGTATAATCTCCATTCAGATATAAAAGTATAAAATTGCTCTCTTAAATCTTTTGTGTCTTTTAGAGTCAATACCTGTTCCCCCAGTCACAAAATTTATCATTGTTTGAATTTCTGTCACCACAGGTTTATTTTTTTTTTTAACTCCCAGTCTGGAACTTTTTATAAAAGTATGTAAAAGTATTTTTTAAAGCTTTATATATCATGTAGTATTTTTTTCTTTTAGCAGACTCAATGAACTTTTTCTTGTATAAACCAGTGTTTTTCGTGTAAAACATTGTAGTCCAATATCTTCTGTGTCTGTGTCTTTCATTCCATGTTATGTCTTTGAGATCCTCCAAGATGCTGCTTATGCTTTCATGTCAGTAGAACATCAGTTTCTTAATCCATACAGTGAAAGAGTTTAGACTAGTTGAACTCTAAGGATTTGTTGAATTCTGACCTTCAATGAAACACTCTTTCCATTGTTTTGCAATAATTAAAATGCAGGAATTCTGACCTGTATCAGTTGCCATGATACTGTGACAATATTGGAAATGACAACCTTGAATGTGTAATCCAGTGAGAGCATTGGCATTGAATGTCTGGGCCAGGATCATTTGATGCACCTGTGTTATGTAAGAACAGAAACCATATTCTATCTCAAGATGCCGTCACTGACTTCTGAGTCCTCCCATAACCAGGATTCTTCCTGTATGACTTATTAAGCTGACTTACAATTAAAAAATTATTGCTAAAGTGGCTTAAAATAAGACTCTAGAGAAAAACTCCCTCTTCATTTTGTTTAGGAATTCATTTGTGTGATGTCTAATCAGAGTCCACTCATATTCAATCCTGGTGCTTTTCTTCTACCTCTTGGATAAGCCTGATGCTCTCTGAGTGTGTGTTTTCTCACCAAAAAATGGAGGTAATGAGAGCTATCTCACAGGTTTGTCTTGAAGAACCGAATGAGATAATGCATGCAGCGTGCCCAGTGTTCCTGGAATTTGAGTAGTGTTTCTCAAAGATGACTATTAATGCTGGTGTTTCTTGGTATTTTGTGCTCCTGAGACTGCAGTTTCTCACTAAAGTTCCCTTTGAATGCCAGTTGGGTTTGTTCACCTTTCCTGGCACAAAAGTAGGTGTAAATAGTGAGCAGTGAACAGCCACATGATTTTTAATCAATCCTGTGAAGAGGGAAAGTTTCAACAGAGAATGATGTGAGACAGTTTAATACGAAGAGTGGTCTAGGGGATGAGAACCAGGTTCCAGTGACTTCCCGAGTCATAAAACATTTCATAATTTTTATTGTGACTTTTTTGGAATAAACAAAATAGTTTAATGATGTAGAGTATGTGTTTTTCATTCAAACTATTCCTGTCACTTTCAAACCTCTCCAACTCTCTTCCCCCAAAGTTCTTCATATGGGAAAGCAACATAAAAATGGAATTAAGAAAACAGGGCTGGTATCAGTGTAGTTGGATTTGAGTCCTCACATTACCATTTGTATCTGAACAAATTGATTAATTACCTGCTCTTTGGCTTCTTGATCTGTATAATGAGCTATGTTTTTTTATGAGGATTGTTAACATAAGATCGCTTTTAACCATGCCTAGAACAGAAAAATCAGCCAACAAGTGTTAACTATTATTCATGTAACAGGTAAAATTATGCCTTTTTAGATTGGTGAGGGTACTTAAGGGAGATACGCAAGGTTAAACGACTGACAGAGATTTTAATAATACTTCAAGTCCTAAAGCTGTATCGACAGTATGATTTATGAAAAGAGGGCTGAAACTAGATGACGAGATGATTTGAGGAGAAATAAAAATCACTGATAGCAAAGCAATATACTACTATTTTTAGATCCAAGTATAAGAAAAAAGAGTAGACAAAGTTACATTTTTGATTTATGGTATCTATGTAAAATAATGCTTTATTCTTGCTTTGAAATAAGGAAAACCAAGTTGAAATTCTCAAGTCAAACAGTAAAATTATAGGATGATAGTGATAATAATTATAAATTCATTTTCATGGAGTAAAATCTGGGTTCTTTGTCAGGTGAAGTCCTTACTTTATGCAGCTTATATTCTACTGGGAAAGACAGATGCTAAACAAAGAGATTAATAGCAAGAGAATTCCAGATAGCGATTATTCAATAAGGAAAAAAAATTGACCTAGTCATAGAAAAATAACTTGGACTAGAGATCTGTAGATGGAGGATCTACTGTAGATTTCATTGTAAAACAAAAAGATCGGTCTGGGAAAAAAATTAAGTTGAATCCTCTGTAGGAGTTAGCCACTCACAAATCTAAGAGGGGAGCTTCCAGGCAGAAGGTTAAGGTGGTATAAGATTCTAAATTTGGCAAGAGTTTTGCATGTTGGAGAAAGAGGAAGAAGGCCAATGGAACTGGAATATAATAAGGGGAAGAAACAATAGTAGAAGTTGGCATTGGAAAGATACATTATCATCTTTAAGCACATCTGAAAGTTTGAATCTAATCCCACATGTGAAGTTTGATGTAATATTTTACATGAGAAGTTAAGAGTAGTTTAATTGATCCAATTTATATCTTTAAAAGATATCTCAAACCACTGTGAAAAATTGATTGGTACTACATTGGAACAGAAGCAAGGAAACCGATGAGACCAGAGCACCAGTTCATGTGAGATTGTAGCAGCTTGGGTTGGTTGGTAGCTGTGGAGAAACTCAGAGTATGTTGTCAAGGAAGAATTAACAGGATTTATTGAATAATTTAAATGTTTAGATAAGGAGGTAAAAATCATAGCTTTTTTACTTGACACACTGAATCTGGAGACAATCACTAAAATACACTATTGTAGTGGAGAGTTAGGATTCAAGGACTGATGGGCTCCAGTCTTACAGCTGCATCATGAATAATTTGTGGTTTATTACACCATTTTTCTTCAGTGTATGTTTATGTTGTTATTTTCTCTTAATGAGATTTATGCAGCTATCGAACTTCTATATTCAGGTTAGCACATTTGATGTATTATTTCATTTCAATAAAGGCATTGACTTACGTATTAAAGATATGCCCATTTAAAATATTTATGGACCCTTTATATTTGCTCTTCAGAAAGTGTATCAGTTCACACTCGCACAGTGTATGAACTATCTGATTTCTACAAACTCTATGGTACTATTAGCATCTTTCTTTTAAAGCCTTATGAAACCGAATTAAATCCTATTTCCAGTCATTAAATACAGATGATCCTTATTTTGGTCAATTAATACTTAATATTGGGGGAGGGGATGTTGAGAAGTGATTTAGCAGAAAGAGCAAAGAATAAATTAATAATAAAAATAAAGCTAATACTTACTGAGAGCATGCAGCCTCCAGGAACCATTCTAAGTACTTTCTATATGTGCTACTTATATAATTTAAAATGATTTAATTATGAAATAGTTCTATTATCATCCAGAATTTATATATGCATAGATTGAGGCAAGGAGAGGGAGAATAACTTGCTTGAGTTTATATAGTTTATGGCAGATGCAAAGTTAGGTAATTTACCTCCTTATTTCAATTTATTTCTTTCTACTGACAACCCATAAGACATCCGATTGGTGAATGCCTTATTTATAAATAGGTAAAAACATAAAATAAAATTTGTGGATCAGATGCCAGTTACCTAGAAGATTAGGAAAAATGCACATGTGGTGAATAAGTGATTTCATTCGGATTTGGGTGAAGTATTAAAAGAAACTTTTTCTACTCCCTTTCAGCTCAGTTAACAGAAAACAGTCATACTCATTATCATGATCATTATCAACTACTGAGTGCATACTCTGTGCCAGGTCCTGTGTTATGTAAGTATCGTAGATACTATCAGCAATTCTTATACTACCATCACTTTTTCACAGATGGAAGTAGGTTAAATGAAACCTTTAAGATCCCCTATATATGGGGTATTACAGTCTGGAGTCAAATTCAGTTTGTCTAGCTTTAAAATTCTTATTTCTACAGTGACAAATGTAGGAACAAGAAGACATACTCAAAACCAGGTCGTGTCAAGATCTAAGGATTCACACAGATTTCAGTAGGTAATCAGTATCCAAATCTGAACAACTTTCAAAAGTAGAGATAATGAGGAGGATAATGATTCTAAGGCTGGCAAGAATTGTGGAAGGTTTTTTGTAGATAGGTGTCACAAGGTAAAATCAATTTTATTTTAAAAATAAAGATTATTTGTATTAACAGATTTAGGGCCACAGCAAAATTGAGAGGAAGGTAGAGATTTCCTTTATATCCCTTCCCCGTACACATGATTAACCTCCCCTATTATCAGCATCCTCCACCGGAGTGGAACATTTGTTCTATTTGATGAACCAACATCAATGCATCATAATCACCCAAAGTACATAGTTTCTATTCCTGGTAGTATACATTCTTTGGGCAAATGTATCATCATCTGTATCCATCATTGTGTTGTCATCGGAAGTCTTTTCGCTGCCTTAAAAATTCTTAATGCTTCACTTATTCATCCCTAACCCTATTCCAAAGCTCTGGCAACTGCTGGTCTTTTGCCTGGCTCCCATACTTTTGCCCTTTCCAGCAAGCCACATAGTTGAAATCGTATAGTATATGTCTCTTTCAGTTGGTTTATTTCAGTTGGTAATATACACTTACGTTTCCTCCGTTACTTTTTTTTGGTGACTCAATAAATCACCGCTTTTTAGAATTGAATAATATTTATGTTGTCTTGATGTACCATAGTTTATTTATCCATTCATGTACTGAAGGACACCTTGCTTGTTTTCAACTTTGATAATTATGAAAAAAGATCCTGTAAACATCCATATGCAGGTTTTTGTGTGAACCTAATTTTCAACTCCTTTTAGTAAATACCAAGAAACAATATTACTGAATTGCATATTAAGACAATATTTAGTTTTGTAAGAAACAATCAAGCTGTTTTCCAAAGTGTGTATACCAGCTCACATTCCCACCAACAACAAATGAGGTATTATTGGCTCCTTAACCTCACTAACATTTGATGCTGTCAGTGTTCTATATTTTGGCCATTGTAATAGACAACAGTAGTATTTTATTGTGTTTTAGTCTGCATTTCCCTGCTAAAATAGAGGTGGAATATCTTTTCATGTGCTTATTTACCATTTATATATCTTCTTTAGTGAAGTTTGTTTAAGTCTTTGCTTGCTTTTTGATTAATGTTTCATTTTCTTATTGTTGAATTTTTAAAGTTTTATATACTTTGGGGAATCATCCTTTATCAGATATGCAAATTTTTCTCTCAGTCTGTGGCTTATCTTCCCATGCTCTTGATATTGTCTTTCGCAAAGCAAAACTTTTTCATTTTAATGAAGTCCATCTTACCAGTTATTTCTTTCATGGATCATTGGTGTTTTATCTAAAAATGTCAGAGCCATACCTAAAATCACCTAGATTTTCTCTTGTTATCTTGTAGAAATTGTACAGTTTTACATTTTAAATTTAGGTCTGTTATCCATTTAAAATCATGCTTGTAAAGGATATAAGGTCTGTGTTATATTTTTGCATATTGTGTCATATTTTGCATATTATTTGCATATTGCGGTCCAGTTGTTCCAGAACCTTTATTTAAAAGAATGTTTGTTCCATTATATTGCTTTCTATTCCTTTGTCAAAGATGAATTGTCCATATTTCCAGGTTCTGTTCTATTCCATTGATCTAGTTGTCTATTCTTTCACCCATGCTACTGTCTCTTGATCAGTATAGTTTTATTACACATTAGTATCAGTCTTCTAACTTTGTTCTTCCATTTTGTATTGGCTATTTTAGGTCTTTTGTCTCTCCCATAAACTTTGGAATCAGTTTGTCACTATCATAAAATAACTTGCTGAGATTTTGATCGGGATTGCATTGACTCTTTAGAGGAAGTTGAGAATAACTGACATCTTGACCATATGAATATGGAATATCTCTTTATGCATTTGATTTATCAGCTTTATTGTTTTTTGATACAGATCTTGTGCATATTTTTGTTAGAGTATTTCCTAAGAATATTTTATTTATTCGGGTGTTCATATAAATGGTATTGTGTTTCACCTTTTTAAGTATACTTGTTCATTGCTGATATATAGGAGAGTTATTTATTTTTGTATATAAACCTTATATCCTGGAACTTTTCTGTAATTACTAGTTTCAGGACAGTTATTTTTGGGTAAATTCTTTTGGATTTTATCCATAGACAATTATGTTCTCTGTGAACAATGATAATTTTATGTTTTCCTTCCCAGTCTACATACTCTAATTTTTTTTATGTGGAACTAATAATAGTTGAAATTTACTGAGAATCTGCTAAATCCTAGGAATTTTCAAACATTATCTAGGTAATTTTCACAGTAAATCCATAAAAAATAGTTTAACCTCAGCTAAGGCAAAGGAATTTTAAACAATTATCTGTTTCATGGATGACAAATGGGGAAGTGGCATAATCTAATTGGTCTAATTTTAAACTCATGTTCTTTACTTGCTGTGCTTCCCTGCATTTAAAATATTTTAGGAATGTAGCTGAGAAGTCAGTGCAAAATCTGAGATTGTTGGAACCATCAGCTATAATAATGTGATAATGTTTTATAAAGTCTGAAGTCAGCATTAATGACAGAAATTGGTTTGCCTAGATCAGGGAAAATTCATAACTTTAAATACATTCAAGGTACTTAATGTGAAAAATGAAATATTTCCCTTTTCAACAAATATTTACTCTCTTTAAATACCCAATCAGACATTGTTGTTAGAGAAATGTAGATGGCATTGATTTACCTTGTTAGATATGTAAGTGTGAGAACAAAAAAGAAGCAACTAGTCCTTTAATCTCTAAAATAATATGCCAAATGCTAGTCTCTCTCTCTACACACACACACACACACACACACACACACACGCACGCACACACCCCACAACACACACACACACCCCACAACACACACACACACACACACACACACACACACACACACACACACACACACACAGATCAGAGGAAGAAATGTTCCCTGAAGCCAGGTGAGGCTCCTTGTAGCAGCTGTACCTCTTCTTCACTGCAATTTGAAGGTCATGGGCTGATTTCCTGATTGACACTCTGCCCCCATAATACATTATGTCATAAAACTGGGAACAAAACTAAGCTTATCCCCTCATTTCGTAGATGTGGAGACAGGTTCAGAGAGGCTAATTTCCTCAACTCTAGCTGTTATAGATGATGAGATCAGTACTCAGTTCTAAATCTATCTGGTTTTCAGATCATTGTACTTGAACATCTCTATTCTTTTCTATAAGCAGTCATTTCCTTGGGAGACCGCTAACATGTGAGCTCTGTTATATTTATATCACTGTTTGTATCCAGCAATTTAAGAGTTGAGATGTCTGCCTCAAATACTTTTTAAAACAAGGCGGAGTGGAAATAAGTGAGCATAAGAAGACATGAGTAGTTGTGGATAAAAGTACATTCCTTAAACCTAAGGAAATCCTTGTGCTGAATCATACTTCATGCAGTTCACATTATAATTTTATCTTGGAAAGTCTGATAGATATTTAGGACAGTGTTATGTAATTCTTTCGAAAAAGGGAGGATGGGATCTGGAATGGAAGAGGAAGAGAATGGTGATTTATTGAATGTCTTTTGTTTATCAATTTTGAGGTAAAATTTAATTTAACTTTAATCATTACACTATTCTATGTGATCAGTATCACGGTTTCTCCTGCCCGAATAGGGATGTGTGGAAATTTGAACACCAGTAACTGGAGGAGGCAGACTCTAAAAATGTGTCCTTTCCTTTGCATTGGTTCACTTTTTAGTGGTTTGCTTTATAGTCTCCAAATTGGGTATAACCTTAGGCTTCCTCACCTACAAAATAGGAATGATATTATCTTTCTCATTTATTTTTCACATAGAGAAAGTAAAGAAGTCTTAATATTCGGAAGATTAAAGATGTGAAAGTACTTGGAAATACATTGATATTTTCTGTTAGAGTTCTAGGATCACACAGCTTGTTGGAACTTTAAAACTGGAAGGCAATGCAGCAGGTTTTCCTAACAAGCTTTATTTCAACACCATATCCTTGTAGTATTGATGAAAAGAAAAAGAAATTCTGAAGAAAAAAAGAAAGAAAGAAATCCTGGCTAACTTGAATGAACTGATGTTATTTGAGGGCCTACTTTCATTTTACAGCATTTTACTTAAAGTTTCCAAGAATCTATAGACAATGTTAAGTGAGGACACATTGTTTAACAGCATGAGCCTTTGCAGTGACACATCTCCAGGTTTGCAGCCTGTCTATGTCGCTCTCTAGTTTGTGACTCAGGTAAGATTTTGAACCTCAGTTTCTAACCTTTAATGGAGATAGTTATACCTCAGAGGTTTAGTGTAAACTTTAAATGAGATTATTTTAGTTCTGTAGGTTCCGAGGAGAAGAGGTTTTGCTCGTTACCTTTAGTAAAGGAAATATATTATGAGGATAATGTGTGGTAATAAGAAAGAAGGATCCCAGAGGCAAAAATGTAGTATATACATACAGTGGAGTATTATGGAACCATTGAGAAAAAGAAAAGGAACAGTAGCTATATACTACAGTATAGATACAACTTGAAGATATTAGGCTAATTGAAACAAGTCAGTCACGGAAAGACAAATGCCTTCCATGAGGTATCTAAAGTAACCAAAGTTATAGAAAGTAGAATGGTGAATGCCAGGGATAGGAGGAGGAGAAAATGGGAGTTGTTCATGGGTATGGAATGTTTCAATCGTGCAAGATGAAGACACCCGGATAATCTCTTGTGCTTTATTGTACTTAGAGTTAGCAATACTGTACTGTATACTTCAAGTGTTTTTAAGAAGACAGAGTTCATGTTACATAGTTATTACAAGAAAAAGAAAAAGAAGGAGAAGGAGAGGAAGGGAAAGTGAGAGATGGGAGGAGGAAGGAGGAAAAAAAGGAAGAAGAAAGAAGAGTCTTAGAGTAACCCTGCACTGGAAAGACTTTGCTTCAAGACCAAAAACAGCTTAAATAGATGGCCCAGTTGGGAGACTGAGAATGTGCTTAAGGGACCTAAAAGCCAAGATACCAGATTTTATTTTTTAATGTTTTAATAGTTCATTGCAACTGGTATATAGTCATAAAGTATGTTGGGCTACCATACACATGCTTTTGTGTTTTGTGAAAGGTTATGCCAACATAACCACACTTAGGTTAGACTTAAAACTTCCGACTTTCATCTCCTGGAACAATGGATTGTATTGCCATCCCTTTCACTGATATTTCTAACTCCACTATCCTTTTCTCAGCTACCTTTTGTTCCTTATTTCTTTTTTTCCATTGCTATTATGTAGATTCCCTTTATATTACACTACTCAAATTCCAGCAGTGAGAATTGCTTGGTTAAAATAATATCCATTGCATTATTATTCAGAAATCTTTGTCAAGATATTCTCAACCTATGAACTGACTTCCCACCCAGTCCAATTAGTGATCCTTCTTCCCCATGCTTGCTCAAGCCAAGAGTTCATTTCCTCAGAAAAAGTCAGGTGGGGCAATTTTCATAGACATATCAGACATCATGGAAAGCAAAATTACTATTATTGCCCTTATTCGAAATTAGAAGTCATTTGGTCTTTTCTCTGTATGTCGTAAGTGAGGAATCTCTGATCTGAGAGGACAATGCATCTTACCCAAGGACAGGAAACTAGAACTATACTGGGGAAATGTCTTATCTACCCTATTAAACTGTAAGAGCCTTGAGGATCAGGCTTATATCTGATTAATCACCAGTAACTTCCACACATTTTAAAACTGATATTCAGTAATGTTTGGTGAATCAGTGACTGAATAGTTTTGATATAGGTAATGGAAACTGAGAAGAGGATTTTAAAAATGAAGAAAAAGGACAATAAATATCAACGTGTTCAATGGAAAAAGATGCCATTCTTCATAAAATGGGAAATATTCAGCTGATAAAAAGTTCAGCATATCTCAAAACAACTGGACCCTAGGGGAAAATATAACAGGGAGAAAGCATTCACACTTGGCAACATTCAGATTTTCAAACTGTTTATGGCTTTTGTGTCTTTCATTTTGATCAATAAAGATGTGTAACCTTCTGTGCATGTACTGCCTGTACGAAATACTGGTGAATTATATAAACTGTAACTATAAACTGGTGAATTAAAGTTACCAGAGTAATCTCTCATCTTAGTGTCATGAGGCAATGGAAAATGGCAGCCTACTTACGGGGGTTGGAATTCTGGATAAGGTATACTCATTGGTCTCTGTCTCTGCTTGAAAATGAATCCTTTTATTTATTATGTATGTTATAATTATCGAAAAGATCTTATCTGAGGAAATATTTATTGTTTTTTAACATTGAATTGGATAGAACCAAGACAGAAACACTGCAAGTCTCAGCGAAAGGACAGAAGACGTCATGGAAAATTGTAAAAGAGCCAGTAAAGATAGAGTTAGGAAGGTAATCTTTGGAATGCAAATGTGATGTAGACCATAGTTATAACATGGAAGAGAGTGAAAAATACGTATACACCTTTAGAATGTAATCAACCATGAATTCCTAAGGAGGTTGGCAGAATTGAAGCAAAGATGATAAACCACTCAAAGAAGATCCTGGAAAAGAAAGGACCTGAAGTTAGGTCTCAGGGGGAGTTTAGATTTGGAGTGTCTCATGATGAAACAATGAATGGAAAGCATATAGAGAGATAAAGAAATAGGTCAGAGTAATATGTCCAAAATTCTTCTTAATCTTCTCTCAAAAGTGGTTTTATTTCTGACCCAAGTTAAGTTATTGTTGGATTCAAGATTTGTTCATTCTGTATTCAGGTGAGGATTGGATTTTAAAAATCAGAAATAAGAAACTGGCCAATATAGTAGATAATTAAAAATAAATATGACTTGGCCTTTCTAACAGTGCCCTTTATCCTCTCTTTGGGTCATAGCAGAGACTGTTGTTCCGGAATCAAATGGCTAATCACCAAGATAATTAATGAAGCTAAATGCTAATTCTGATTAATAACACTAGAGCAGGGTTTCTAAATATCTCTATTGGCGTTTAGGACTAGGTAAATCTTTGATGTGGGGTTAGGATGGGGGCTCTTATCTGCATTGTAGTATGTTTAATAGCCTCTCTGGTTGCTATCAGATGCCACGGCACATCCTTGATTATGATAACCAAAAATGCCTGCAGGCATTGCTACATATTTGGGGGTGGGGGTGGGATTGCCTTCAGTTAAGATAGTGCAAATCTAATAAAAGTATAAGCTATAGGTCAAACCCATTACATGAAATGGAGTATGTAAGATGCATCTGAGTTTGTTCCCTGGAATACAGGGTGATGAAAGAAGAGCCAGCCCTAAAATTGGTCATGAGCATGTGATAGAAAAGGAATTCCAGTTTGAGAAAGGCACATGTTGCTGAAGTTAGAAGTGGAATGAACTACAGCTTTGCCACTTGCTATTTGTCCTTGAATGGATGATTTCCCCCTGTTGGGTCTTGTTGACAAAAATGAAGATATTGGAATATATTAAAGCCATTTTCAGCTCAGAGACTGTAAGTTTGTGACTATTCCTAAATGTTCATTTTGTTCTTTGGATATTGAATCTCTTGGATACGATACACTCTACAGAGTATGTATTCTTGTCAGAGCCTAACCTGACAGTTTTTCCTCTTTCTTTTTCCCTTGTCTAACAGGGATGATCCTTATATCTATCCTCACTGCTTAATTCCATGAGAAATAGAAGAAAAAATTATGATCATGCGAAGGCACCTAATTTGTCCTAAGATGATACTCCTTTTTCTCCACTCTGCAGTTTTGGTTATAGGGCGAGGAATCAGATAGTGAACTTCTTGGAAAATGTGGAACCATTGCTACCCACTTGCCTCTCTTCCCAGAAACAAACATCAGAGGACATGCTGCATTTCCGCCATAAGTAGGCTGCCATTTTCCATTGCCTCATGACACTAAGATGAGAGATTACTCTGACTCCCAAGAATTGTTTTCCAGTTCAACTTCATAGCAAACCAGTTTATTAGGTGACAGGGTGGAGTGATACTTATTCTGGATGTCTCCACACCCACAATGGATTTGGCCTTGTGCCGTCGTCAGCCACCCTCAGAGCAGTGGCATCCTACAATGCGCTCCACGCCCAGATGACAACAAATTGTATTTTTAAGGACTAGTATTAAAAATTGCATGTATTAGCCAACGGTGGGGCAAAAGAAGAAAAATATTTCTTTTCCTTCCCTCCCTCCACCCCTGCTTTTTTTTTAAGACAGAGATGTTAATGAACTAGCTTTGTGAGTATATCTGAGTAAAATAGTTTGAGGTCTCTTGAAACATACAATATCAATCTGGTCCAAGAACAGTGAGCAGCTTTTGTTTATCATCTTATAGCTCAGGGGGTATTCCTACTTAGGTTGTTTAAATTATATCTCTATGACAGAGCTGTTATGTAGATATTATTTATACTTTGGGAGAACAAACAACTCAGAAATGCAAATAAAAATGTCTGACATCACCAAGATAAGTTAAGGAACATGTGTTTGTTTGTTTGTTTGTTTACTCTGAAGCCCATGCTTTCCCCCTTTGTTTACACAGCTGTTCCCTAAGGTCCTTAATAATAGATTGTTCTGGTCAAAAGGATCACAATTTTATGCAATATATATTGGTGCTGTTATGTTCCAATTATTACTGCTTTTGAAAGTAGTGTGTTTAAAACAGTTTATTTAGTAGACTTAATTTTTTAAAACGGTTTTAAATTGATAGCAAAACTGAGGTACAGAGATTTCTCATAGACCTCCTGCACCCCTTCATGCATGGCCTCTCCGATTATCAAATTCCCCTTCAGAATAGTACACTCCTACTTTGACATCATTATTGCCCAGAGTCCGTATTTTACATATGGGTTAACTCTTAATGTTGTATATTCTACAGGCTTGAACAAATGTATTATGACATCTATTTACCACTAGAATATCAGAGTATTTTCAGTCTCTTAAAAAGTGCTTTGCGTGAAACAATATTTTTATTACATTGATTAGTATATTTGACTACATTTATTAACTTGTTAATGAGTTAGAGGCAAAAGAAGAATTAATAACATTAAGTAAGGGTATTCTCCATCCAACCCCCAACCCCCAGTCCCAGTTAGATGATAGGATATTTCCTCTCCTAAGGAAGTGGGGAGTGGGGGCAGGTGGAATTTGAAAATATGAGAGCTTAGAAAAAACTGTTTGATTTTCTAAACTATTTTGAAAAGGTGTCATGGATCAGTGACCTCTCAGTCCACCCAGTCATGTGTGACTACTATTCATTGAGGGTTACCTAATTCGTGGAATAGAATAAGTTGTTCAAAGGAAGGGATACCAACAAGGGAATATTTTCTCTAGTCCTGGAAGCTATGAGTTTGTACTTCTAAAATTAGGCACTAGATTTCGGCATTTCCCACAAAATGTTCAATACTTTAAAAGACCCCAAAGTGAATTTCCCCACTGTGATCTCTAATTCAATATAATGAACAGGCTAACAATAAGATATTTCTAGTAACAGTTAACTCTGCATGCTCTCCATGTGTCAGCTGCCATCTAAAGTCTTTTTGTGAATTACCTCTCTTAATCCTGAGGGTCAAAACCACTCTAGGTCTCAGTTTAGGTGAAGAAATCAAATCAGAGTACAAATAGCATTGTTTCAAAGCCCGATGTTTAACTTTCAAATTATATCTCCTGGTCCTCAAGTTGGCTTCATAATGTATGCCTTGAAGTGTTCTCAATCTTAGTTGCTGCTTTAGATTTTTCATATAACCATCTCAACCTGTTCAACTATCCTATTAAATGGGTGATACTCTTATCACAATTTGCCTGAGATAAAAAACTGCAGGCGTAAAAAAAGAAAAATATTGATTTTTAGTGGTGCATTTGCAGGAGATGGTCCAGAGACATCTCAAAGCAGTGTACTTTGGAATAATGAAAAGGGGTTTTGGAAGAATGAATATCATCTCCATCTTTAGTGAAAATAGAGTAGAAGAAATTCATTGTGTGGATGTGACTGTTTATCCTTTTTGGACTGATGAGTATTTATATGGTCTCTAGTTTTTAGCGATTATTTCAGGGATGGAGAGGAAATTTCTCCAGAGCCCATTGTAAGGTTGTCTCTGGTAGACTGAGCAGAATGGTTAGTGGGAGACAATAACAAATTCAGTTACATACATATGGAGAATCTACATGGATGTAAATTTGAAATCCAATGGTGCAAAATGAGGGAGGGTATGTATCCTGAGCTCAGGAATGGGATAGGGGCCTGGAACTTCAAGGAAAGAAGGGGGCTCACAGGAAGGAAAGAATGACTCATATGACAAAGACCAGATGCTGCAGATGCTCTGTCTCATTATATAGATAGGTTTCTCTGATAGAAAGTTTATTTTTGATAAAAATTCTAATTCTGAATAATAGCCCTGATTGTCATTCTTCTAGATAATTAAGAGAATGGTAAAAGTTTCCCATGAGTCTACAGGGTCTCAAATGATGTCAGCTTGAAATAACAGTAGGCATGTAAAAGTGCTATGTATTAGGAAGGTCTGTTCTTGAACGTTTTGGGGGGAGGCCTAGCTGAACATCTTGGTGAGGGCTATTCTTTATTATAAATAAAATCACAGTAAATCTTTTATAGTTTTTGAATAAACATGTATTTAATTTTGTAAATACATATGAATAATATTGCTGGGTCATATGGCAAGTATATTTTAACTTTTTATAAATAATGTAAGATTTTATAATCTACAGTTTGAAAACCTTTTTGGGAAGTAATTCTACATTCACAGGAATTTGCAAAGATAGTACAATGTAGTTTTGTGCATTCTTTATCCTGTTTCTTCCAGTAATTAAATCTTACATAATTAAAGTAAAAAATAATAATTTGACATTTATTAAATGGGTCTGTGTTTTGTGTAGGTCTCAGCCTATTGATAATAATTATGTCTGTTGGCTGGGAGCACTAATCTGGGCTCCTGTGAATCTCTCACAGATACTTGCAAATTTAAATCAATGTTAGGACTACAGGCCTTTGAGGTTTTTAGCGTGATAACAAGAAGTCCTTCAGCAAGACCCATGAGGAAACTTTGAAAAAAAGTATGTTACTTATAGACTTAGGAGTGTACATGGCATGCTCAGAGGGCACACAGCAAAGTTACTGAGAGTGAAAGAGAACTTAGAACTTGCTTAGAGGTCTGGGGTCTCACTGTCATGGGGACTGAAGTGGGGGTTTTTTTGGTAAATTTAAGATGTAAGAAGAAGATTGTAAAGCACAGAGAGACAATTAAAAAATGAAAAATAGAAATAAATTCCAATGGAGGGGTTTATTTAAATCAACCAGGATATGTAAACAAAAGGAGGTTTAATGGAGGAATACAACCTGGCTCTTATCTAGTCTGAGACTTAGTTTCTTTGAGGTGGGTTCTTGGGTAATCAAAACTTTAGTCAGGCACTTGCCTTCAAAAAAGAGAAAGCAACTGTCAGAGCTTACACTGCAGTTGGAGAGTTCACTGTTATTTCATTGCCTGCACGGTTTTGTACAGTTACAACGTAAATCAAGAGGTAGAATTTTCCATCACTACAAAAATCTCTCTGTCACTAAACTTGTATAGTCATATCTCCCCACTAATCAACAACCATCCTGAAAGGACATTAAAGGTATAATTTGATTTTTTCTTATTATCAGATCATTCTAAAGAGCTAGTTTAACTTGACGGTGCTAATCAAGCCTCTTAGATACCATTAAAGCTTTCACTGAATGTCATATTTGAGAATACTCGTAGAACTTCTTTTCTTTGACATTCTTATAAATAACTAAGTTAAGTTTATTGGGACACTTACATTACAAACGAATTAATCTTATTTTGGTTATCTTGGGTAAAAGTGAAGGTAATTATCAGAGGAGAATTGTTTCAATAATACACCTTTGTGAATATCAGATATTTTTCCCCTTGTTTTCTACCTGTAGACTAGACTAGATCTTAAATTCTTCTATATTCCTCTATTATTTAGCTATAGATCCCCCAAAATTTTCACTTTTTCTCCTCCCCTTTTTGCTGGGGTCACGGAGAACTGAAACTTTCCTTTTCTCAAAGCCACACAAACCAAACCTGGACAGCAGGATATAAACTTTGAGAAATCACTGTGTACATGTCTGGACAATCTTTGTGACTGCTGTATTGCAGTCACTCAGAAAGGTCACTGGAGACTGTCGAATGGCAAGCCAAGAAAATGTACATCCTTAGTCCATCATCCAAAGATGCTTTGAACTCAACTCTGGATATTTCTCATCTGACAGCTTTCAAAACTCGGAAACTAAATTTGTAATTTGCTTGAACTGTTAACTTTTGTTTCTATACAAATGACTCATGAAATTACCAGATTATTCACATCATATAGTAGCCTAAATTAAGTGAAGATCACCTGCGACAGTATCTCCTGAAATAAAAATATAATCACATTCAGCCTGTCCTTATTAAGAATATAGGATGTCTAATTCATTATGTGCCTATGTTTTTTCCTGAAACCACAGAAATTAAACTATCCACCTTAAAGAAATATGAGTGACAGTCTTCATTTTCAATCCTTTTGTTCAAGTGTTAGTGAAATTCTTCATCATATATCTTTTCCATGAGATCAGATACCTGATGATGGGCCTGCTTAGCTTTGTGGAACAACACTTGAGGACGACCCTCCTCAGCTCTATGGGATATGTAATACAATCTATTTATTAAGAACTTTACCACTGACAAAAATTGATGCATAACATATGAAGGATATAGTTTTTTTATAAAAGGTTTTCATTGTAATTGAGAAATGTGAAAAAGTTTCCATCTATAATAGAATTGGAAGACATAAAATAGGAATCTCATGCATGTGTGCTCAAAAGAATTACTTAAGACTGATTAAGACTGAGAAACATTTCTTGTAAATGCTTGAATGAGAGAGAGAGAGAGAGAGAGAGAGAGAGAGAGAGAGAGAGAGAGAGAGAGAGAGAATAGAAGGGAGGAGAGGGAAAGGGATGGAAAGGAAGGAAAGGGAAGAAGGAAGAAATAAAGGGATTGAGAGGTAGAAACGAAGGAAGGGAGAAAGGAAGGAAGGAAGGAAAAGAAAGAAAGAGACAGAAAGAAAGAATGAAAAGGAAGGGAAGGAAGAAAAGAAGAAGAAAGACAAGGATGAGGAGAGAGAAAAGGAGGGGAAAGCGAGCGGGAGGGAGGGGGAGGGAGAATATCAATGGACATTTGCAGAGTCTTTCCCCATCATTGAGCCCAGAAGAATCTTGCTGCTTAGACTTGTCAGAAAGTTCAGAAATAATCACAGCAAAATTAATGACTAATTGGCAGAGATTTATTATGTATACATGAAGAGAACAGTTTGCAATCACAAAATGAAATTCAGGAGTTTATTATTAAAAAGCAGCTTATGTAATGAGAAAACAGTGATTGTTTACTCTTCACAGTGATTAGTTGTAGTACTGTAGTCTTAAATTATAGAATTAATCAACAGTTGCCTTATATAAACTTTGAGAAGTTTTCCTTATGGTTTCCAAAGGCATATGAAAAAAGGATTCAGGCTTTGACGGTTTCATAAAATGGACTGAATGATCTTTATTTGTGTGTCTGAGCTGGTGTTGACATCTTAGAAATTTTCAGGGCTGGTCTCTTTTTTGTTTGTTTTAATTTTATTGGAATAGCATTTCATTATAGCATTATATAGGTTTAATGTATGTATCATTGTCAATCAACATCTGTACATACTAACTTAAGGTCACCACTAACAGTTCAATTTTATCCTTTACCTTAAAATATGATACTTTAATATGGTTGACCCACCCTCTTCCCCTTCCCTTCTGATCACCACTAATTTTGTCTTATACAATAAAAGTCTGTTATTGTTTGATTTGGCTTGTTCATTTGTTTGGTTTCTCTGTATACCATATGATTTAAACGATACGATGTTTGTGTTTCTCTGACTTATTTCAATAAGTAAAATTCCCCTAGGTATCCATGTTGTTGCAAATGGCAGGATTCCATTTTTGGGTTTTGGTTTATTTTGTAACTGAGTAGTGTTCCATTTTGAATACATACATCTTTATCAACTCATCTGTTTCCAGGCTTTTAGCTTGTTTCTGGTTTTAGCACTGTAAATGATGCTGCAGTAAACATGGGGGTGCATTCATCTCTTTGATTTAGTGGTTTTAGATAAAAAAGTCCAGAAGTGGGATAACTGGCTTATATGGAATTTCTACTTTTATTTCTTTGAGAAATCTCCATACTGTTTTCCATCATGCCTTCACCAATATACACTCCCACCAAAAATATATGTGTTCCCTTCTCTATACAGTCATCAATACTTATCGTTTCCAGTTTTCTGAATTATAACTCTCAGCCTTGTGAGGTGATATCTCATGTCATTTTGGTTAGCATTTCTCTAAAAATAAAAGATGATTAACATCTTTTCATGTACCTATTGACCATCTGTGTTTTCTTTGAAGACGTATCTGTTCAGATCCGCCCAATTTAACTAGGTTGCTTGGTATTTTGTTGTTGAGTTTTTAAAAATTCTTTATATATTTTGAATATTAATTCCATGTATGACATACAAATGCCTTCTCCTAATCAATACTATATTTTCGGTAGCTTCTTTTGTTGTGCAGAAGCTTTTTAGTTTGATGTAGTCCCGTTTATTTATTTTGACATTTGTTTCCCTTGATATTGGAGTGAAGATTCCAAAGACATCTTTAACGCCAATGTCAAGGAGGGTTTCACCTGTGTATTTTTCTATTTATTTTATGGTTCCAGGTCTTGCATCCAAGTCTGTAATCCATTTTGAATCCAATTAATTTTGATGTATGAGTTAGAGAATGGCCTAGTTTTATTCTTATTGTCTAATATTTCCAGCACTATTTATTCAAGAGACTGTCCTTGCTCCATTTTGTATTCTTGTCTATTTTGTCATAAACTAGTTGTCCATATATTTGTGGATTAATTTCTTGGTCTTAGGTTCTTTTCCATTGATCTGTGGTTTTTAAAAATTCCAATACCATACTGATTTGATGACTATTGCTTTTTAGTATAGTTTGAAGTCAGAGAGCATCATAACCTCAACTTTTTTCTCCCTCATGATTGTTTTTGCTATTTTTTTTGGTAGTTTTGAATAAATTTTATTATTTTTTTCATTCTATTTCTGTGAAGAGTATGGCTATTTTAACAATGTCAATCTTTGCAATCTGTGAGCTTAGAATATCTTTTCATTTTTTTGTGTCTTCTTCAATTTCTTTTAATAATAAGTTATCATTTTCATTGTATAGGTGTTTTACTTTTTGGGTAAATAATGCTTATTTCACAGTTTCTTATTCTTTTTTTGCAGTTATAAATGGGATTGCTTTCATGAGTTCTCATCGTGCTAGTTTGCTGTTACCATGCAGAAGTGCAACAGTTTTTGTATGTTAAATATGCAGACTATCACTTGACTATATTCATTTAATATTTTAGCTGCTTTTTACTGGGGTCTGTACAATTTCTTCTATATATTCTGTCATCAGCACATGGTGATGGTTTCACTCCTCCTCTCCAAATTTGATACATTTTAGTTCCTTTCCTTATCTAATTGAACTGGCCAGAACTTCCAACACTGTATTAAATAGTGGTGATGAGAGTGGACATCTGTGCTGTGTTCATGATCTTAGAGGAAAAGCTTTCAACTTTTCCCCACTATGAGTATGATGTGTTGGCAGTATATTTTCCATATACAGTCTTTATTATATAGAGGTAATGTTTGTATTTATTTTAAAGACTCTCATTTCTTCCACTTGTCCTGTAGACTCTCTCAAACCCTCAATGGATTTGCGTATAGCTTGCTATACATGTCCCAAATTACAATTCCTCTGCTATTCTCAAACATATATATTCTACAATTTTGAGCTTGCCTTAGTTTACCTTTTTATTTGACACTTCCATATCTCTACATTTCTGTCTAAACAGAACACATTTATAGCTGTTTTAATATCATAGTCTAATACTCCTAATACCCATAACAATGTTTGAGTTGGCTTTGATTGATTACATTTTCTTATCACTAATTTCTAGTTCTTCATATTTTCTGGCTTCTTTGACATGATAATACTTTTTAATTGCATGGCCAGCATTGCTTATTTTGCATTATTTTGTATTAAATATTTTTGAATTTCTACAAATAATATGTAATTCAGTCCTGGAACATAGTTAATTTAGTTGGAAACTTTGTTGATCTTTTTGGATCTGCTATGGGTAATTCTTAGGTAGGATCAAAAAACATTTAGAGTTTATTATCTTCTGCTACTGTACCCCATACCTTATGAATTTTGATATTTTCCACCGTGACTGGTAGGGACAGACCATTCCTGATCTGGTGTTCACAATAGGTACTATTCTAAGTGTATCAGCTGAAATTTTCCTTGGTCTTGAATGTTTTCTTCATATGCATCTGAAGATCATTATTCTGATGAATACTTAAGGAGTATTTATATGTCTGTGCTCTCATTTCTAGCATTCTTTCCTGTGAGCGCCAACTCCTTGGTCTCCCTGGAATTTCAACTATCTCCTTAACATAGAATCTGAGTGACTGTTTCCTAGTTTCTTTTCTACTCTCTATGGCTTGCATATTTCCTCAAGACAATAAACTGGGGCAGTTTTAGGGTTCAACTTGCATTTTTTCTGTCTTTCAGGGACCACTTGTGTTTGTTTCAAGAGACTGAAGTCTGGTATTTTGAAAACCATTGTTTCATGCATATGTATATATGTTATTGATATTGTTTTTGTTTGCTTGTAATTTGCAGGGATGAGAGTAACTCCAATCCTTGTTACGTCACTGTGACTGAAACTATGAGTCCAGTCAATTTATTTTCTTTGTTCTTTTTGGTTCTGTTTCTTGTCTAGTCTTTTTTTTTAATTATATGCTAGGCATTGTTTATTTACTTTGTTGGGTGATTGTTTTTAAATTCATAGAAATGTCTCTGTGCTTTGTGCTGGGAAATAGTTAACTTACGTTGAATTAGTGTGATCCCTTCAAGCCTTGCTTTTAAGTTCTGATAGGTGGAATCGAGGTGGTCTTTGGTGGTAAATTTGCTACTGGAGTAACACGCTTTTAAGATGTCTGAGATTTGACTACCTCAATGGCAGTGGTTTTACTCTCTTGTCAGGGAGAGGGGACTAGTTCACTCACTTCTAGATGTACTGGAACCTGGTGGAGGAAAACCCAAAGAGGGGTGCCTCAGGGTTGGTCTTGGTCTCCGCTGAGTGCACTCCATCCAGGAAACCATGGTCCCAAGAGGGTCAGCCACTTCTCCAGTCCTGCTAGGTCCACTCCTTCTCTCAACTCCTCAGTTTTAAGAGTTAGTTTGTTGAGTTGAGTCTTAGACAAGAAATCTCAGGACACACTCAATGCATTAATGAACAGGAAGAGTTTTAATTAGAAAATGAAAAAGACTCTCCAGGGAAAGGTTGGGACTTCCTCTCCCAATGGAAAGAGGTGGGTTGGGTGCCACCATTCAACTCTATACATGCAAGCTATGGGCAAGGTGTGGGGGATTACTCTCTAGTTTAGTT
Organism: Solenodon paradoxus; assembly: GCA_004363575.1. NCBI lineage: Eukaryota > Metazoa > Chordata > Mammalia > Eulipotyphla > Solenodontidae > Solenodon > Solenodon paradoxus. The sequence continues at coordinate 46,452 of RJWH01001442.1, forward strand.
GTTGGCTAAATTTTAATTTTAAAACAGGAAAGTGGCAGTTTTTTTTCCTGTCGGGTTTATTTTTTATTTATTACCTCTTGTCTGTCTGATGCCAATCTGTCAGCTCTTTCAGCTCAAGCAGCTAAGGCAGCAGTTTCTGGTATTTATCACTCTTCTATTGCAGTTCTATAGCTCTTTTTCTGTCCCTATCACTTTGACTGGTGGATACACTAGCTATCTTCTTTCTTATTTAAATGTTGGATAAATGGATAGTATTCCCTCAAGACTCAAGCTGGACTTGTTTCAGATCTCTGAAAGCCTTTCATTGTAGTGCTCTTCTCTTGGTAACATAGCACTTGAATTTTGATTCCCCTGGTCTCCCTGAATCTCAGCTTTGTAGCCAAACCTGAAAGAGACTGATGGACTCCACCTGTTTTCTCTGTCTCTGTGCAACATCCTGGATACTCTCTATGGGCAATAGCTATGGAAAAGTAGGGTGAGCTAGGCTTTTGTTCCCTCTTCCAAAGATCACTGACTTGTAAAATCTGATATCTAATGTCAGAAGATTTTTGTTTTAAGCAGTTTTTCCTTTTGTTTTTGTTGTTTCAAGTAAGAGGAACATTTTTTTCCTTGTTACTCCATCTTGGAAAAAGCAGAAATCTTGCTTATCTTTTTGCTTCCTAAAAAAATTATGAAAGTTATATCTTGAAGTATCTTTCAGATTGTTAGGAAAACCAAAGTGCGTAGAGAAAAGACAAGAGTCTTGATGTAATAAAGTTCTGTCAGATACTCAACATTTACTACTTACTACATGTATCAAATTTCTATAGATCTCTACATTTCGGTAAAATAGGCTGCTAACAATAAAAGTGCATGTCCAATTTACTCAACAGATTATGAGAATATGTATGAAAAGCCCTGTGATTTTAGTAGCATTTTACCCATGTTTGTACAACATCACTAAGACTGGTTTACATTTGATTATTGTTCCCTTTCAGTGTATTGGGTGGCTGTTCTTTTCATTTCTTTCTGAGTAGATGCCTCTCTTTTGTATTCCATATTTCCTCCTTATTTCCTATACTAATCTCACTGACATGATGTTTCAATTTCTGTTAAATATGAGAAAATGGAAAAAAATTGTGTCAGGACAAGAGTCAGAAGACATGAATTCCTATTGCAGCTGTTCCCATTATGGCGAATAGATTTTCGGAAACTTATTCAAGCAGGCTGATTTTCAGATCTACCAATCAAGAAATAGAAATAACATATAATTAATTTTAAAAATGAATGTGTGGATCAAATATATAAAATGTAGCAACATGTAAATACATATGTGTATAGATACACATATACGTACACACATACATATACACGTATTGTATGCAAAATGATGCGTTCTCCTTCATCAAACTTTCAAGATCCTCTTCTCAACGAGGTCTTAACCTTGATTTATAAGACATACAGACTCAAAGCACGAACAATTTTGTTCACATCCCTCCCCTCAAGTTAAGAGACTTGAATAAACATTAACAAATTTTCAGACAACTCAAGACCATGACCCTGGAATGTCTCAGTCACCTTCACACACACACACACACACACACACACACACACACACACACACAAACACTCAAATTCTTACTTGAGAAAGTTCGTAGAATTTACTTTGCAGCCCAAATCTGTCTATAAACACTTGACCTTCTATTTTTAGAGCATTTACTTTAGAAAACATGCCATTATGAATCCTTTGTCTATCCCACAGTGTAAATATTCTACAACCCAGAAATGTTCTTGTTAAAGTCCTGGTAATCAAGCCTTTGAAATGTAGTTATAAGTAAAAAAAGATAAAGCCTCTCTCTCCCAGTCTTTGGGGGAGGGTAGGAGCCTGACTTTGTTAAGAGCCAATTAGTAGGCAGAGATGACCTTACCACATTGACCAACTTCTCCCTGTTATATCCTGCAGCACTTTTTCTTTTCTTGTGTTAAAAGAAGTCTCTGATTACAACTGACGGCTGAGAAATACAAAGGATCATAAAGACTATTATGAGCAATTATATACCAACAAATTCATTAGTCATGAAGAAATACAGACTCCTAGAAACCTATAACCTCTCAAAACTGAACCAAAAAGAGACAAATAGCCTGAACAGACCAATCATAAGCACAGAAACAGAAGCAGTAACCAAAAATCTCCCAAAAAACAGGTCCAGATGGCTTCACCAATGAATTCTACCAAACATTCAGAGAAGAGCTTATCCCAGTCCTCTTTTAACTCTTCCACAAAATCGATGAGGAGGGAAAACTCCCTAAGACATTCTATGAGGTCATTGCTACCTTGATTCTAAAATTACACAAAGACAGCACCGAAAAAGAAAACTGCAGACCAATATCACTGATGAATATAGATGTAAAATTTCTCAACAAATTCCTGGCAAATACAATTCAATAGCACATGAAAAAGATTATATACCAGGACCAAGTGGGCTTTGTTACAGGGGTACAGGAATGGTTTAGCATGCACAAAGCAATTAGTGTAATGCACCACATCAATAAATGAAAATAAAAAAAATCATATGATCATCTCAGTTAGTGCATAAAAAGCATTTGATCAGATTCAACACCATTCATGGTAAAAAACAAAACAAAACAAAAAACAAACCTTTGCCAAAATAGAAATAGAAGGCACTTACCTCAACATAATAAAAAAAAAAAAATGACAAACCCATAGCATACATCATAATGAATGCTGAAAAATGGAGAGCTTTTCCCTGAAGATAAGAAACTAGACAAGTTTGCCCACTATCACCGTTACTATTCAACATAGTTCTGGAAGTGGTGATCAGAGAAATAAGGCAAGAAAAACACATGAAAGAAATACAAATTGGAAAAAAAGAAATAAAACTATCATTATTTGCACATATATGATATGATAACTAGAAAATCCTAAATAATTCACAAAAAAGGCTGTTACAAATAACACATGAATACAGCAAAGTGGCAGAATATAAAATAAACACACAAAAATCAATAGCATTCCTATATGCAAACAATGAAGTAGAAGAAAAAGAAATCATGAAAGAAATCCCATTCACAATAGCACCACGAAAGATCAAATATCAGGGAATAAACTTAGTAAAGGATATGAAAGACCTCTGCAATAAATACTATAAGACCTTAACAAAAGATATAGAGGGAAACACAAAGAGATGGAAAAATATTCCATGCTCATGGATTGGAAGAATTAACACAGTAAAAATGACTATTTTACCCAAGGCAATATATAGGTTTAATACAATTCCCATTGAAATCCCAGGGACATTTTTCAAGGAAATGGAACAAGCAATATTGAAGTTTGTACAGAATCACAAAAGACCTCGAATAGCCAAAGTTGTCTTAAGAAAAAAAGAACAGTGGAAAAAATCTCACTCCCTGACCTCAAACTAATATTACAGAGTAATCATCATCAAAAAGTTTATTACTGGAACAAAAAAAGAGACACACTGATCAGTGGAATCATATTGGAAACCCCAAAATAAAGCAACACATTTATGGACAGTTAATATATGACAGAGTTGCTAAGAGCATACAATAGAGTAAGTAAAGACTGTTTAACAAATGGTGTTGGGAAAACTGGAGCGACAACTGCAAAAAAAAAAAAGAAGAAGAAAAGAGACTAGATTAGTCATTATCACCATACACACAGTTAACTCAAGATGTATCAAAGACCTCAACATAAGACCTGAAGCCATAAAGTACATAGAAGAAAATGTGGAAAAAACACTCTACAATATCAACCTCAAAGAAATCTTTGGGGAAGGAACACCTATGACAAAAAAGGTCAAAGTAAAACCAGGCAATTTGGACTATATCAAATGAAAATCTTCTGTATAGCAAAAGAAACCACCACTAAAACAAAAAGACAACCCACTGAACTGGAGAAGATATTTCACACAACACATTATCAGATAAGAGCTTAATCTCCAAATTATATAAAGGGTTCATACACCTCAAAAATAAAAAGGCAAATTACCTTCTCAAAAAATGGGCAAACCCCCCCAACTGATTAGAGACATATCTAAAAAGACACACAAATGGCCTGTAGACACCTTGAAAAATGTTCTACATTAGAGAAATGCAAATAAAGACTACAATGAGATATCATTTCACACCACTGAGAATGACCTATATAAAAAGGATTGGAAATGGTAGGTGTTGGAGGGGGTGTGGAGAAAAAGAATCCTTCCTACACTGTTGATAGGAATGTAGATTGATTGGTACAACCTCTTTGGAAAACAGTGTGGAGAGACCTCAAAGACAGATCTACCATTTGGTACAGCAATCCCACTCCTAGGCATATACCCAGAGAACACAAAATCTCTAATCAGAAAAAAAATTTGTACCCCTATATTCATAGTAGTGCAGTTCATAATTGCCAAGACATGGAAACAATCTAAATGCTACCAACAGATGACTGGATAAAGATGCTGTGGTATATATATTCAGTGGAATTCTATGCAGCTACTAAAAATGAAAACTAATTATGCCTTTTGCAACAATCTGGATGAAACTTTAAGGGATCATACTAAGTTAAATAAGTCAGAAAGCAAAAGAGAAATACAGAATGGTTGAACTCATATGTGGAATATAATGAAATAAAGCAAATAAACAGATTAACCCCAGCAAAAACTCACAGAACAGAAAATGATGGCAGCCAGGAGGGTACGATGTGGGGAAGGAAGGAAAGATGGGGAGAGGTGGTGGTAAAGGACCCTGGAACGCTGATGTCAAGTGTGGTGTGAAATATGGATTGAGATGCAGTTTCAATATCCTAAAATGAATATAGCATTGCAGACAAAAAAAATAATAAAAACAATTTTTTTTAAAGTCTCCCAACTTTTATTTGAACTCAGGTTATGCTGGAGTCTCTCTCTAAAATTGCAGTAGCCTGAATAATAACCTTCTTGCCTTTTTTAACAAATGTTTAGTTCTGTTTCTCTGGCTCTTTGCAGGTTCATAAATTTAATGAAGCACTTACTTAAAGAGAAAGCGGCGTACGTAAGCCTGAATTCTCAATTGTAAACCTGCGCCCATACATTTATACATAGTGTGCAGTGTGGCTCTGTCAAATCATTTGGTAAGTATATTGGTTTGTTAGGGCTGGCAGAGCAAAATACCACCAACTGGGTAGCTTAAACAGACATTCATACTTTCAAGATTCCAGAGTCTAGAGGTCTAAGAGCAGGTGTTGGCAGGTTTATAGTCTTCCTAGGTCATCTACTTGGCTTGCAGATGACCATCTTCTTTCTGTGTCTGTACATGGTCTGTGCCTATACATTGTGTGTGAATATCCCTGTGTCTTTCTGGGTGTCCAAATCCCCTCTTCTTTTAAGGATACCTCTCATTTTGGGTTAGAGTCCACCCTATTGACTTCATTTAACTCCATCACCTCTTTAAAGGCTCTTTCTCTAAATACAGTCACATTCTGAGATACTAGTGTAAAACTTTAAAGAATGAATTTTGGACGGATCCATTCAGGCTATAATGGTGAATTTCTGAGATAAATTAGTTACAGGTAGTAGTGATTTGGGCTCTGGATTTGGACTGCCTTTCTATTGAAGTATTACAATTGTCAAAGACCTCTGCTAACAGGCTGTATGACCTTGAGAAAGTCGTAGAAGCTCACTAAATCTCATTTCTTTATTTGTAAAGGGAGATTGAAATGATATTTACTCTTTATTGTTATATGGTCATTTAGTAAGCATATTCTAGCAAATGTTGCATTTCTTTACAAATACTTTTAGAAAAGTATATCATCTTTTCCTTACTTTACTAACAATTTTGCTCTTGTTTATTGTATACGCACACATAAATATTTCATATACAAAATATACAATGCTCTTTTGCCAAAAATCATTATACTAGCTATAGAGTTAACTTATGGAGTTTATTAAAAGACTGTAACCCTACAAACTTCTGTCATCTGTACTAAATTTTCAGATAATGGACAGTGTGGACAATGGAACAGGGATTCAAGCATGTAAGAAAAAGCTGGGTATTGTACTGAAAGACCACATCTAACCTTACTATCTAAGTTAATATAGTTAAATATTAGAAATTGAAGCTTCATTGCTTTCCTAATCTAATAAAAGCAACAATTAAATCTATAAATACTAGGGTCTGTGTACTTAGTGATCAAATAGTGCCTATCCCATTCTGTTCTTAGATAAAATTAGATGCTTATCTTGATGGTTTCTTAGTTTTCCCAAACAAAACAGATAGGAATTCTCAGAGAGAGAGTAAGGTTAGTTGCTAATGGAACATTTTAAGTAAGTTGGGTAAAAGCCATTTTCCAGTTAGTGTCTTTCAAAAAGGGGAATACAGACTTGTTAAGTTAATGGAGGAAAATGTAAGGATTATAGGAAAGGAGATTAAAAATTAAAATGAAAAAGAAATTGCTTTCTAAGGTCTATTAGAACATATGCTTTGTGATCATGGTCATAGCACACTTCTTTTTGCCCAAGTCATTACCTGTGTGTGGTTGTGTGTGTGTGTGTGAGTGTTAGAGAGTGTGAGAGCAGAGGATTAGAGGAAATAATTGCATGAAGAGTAGAATGCTGTACCTAGATTAAAGCACTAGAATGTCTGGATTCCCTTCAAGCTATATGAAAAGCTATGCGAGAGCCCCAGGGTCCTAGAGAAGGTAAAGGTGTACGAGGTGAGAAAGTGGCAAGTTTAAGGTTGTCATTCAAACTAGTTCCTACTCCGGAGTTCACTAATGACACAATTTTTGGCAGGTATAGAAAATAAGAACACCTACTTTGCCACCTCAGAGTACTGCATAAACAAATCAAGAGACCTAATGAATGGCAGATTGTTTTGAAAGCTGTGGATGGTGGTTTAATCATAAGGAACTGTAGTTATTAAATTATTATCATCATCAAATGTAAGTAAAAGAATTGATAAATAATAGGATACTTTGGATTTTGGAAGTAACTTTTGTCTCCAGTAATAGTACTAGTCTGCAAAATTATGTTTATTTCTTAATTTTCTCCTCTCTTCACTCTGCGTCAATACCTTTTATGTGAACTCAGATTCTGGGTTACTTGATATGTTTTATACCGTGGAGTTTATACTTTTTATAGCCTAACTATTTTTGTGAGGGAAAATGTTTGCGGAATAATTGAAAATAATATGGAATTTAGAATTTTATAAAAGTACTCTGATAAGCCAGACTCCATTCTCTAAAACCTCATTTCAATTGCTTGACTTTACGTTCTTTGGTTTTGTGAAACACAGAGTGATTAATGGGCTAGGTGATGAATCATCTCTGGATATACAACATTTCTAAAATGAAATGGAACAAAAACCCTGATTAAATGAGCCAGAAGACATGTACTTCCAATACTGGGAGTACTCACTGAATCTTCTCTGCTGCCTTCTCCTCTTGGATGAGATTTTCAGTTCCAAACCTCTTATTCATCATTCTGGGTGTTAGTGAGGAACTCTTCCAGTAAGAAGGAAACCAACTCCTTACACCTTTCCTCATAGCAGAGATTCTTCAGAGATACAATCATCTTTTGTTCCACCCGCGCCTCACTTCCACTCCTGGGAAGACTTCCATTTAGGCTAGATGTGAGGTTCACCAGGACATATTACACAGTCATCAGTTCTAGAGTGAGGCATTACATTTTCCTCCTGCCAATAATAGAATGTATGGTGGGGACACGTTACATGGGATCTGATAGAGAAGATAAAAGGTAAAACATTAGTATTAGTATTGCATTAGTATTAGTATGTCAACACTTAAAATAATTTATTAATAGAGATGAGGAATCAATGATGATTGAAACTAGCCAGGCCTTAGTTTTAAAATAGCTAATAATTTTATTTTAGGTATTGTAATTTTGAAACAGTGACAAAATGAGAAAAAGAACTTCTGTCTTGACTTTTTCATTTCACTTCAGAATGTGTTTTGGGTGTTATTTTATACTGAATTAACTTAAATCTGTTATTGAGATACACATTCAAGAGCTGTTTCTAGTACAACCACATTTTTTTACTGACATAAGAAGACTAACTATAAAACTTACTATATATACTTGGAAGTGTTCTAAGTATCACACACACACAAGCACACACACTACCAGTAACCCTTACAATAATCATGTCATATAGATATTATTGTCCCTATTTTGTACATTAGGAAACTTGGGACTCAGAGAAAATAAGCAGCATGCCCAAAGCAACAAAGCAAGTACTTGATGAGTCAGCATTTGAGCCCAGATCTGCCCTGTGCCAAAGCTAAGATCCTTTCTTTACACCACGTAGTTCAAAGACAGGCATAGAAACACATTTCTGGACTCTCTGTCCCATTCTCTTTCCATTAAGCTATGATGGACAGTAATTTCTTACCTGCAACAGTAGTGAAGTTTGGACCTGCTTTACAGGGTCACTCCCTTCACTAATGCATTGGAAAGAAACCAAGTTAATGGCACAGACCTTGAAATTATAGATTATATTTTCATAGGTTATACATTATTTCATGGGGAAAAAAGAAAAGTAAGTACACTGTCTTTGATGGTATTCAAAATATTGACAGGATCTGAAAGTTGGCTAGCCTTAGCTCAGTTTTCTGGAACAGTATTTAAAAGGACCCCGATCTAATAAATTCCAATGCTTTCACTTTATGAATGTGGAGACCCGCTAGACTCAAAACCGTTTGGTTCTGGCTTCTGTCATTTTTACATACTTCTTCGGTTACTTTTTTCAGCCAGTATTGTAAAATGAAACTCCAAAAGGAATTACTTACTGAATGGAAGAAGGAACTAAAGGACAAAATAATTTTTCTAGTAAATATTGAATGCATTTATTTGTAATTTTTTAATATTTTACTTCTTTCTCTCTTGGGAGACTATAAGGCAATACAGGTGTAAATTTAAATTAGGTGAAAATTGAGTCAAATTTTTCAAATAGTGATTTGGAGAGTAATGGATTGTGGAAAGTCAAACCCTGAGTCTCTGCTATTTTAATTATGGGTTTAAGTAAACTGTAAGTTAAGGCTTCAAGAATATAGAATATCTCCTAGATTGATAATTTTTGAAAGCAGTTCTATAAAAACTTTGATTTCACCAACTTACTGCATTTGCTAATGTGTCACGGTGAAGCATTGTGTGTAACAGAGAAACGTTGAACTTGTGGTCTTCTTTTAAGTTCCTCCTCTGCCTCTTTTATCTAAATTGTGTGCTCTTGGGGAAAGTAATCAGTCCTCTGTGTTTCTGTTTCCCCATGTATTTCGTGTTAAAAATTCAATAAAGTTTCTCTTAGGGCTGTTCAACTCTATTCTTAGGGATCTGTGGCATTTCAGAACATCTGCAGATGAAAGCAGCAGGAATCTTGGATTCTCTCATGATAAGCAGCTTTCTGCAGACATAGAAATCTTTAAATCTCTACCTGACTGGTAGGGCAGCCATTCTGTCTTCTTTTCCTCTCCCCTCCCATTTGTGAAGGGAATATAGAAACATGTTTGTCTACAAAGTAGTATGTCTGGTGTTGTTAAGGAATTCAGTTCTTACACTGGGCAACCCAAGCAGTAAATTTTGAGTAGGGTCCTGGGGGAGGTATCACAAAAGCACATTAAAAATACTTTAGAGTTAAACATTATCTCTTCCCATCTACTACCTTGACACTATCCTAAGGATGGAAGCTAAATTGATACATATTAAGTCTAGCACCTTGAACAACTGGTTTTATTTGTTTGATGCCCTGGTATATAAACAGTGAGCTGCATCTCCATGGGTTCAGTCTTAAGAGCACCAGCTGGAGAACAATGCACGGAGCTGACTTGTAACCAACTTACATCATCTTCAATATGAAGATAATCACAGTGTCAATGCTTCTGATCCTGGCTCTTTGTCTCCTACAAGGTGAGCAATCTGCATGTGATCCAAGCCTCTTGCTACACATTGTCCTGGACAGGGACTTGGGACTTGTCTCCCACCCATCTTTCCCTGAATATGTTTATGTGAATTTGTGTGTGTGTGTGTGTGTGTGTGTGTGTGTGTGTGTGTGTGAGAGAGAGAGAGAGAGAGAGAGAAGGAGAGAGAGAGTGTTTGTGTGGTTTTGAAATACCTTGTCAGAAATAAATAGATTTGGAAGTATTATATATGTGGCTTTATAATCTTAAAAATGATAAGTAGTTTGAGATCATTTAAATTAAAAAAATTTAATTGAAGGTAACATTGATTTTTAATTATATATAGGTTTCATGTGGACAGTATTATATTTGACATTAGAATATGCCACATTACCATCATCACTAGAAGTTTGGTTTTCATTCACAACTATAGAAATAATCTGAATTTTTATCCATGACAAATCCTTCCATTAATTCTATATTAGTTCTGAAAGGTTTATGATTCCAAGCATACAAGTCCAAACTGATAGTAATTATGTATATATTTAAAACTCAGATGTATCATGAATATTTATAGCTAACATATTGAAAAATTCAATCCTCTATTCTTATTTTAAAGCAGTAGTGCCATCTAGTATATTCTATTTTTGTGCTTTCATTCCTAAATGGATTGATAATATTTCTTCTAAGGGGAAGGGATTTTAGCAAGAGATAGGAGGTATTTTGCCTTTGCTATTTAAGTGTGTAGGAAATAAGAATTGCCTAGACTTATCTTGCTCTGAAGTATGTATATCTTTGAAAAGGAAATCTCAGAGATGAATAGTCAGAAAATCATTATACAGAAATGCTGTCCACTTTCCTAAAATAAGTGTGTGCATACAAAAAGGTGTCTGTTAATGAGAGTGTGATCATCTGTGATTTTAATTCATCTTAATTTTTTCCATATTTCTAATTTTTATAACTAATGAGGAGGCAGGGTTACTGGATTTCAGAAAATGTAATTTTATGTGTGTAAATGGCATGAATTTTATGCTACCAATACTTTTAAATTTTAATTTGTGTGTGTGTGTGTGTTATGTTGTTATGTTAGGTCTTCCCTACTTTACTCTGACAGAATCTCTTAAAAATTAGCTATTTTAAGTGGGTTATAAAGCATATGAATATTATTTTCCTAAGTAATTGGACTTTATCAGTGATAGGGTCTTGGTGAGTGTAAATACTGATTTCCTGATACAAAGATATATTTTATTTGCCAAGGTAAATTTTAATGTGTTTGAAAACAATTTGTGGTTTTACAACATATTATCATTAAAGAAAGCCATCCAGAGCATTAGTGAACTGTTCGTTTTTATTTATTAAATGTTTTACATTTCCTTAACTTTGGTTTCTGTATTTTTTGTACCAGATGCTGCCAGTGAGGATGAAAATCAGGTTAGTCCTGCATTCCTGTTCATTGAATCAATTCCAAGATCCCTAAAGAGAAATGGGTTGTTGCCAACTTTTTTATGTTAATAATACAGACATAACTCTACTTGGTATAGTAACCTTTTGTGAAAGACACCGAAATAGGGCTTTATGAATTAAGACATGAATGCACACATATTATTAATGAAAATGAATGTTTGCGAGAGGCCCTTGACAGTCTTTAAAATTCCATAGGCAAACCAGTGAATTACTATAGTAGAAATTAACAACTGAAGACATCATGACACATAGGAAGCTGAAACCAGTTTTCATTATGCAAAAAGGGGGTTCCCTGCATCTTGTATACAGTTAGTATGTGTATTTCATTCTGTAAATACTGGAGCATCTGTTATGTGTTGGACCATAAGTTTAAGTGATGGGGATATTCAGTGAGGGTTCTGCCATCTTAGTAGAGAAAAACAAACAGCTTCATAGGTATATTGGCAAAATATGTAGGACATTAAAAGATGATAAGTATTAGGAGAAAAATAAAGGAGGATGGAAGATAGGAATTTCTGGAGATGGAAGTAATGTCACTTCCTCTTGGAATAATTGGGTAAGTTCTCCCTGAAAAGATAGCTTTAGAACAAGGCTCTCAATGTCCTGAGGGAGTCAGTACTGAAGATTTTACAGCTTGTGTTGGACCAGGCAGAAACCTGACTGATGGCAGAGGTCCCGACTCAGGAGGGTGCCTCACCAACTCTTAGTGTTCTTTTGTTTGACAAATGAAAGTATCATTTTCTATAGAAGCTAGTAGCTAGTCTATTTGAAAGACAATTTGAGCGAGCCAATTAACAAACATGTGTATACACATAACCCTGCCATTAATCCAGCACTGAAAATTGTGCTAGGTGTATATGCCAAATAATTCCTATGTCTCTCAAAAGTCATGAACATAAAAAAATTAGAAAAATCTCCTTTTTTAACAGTACAGGAAAGTTCTAGAGAATTTTATCATAGTCTGTATTTATTGTCTGTGTTGTTGATGCAGGAGAGGTTCAGAAGCCTCTCTGGTATAAGGAAAGTGGTGAAAGGGTAGAAATATAAGACAGGATGTGGGGTACTCAAAGAGCATGCTCATTTGGTTGTTTCATACTGGTAAAAGGAAGGAAACTAGATAAACCTCACTATGCATGAAGCTATCATTTTCTTTTTCAGAACCTATGATATTAGATGGTAATTTCTGGTAGATTTTTCTAATTTTGTACAGTTTTTTTTTTCCTACTATTAAACTCTACTTCTCTGAAAAACATTTTAAAAGCATAATGTTAACCTCCCCTTATGTTGGCGTAAAAGAGAAGAACAGAAAGAAGCAATTATTTCTCTGGAACTATTTCTGATCATCATCTGGATATTTGCTCAGAAAAGAAATGTATTGATTTTAGTCTTCCTCACAGTACTGGGATTTTTATTTTCCAAGTTTAGTAGCTTGAGTTTTTTCTAGTACTGTAGGCACAATGTTGAATATTATAAATATGTCAGAACAGCGTAAAAAACCACTGTAATAATTTGCAAGGATCTTTACCATATGCTAAAACTTGTCACCACAGTAAGGTGGCAATGTCAAGCGCTCTAACACAGAGAAGGGGTGAGGTCAGCTCCTGGGGGATCTTATTAAGATATCTAGGAGCGACAATAGAAGGCAGCTGACGATTACCAGTCAGCAAAGAAAGCAGAAAGGACTCAGCCCTGGAGGACTCTACTCTTTCTGAGATATGTGGAGAACAAAAAACAGTAACAATAAAACAAAACAGAATCAAGCTAAAGGTAGCTCCCCACCTCAGGATCTGCTCCTATTTTAACTTTCTCTACATATGGTAATTGAGAGGATATTCCATTGTTTTAAGAGAAAACTCCAGCTGCTGCTTTCAACTGTTATAGCCTTTTTTACTTTCCTAAGACAGTACATTGGATCATTTCATAATCCAGAAAAATTGTATTGTGTTTCATCTTAACTAATTGGACACTGAACAAGTTTCTTAACCCATTGTCTTGACATCAGGTTGTCCATTTATAGAAAACAAAAATTCCTCTAGAAATTAAGCACTTGTCTAGTTTTGATAATTTAGGAATTTCCCTGATTGATAATATTATTTTTGAATTGATAGCTGAACATTGTTCAAAGCTTCATTCTAGTGCTATCATGAATGTTTTTTTCAACACTAAGACTTACCTCACCAGGGATTTGTTTCCATTACAAAGATACCAGGCTTTTCTCTGATTTAATGACAAGATTTTGATTTAGATTGTATAGAGTCCATGTATCTGACAAGCTAAGCAGTACTTGCAGTACTGACATTGGACACTACAGAATCAGGGACCAGACATCTCTCAAGAGGCCCAGTTGTCAGTCTATTGCCAGTAATTACCAATGTGCTACTCAGATAAGCTCACAAGGCAGTGATAATAATCTTGGAGATATTTTAATAGGTCACCATTAACAAAATTGTCTATAGATGGTTGCTAATATCATTTAGTTGTTTTTCTTCACCATTAATCTTTCTCCTAGTGCTACTATCTGGCTTCTGTGTTTAACAGGCTACATTAGGTACATCATTGCCCATTTGATGGTAAACATCATTTAGGCATGGGTACTTCTGCTGCTTTTTTATTGCAATCTTCATGGCACCTAGCAAAGTATAACAATCTCATAATAAGTGTTTGCTGAATGGCTATTATAGAATTGTGGAAACTAAATAGAATTCTATAATCCATATTGTGGAAGAGGTTGTGTTTGTCAAGAGTTGGAGGAAAGACTTGATTTAATTTTTTGATGACAGGAAAGGAAAAAAAAATGTAAAAGAAAGGAAGCAGGTCGGGATGAAGGCAAATAAGCAGACAGGAAGGAAGGGAGAGGAGGAAGAAGTATTTATTTAGTTAGTTAGCTGTTTAATTTGTTGGTCATTTTGATTGTTCCCCTAGCCCAGGTCAAGAACTCTGGTCCTTGGGCTTTATGTGGACTATGCTGGATCTGTAGACTTAATGCCTGAGCCACCAGGGCACATCGCTGAAGCAGAATCTTTTTTTTTTGGAGGCAGGGGCAAAATCAAAGCAAAACAAAATTAGATTCCAAAGACTTGCTTTAAAGACCTAGTCCATTTTCTAAAATAATAAGGAACATGATATTTTAAGTGTTTTACTAGGTAGTGCAAACGCACCATTGATTTTAAGCTCCTAGAAAAAAAACAAGTGATATGTAATAGCAGGTTTTCAATAAAATGTATCGAACGAATGAAGAGACCCTCCCCCCTCACTTGTAAGTAGCTGTCTACTGTCCTTATTTTTACCTATTCCATTCAAAGTGTTTTTCACTTTTTTCCCTAAACTGGGCACAATGCTGTCATTGGTATTTACAAAAGAAATATCAAAGCAAGTATAGCATACCATGTCTTATTTAAGGATGTAACACAGAATAGAAAAATAGTAGTTCCAGAGACTATGTCAAAAAACAAAGAATACATGAAGGAAAGTAAAACAGAAAGGTTTAAGCAAGTGCTGGGAAAATTGTTCCATATTTCTCTAGATTTCCAAAGTTTGATCTAGTGATGGTGAAAGTATTGGTGATGTTGATGCCCATGGTGATGGTTGGGGGTGTGTGTGTGTGGAGGGGGCCTTGGTAGGACTTTTTAAGAAAAGAATGCAAATTTCTTAATGTGGGTAGGCCTCTCCCAAATCTTTGAAAGGGGAATGTGAGAGTGAAGGGTCTGGAAACTTAAGTTTCATTATCTTTAAGGTAAGTCTGCTTTTGTCCATTAAGCACATGACATTGGATAGTTAAAAATAAAGCCCAGCAGATCACTCTAACACCTCTTATCAGAAGCTTATTTCAGAAAAGGAACCAGTCTAGAAATATGCTTTTCAAGCTTTATGACCAAGGAATTTTTGTTTGTTTATTTCACTTAACACCTGCAGTGAACTTTTCTAGGAGCTGGCACCTTGCAGTACATCTTTTAGCAACATGGGCAGAGGTATTTTCAGTTTTGATTGCTCAGACACTTGTCTTAGACCTCCAGAAGCCTTTTCATAGTCCTTTTGACAGCAATTACTATTGACCTATTGTTGTGTATGTCATCCTAGCATATTCCAATAGTAGGAATGACAGGAGTAACAACCTAGCGATAACAATAAAAAGGAGGAGGAAGAGGTGAGGAGAATCTACTTATTGACTATCTAGTTTGTGTCAAGCACTCTGAATATTTTACATGCTTTAAATACTTAATCCTCACAAAAACCAGTGACGTGTATCTTTATATCCCTTATTTTGCAGAGATGGTGGAAGAGCCTTTGAGAAGTTAATTTGCAAAGACATTGACTTGTAAATGAAAGCTAATTTGAATTCAAGTCTTTTGACTTCAAGCTCAATGATTTTAAATTTCACTGTTTTGAATGATTATTTATTAGGTTTATTTGCAATCTCCAACAGAAAATCCAGTTATCGTTGCATTTTTATTATTTGCATCAGCCGAATTAATGTCTTCCATACCATGAAGGTTGTCATCATCATATAATACTGCACAAGGAAGGTCTTGGAAGGTAAAGTTTTGCTTTGAGGAGGTTTTCAGTAAATACTTTTTTCATTTTTTCCTTAGCAAGCTTGTGATGAATTTCGGGCATTGATGAAAAATGGAAAATTATTCTGTTCCCAAGAAAAAGATCTTTTTCAAAGCCCTGATGGAATACTGTACATCAAGAAGTGTGCCAAGTGCAAAGTGATATTGTAAGTGAAGTTTCTCTTTCTTTCAAAGGTTTGAGTAACCAGCTATTCTTTGAACTGGCAAGTGTATCATTTTTATTTTTTGTCTAAATCTAAATAGTTAAATAAAAAAGCCCAGCAGATCACTATAACACCTCTTATCAGATATAATTAGTAAGTGTTACTTATCTGAGAAGATTTTGCTAAACATTCAGAAGGTATTCCAGCACATCTCAGAGGGCCCAGGATGAAGCATAAAGCACGTTTGGATCTTCTGCAGCACGTCATCTTTGCAAGATAAAGCTTCACTTTGAGTTTCCTGGCTCTGGAAAAAAAAAAAAAAAGAATGTAAGAAAGAAAGTCAGTTTTCCTGGGTTCGTTGAGATCTAGCTTCCTTGTACCCTAGGGATTAAAAAAGTCCCTTGGACCCGAAGCCAACCTCTGCTCTGGCAGTGAGCCAGCAGAAGGATTTAAGCAGGATACAACCTGACTGAGCTGTCAGTGTCTTTAAACATGTGTGACTGTGGGAGGATGAGCTGGATTAAAAAGTTGTGTTGTTGACTTCTAATTCCCTGCAACTCAGAAAGAATTATATCCTGGAAGTTTACCAGCATCTATGCGGTGCTTCTTATCTTGATTTTCTTCTCTCCAATGGAGTTATCCATTACAAATTCCCAAATCGATGTGTCCTAATTTGGTTTTGAACAGGGAGATCCTCCTCAGTTTCTGACTACCATCAAAACGTCAGCAATGTTACCAAGCCAATACCCATTTAAGATAATTATGCTATAATTAGTTTTTTAAATACCAGACTGGTATGTGTCAGTGGATTTTATTTGACATGGCCAATAATATTGGGATAATGAAGCTCTGATCGTACATACTGCTCCTAGTGAAGAGACTGGGAACATGAGGAAAGAAGGCAGGGCAAATTTTATGATGAGAGGAGGCCTACGGTAGGGCGAGCAATACTTTCTTATTCTCTTGAAAGCTGAGTATAAACCAAAGTGTATATTATCTACTATAAAGTTTTCTTCAAGTTACACAGGATGTTTTGATAGGAGACTGAAACTAATAATATGCTAAGTTTACTGAAAAGTAATTTTTTAATAAAAGTAAAATGCCTTAAGATCAACAAGGCATTTTAGATAATACTTTGAAGTCACTTAATTTTTAATTTTCTCACCTATGTAAATTATATTGGAACAAATATGTGTTTTCAACTGGAAAGAAGTCTGTACGTAGCATAAACTCTGTCCTCAACTTGCTGACTTTGCTCTGTGGATCCTTAGAAGTTGGAACCAGTACCAAAATAGGCAGGCACATTTGGGGTCAATGTGAATAATGTGTTTCAGAGATCATTTCAATCATGAGTGATACAGATGGCTTTTAGATTTGGTGATAGTGTGAGTATTTAAGGGGGGAATTCTGTTATGCAATTAAAGGTAGAGATTTCTGTCTTCAACAGAAGTATGGTTGAGTTATTTTCCAACATCAAAGACAGATTTGTGCTACTTTTCCCATTTTTGGATGTGCCTCCACTTTGAATATGCCTGCCCTGGCTGAGGAGAACCATCAAAATTAAGTTTACAATGTGTGGTGTTATGCCTGAAAGCTGGGCAAATGTATCTAAGGTATGCTATCACTTATTTTCTTCCAGGGAAAAAGAAGCAAAATCCCAGAAAAGGGCTAGTCATTTAGCAAGAGACAGCAGGGCCACTGCCCCAGCCAAGGTGAGACTATTTGGAGTCAACTTGTCATTTATTTTTGAAATTATATTTGATTCTTTTTCAAGCTGTCTGTTTATTTCCTAAATACTAGGTCATGCTTATTGTGAAGCCAACTACTTAGAAGGGAGGGAACATGGCTTAGTCCAAGGGTGGGCTATCTGGTAGAGCTTGTCCGTAGGCCCAACCCCATGACCCAACTTTTGGAAAGCATTTTGGTCATTGACAGACGCTAAGAGGTGGAGTAAACCAGTGTGACATCTGCCTTCCATGACCATTTCTCATTCCTGTTGTCTTGTCTAAGCTCCTACAAGAGCTTTCATGGGACTGTAGCACTGAGTTTACATTTCAGAGTACTTATTTCTTGTCTCTGTCACCCAAACATTTTATATTCCTCTGCATCTTAAGTTTCTTATCTGTGAAATTAGATGTCAATCAAATGAGAAACTTGGTGTGAAAAGCCAGCTACAACATGTGTTATCTGGCTTTTGACTCATTTTCATTTTTTTCTTTTCCTTCTTTGCTCTCTACTCAGATCATTTTTAGTAGTTGGAGAGTTCCCCTAATTCAGCTAGAGTTGCTGTATATCTATTTTGCAGCTTGGGATTCAGGCTAATACTTGTTTGAGAAAGGTGTTCTGTGGTTAACAAAGAAGAAAGAATGAAACTGCACAGGTACATCCACTATACAACAACTTTACTTTATAAAGAATACCTTTTATTTAAACAAAAAATAAACTTCTAGACCCAGAATGGGAAAAGTGTCTCATCTACAGTATCTCACAGTAATGTTAATGACGAAGCTGAACCTTGTGTCATGACAACTATTCACATTAGTCCAGATTTCTTACGCAGCTTCTTCCCTAATGTGCTCTTTCTCTTCCTCCTCTCCTGTCCCCAGCACATAATTAAAATAATCAACCTAGGCTGGCACACCCACATTATTTTAGCATCCCTGGTCAAACTAAGCTAACATCTTCCTTGTTAGTGTTACTCAGGAATGTCTGAGAACTCAGCCTCCACAGTGAACTTAGGCAGCTGGGTTCCTCGCTCGGATTCCACTAGTCTCACTTCTAAAGCAGCGTTGCAATCACTGCGCAATGGAATAATAACCGCAAATCTTTTATCTTAGCAAAAGGGAACTATTTGTGTGCTATGGGGTCAAGGAGGTTTACTAGGTAACTTTCGAATCTGCATTTATCTGTTGCCTTTAGAGACAGGGTCTCTCTACAAGATCTGTTCTCTTCATCTCCTGCCATGAAAAACTGATGCATCAATGGTGCCGAAAAATATAAAATAAAAGCAAATGACAACAAAAACAGAGCAAAACAAAAATACACACACAGTGATCTGAATAAAACTACTCTTTAAAATATCACTGGTCAGATGATTATGTATATATGTTTATATATAAATATAAACACACATTTACTGAATTGCAATCAAGTAATATTTTTTTAAGAAATACAGTCACAGACTTGTAAGACACTAAACTACCCTGTTTGTGTTCCACTGCTTGAGTTCTAATTTTTGCCTTTAACTAAAGTTCTTAGAGTTACCTGACTTATCTTGCGGGAAATTATTTACTTATATTAAGGCAGTTAATATTTGACTATGTGCCTCTTAAGTAATTTCTGTTTAGACTTTTGCTTGTCTTTATTTGAATGAATTCATACAATTACACTATTTTTTGTTTTTCTCTCCACTATAAAAGGGAACAATCTACCCACTTTCTCGGCTTAAATTATTCCCATGAAAAATAAAGTCTAATGCTTAGTCTCAGAGTAAGGTTCTGTACCTGTTCAAAGAATTTTCCTCCTATAGTTCTGCTCGCTCTTGCATCATCAATTTTATTTTCCCTCATATTTCATTCTTTCACCTCCCAACTCTAATTTCCAGTCCATCAACAAATTATACTGGTATTGCCTCTACAGTACATCCCAACTTTGACTGCTTTTCACCATTTGCATTTCTACCTCCATAATTTCTACTTGGCATCTTTGGTCCATGTAGAGAATTTTTATTTTTAATTGCTTGATTGAGCTATTCAATGTTTCTCATTGATTTAGGTTGCCAACTTTGTCTACTAATGTCTTCTTTCTATGTTAAAGTTTTTTCAAAGTTGATTTATTTATGCATAAACATCTCTTTTTCCTCACATATATGTCATCAATAAGCAGATATATTTTGGAGCTGTAGCCAGCAATCAGATCCCGAGGTTATTTCAGTGGAAGTTCCACTCTTCACCTAGAGTAAGAAGGATGACCTGCGGTAGTAGCATGGACCAGGCAAGCATATTTCTGATACAGGCTTCTCACATAACATCAGAGACCAAGGAGAAGCCAAACAGTTTATAAAGTCCTTGCTGACTATACGACTGTGTCAAGCAGAGAAGACACACACACACAAATCTCATTGGAAAGCAAATGCTGAGATAGATAAAAAGATGACCTGAATTTTGAGTGCCCTCCTCTGTACACACATGTCCATCCTGCAGAGCATGGAGTACCTACCAATCTATGATGCTTGAACACAAACTGTCCAATCATTGGCTGGCTGCTAAGTTATTCATTCAGTTACAGCATAAAATCCCTAGGAAGCAAGCTTTAAAATAATACTAAAGAAGACTACATCCATATTTGAATAATTTTTTAAAATATAACAATAAATAGCATATTTCAATTAAAATATAGAATATATGTAAAATAATTATATGTGTATATATATAATTGAAGAGCACAATAATGCAATGAAAAATTCAGAAGAGAGACTCAAAAAGCAACTTTGAGGTTGCATTAAAAATATTAGTGATCTTAAGAAAAGATTTCTA
This sequence comes from Solenodon paradoxus, assembly GCA_004363575.1. Lineage (NCBI taxonomy): Eukaryota > Metazoa > Chordata > Mammalia > Eulipotyphla > Solenodontidae > Solenodon > Solenodon paradoxus. The sequence goes on from RJWH01001442.1 coordinate 67,057, forward strand.
CAAATTTACAGTGGAAGTACAGAAGAAAAAATGTTGATTAGAATGAATAGAGGCACTAAGTCTTTGCAATAACAACAAGCATGCCAGTATATTTACAATGGGAATGCCAGAAGTAAAGGAGAAAAAACTTACATAACATCTTTGGTCCACATAGAGACTTTTAGATGTAAAAAGGACAAGAAAACTAATAGAAACAGAGCAAATATCAGTACAACAATATCAACAATTATATTAAATATAAATTATTTAAACATTTCAATGAAAAAGCAGATTATTATACAATAATAAAGCAACTGTAAATTATCTCTAATCAACACTTCTTAGATTCAAAGACAAATAATCTTACATAGTGAGATATCATAATAAATATAACTATAAGAGAGCAGGATTTACTTTATTATTACTAACAAAATAAATATTAAGATAAATAATATTATTGGAGACAAAGAGGAACATTTAAATAAGTATCAATACATCAGGAGATATATGCAATTATTAACAGAAGCTCAAATTATATTAAATAAAAATGCCATAATTAAAATAAGAAATAGTACAACAATAGTTGGAGATTTTAATATTCTCCTTTAAAAAATTGATAGAACTAGATAAAGTGTCATCAAAGACAGAATACTTGAACAACAGTATCAATGAAATTAGCCTAAGTTGAAATATAAAGAGAGCTCCCTCAAAGATTATAGACATTGCATTTTTTTCAAGCAGCAGAAAATATTTTTCAGGACAGATAAAATACTACCAGATCAACATATCTCGATAAATCTGAAAGGCTTAAGACAATGCAAAGTGTATTTTCTGACCACAGCAAAATCACATATAAAGTTGACAAGAAAATCCCCAAATATTTGAACATTAACTAAGGAATCAAATAAACAATCATGAGAAATGTGAAAATATTTTGAACGGAATCAAAAAAAATACAGTTCAAGTCATGAGATTCAGCTAAAGCAGCATATAGAGTCTTAAATTCCTAGCTCAGAAAAGAAGAAAAGTTTCAAATGAATAATCTAAATCTTCTGTCTTAAGAAACTTAGAAAAATAAAAGCCAGCAAGCTGAAGGGACATAATAAAGATTAGAGTAGAAATTAGAAAAAAAGCAAGACAGTAGAAAAAAAGTTAAAAAAAACAGAAGTTTGTTTTTTGATAAGATCAAAAAAACTGACAAATGATTAGCTAAGAACAAGGGGGGAAAGACAAACATTACCAAATCAGGAATAAAATGTGAGATCTCTATATATGCCCTAGAGAAATTACAAGGACTGTAAAGGAATACAATGAACACGACTATGCCAAAAAGTAAACAATTTTGATAAAGTGGAAAAATTTCTCAGAAATGAGTCCTTAAAAACTAACCCAAGAAGAAATAAAAATTCAAAATAGACCTGTATCTAGTAAACATATGGAATCCATAATTAAATCAAAGAAAAGTTCAGGTCCTGATAGCTTCACAGGTGCTTTTCATCAAATATTTTAAGAAGAAAGAATGCCAATCCTTTTTTAGAGTCAAGATAGAGGAGTAGGAAATGCTTTCTAGCTCATTCTATAAAGCTGGTATTATTCTGATAGAAAATACAAAGGATGCTATTACAGGAACAGATAAACACTGACAAATATCTCTTATAAACATAGATGGAAAAATACTTAGCAAAATATTAACAAACTGAAATAAAAACATAAAAAGGATAAAACCATGACCAAGTGGGAATTACTCTAGGAATGCAAAGTTGGTTTAACAACAGAATGATTGGTACTACATTCTACTGAAAAAAAGACAAGACTATATGACCATTTCAATAGATGCAGAAAAAAGGCATTCACAAATCCAATACTTACCCAAGATACAACTTTATAAGGAAACCTAAAAAGAGATGTAAACCTCTGAGAAAGTTTCATAAGTCTGATAAAGGACATCTATGAAAAACCTACCGACAACATCATACAAAATACTTTGACAATCAACACTTTGGCCTTATTGTCACATATATTATTCAACCTTGAGCTGGAGGGTTGGGTCAATATAAGACAAAATTATTTACTTGATTAATTAAAGGCATTCTGATTAGAAATAGTTTTTAATTGCAGGAACATGATACCACATATAGAAAGGCACAAGGAACCTCCAAAGAAAAATTCCTGGAATCAATAAGTGCACTTAACAAGGTTTCAGCATACATGATCAATAAAGATTGTAAAGGATGTTCTACATTATTATTCAGGGAAATACACATTAAAGCTCCAATGAAATACTATTACATACCCACTATAATTGTAAAGACAGAAAATGCAAAGTACTAAGATTGTGAAGAAACTAAAATACTTGTAGGTTGCAGGGAGGAGCACATAAGGGTACAGCCACATTGGAAAATAGTTTGGCAATTTTTTAAAAGTTAACCATAAATTTACCACATGACCTAGTAAATTCAGTTCTAAGAATTCACTCCAGTGAAGGGAAAGCATATGTCCACACAAAGTGAGGCACAGAGACCTTCATAACCACATTGTTCTTAATAAAACCAAATTGAAACTGTCCAAATGTCCACTGGTGAATAAACAAGATGAACTTCATTTATGCAATGAAATATTCATCAGTAAAAATGAATATATTACTGATACAATTACAATGCAGTTTAACCTTAATATTATGCAAATTTAAAGAAGCCAGAATCAAGTAATTACATATTTATGATTCCATCTATGTGAAATATCCAGAAAAGATAAATTTATAGAGTTATAAAGAAGTTCAGTGGTTACCTTTGGCTGGACCTGGGAGCTGGGGTTAACTAAATGGGCTCAGGGAACTCTTGGGATAATGGAAATAGTCTAAAGTAGGCTTAAATTGTGCACTTAAAATGTGTGAATTTTATGATATTTTTATAAAGTCTCAAATTTGCTTTATTTTCATAATGTACATAGATCCATTTTAATTTTCAAATGCATTAGCATATGCACATTCATAATATACTCCTACTGTCTTTATATCTCAATGTTCATACAGGGATTTCCTGTTATCATTGCATATATTTTTAATTTTTACTTCTCTTATCCATTATAGTAGATATCTATCATACCAACTTTTTTGTTAATTTTATCTACTATATTTGTTCTCTGTATTATTCATTCCTGTTTCTTTTTGCTCTTTTGTTCACTTTACAATGAACTGAACGATACTCAATTCTTTAAATTATTTTAAATTTTATGACAAGTGTATTTGAAAACATTAATAGTCATCTATATCAAGATCATACTTGAAGTGCTCTCACTTGTCATTCTTTGCCAAATATATCTTCATTTTCTTCCCCAGAGTTACTCACTAATATAGTATTTAATTTTCAAAGAAGTGACACTTTCTATTTTAAAGAAACTCTTAATTTTGTTGAATTTTGATCAGGGCACATAGACCTTTATAATTAATCCCTGGGAATTTTATAAGACTTTTGTGGCCTAAAAAATAATTTCATAAACATTTTGTATGTTCTACAAAATGTTTATGCTTCTTGGATGTGGTTTTCTATAAAAATCAAATAGTGGTGTGCCTTGGTGGAGTAGTGGTTTGATCAGCTCCCTTCAGCTGTCTACATACATCTCAAGGATGCCAGTTCACATTCTGGGGCAGTGGGGGTGGGGAGGGGGGCAATGTATGAGTTTCTTTTTAGGATTTTCTTGTTCACTAATTAGTTATTTGTCCCTATCCTATTTTTCATTCTTTCTATTGTTTTACTTACTACCATTTACATATTTTTCAGGTCTAAAAATTCCATTTTTATCCTCTCTTGGAACTTCTTTTTTCTTGCTTTCTACATATGGCAGATTTCTTCTGTTACCTCTCTAAAGCACTGTTAAACTCTTGATGTTTTTTTCTATGCAGTGCAGTAATTCTGGCTCAGTTGATACAGATTGTTCATATTACCATACTTATTGTATATATTATTTTACTCCTAAGATACATATATATTTTACTGTAAGATTCCATAATGACTTCAGTTATTTTTTCTCTCGAAATGAGTTAGAGCATGTTCAAAGCTTCAGTGTACCTCCCGTGGTGAGTGTGTTTAGGAAAAGGGTTAAAGGCCAGAGTTGCATGTTCCAGAACCAGTATTGCCCATTAAGTTCATTACTACTTTGCCAGGTCAGGAATCCATCTGTCATCTATAAGATATGGTCAGCATTAGGAAGAGGTGTTCTCTGTAGGCTGTGATCCAGCAGCCCTTGGGGTTCGGAGGAGGAGGAGGTGGAGAAGTAAATGCTGAACCTATTGTCATCCTCTCCCAGCTGGGCTTCTGGTCTGCCCTGCCAACCCCTGTGACCTGTATGCTGCGCTTGCTTTTGCTGGTGAAGGGCGAGCTGTGATAGTCTCCGGTTACTCAGCTGGATCACTATCTCCATGCTTCTGTAACTTCTCCAGAAATGAATTATTAAGAGAAATCCAATAGCTCTCCTGATTTTTCCTTACATTTCAGCCACATTTCTCTTCTTTTTGCCACTCTAGCAGGATAAACTGATTCCAAGCAAAAATCCTTTGCAAGAGCAGTTCCCAAGGCCTAGAGAGTTCTTCTTCTGCTCTTTAATGACTGGCTCCTCCTCATTAATCTCAGCTCATCTCACATGTTATCTTTGCAGAGAACTTTTTCTTGAAACCGTATTGAAAATAATCACCATTCTAGACACGCCCGTATGTTTCTGTTTATTTTCATAGCGCTTATTATTTAAAGTTATTGTATGGTCTGTCACTTCTCATCAGAATGTAGGCTCCTTACCATCTATATTCCATTTCGTTTTTTCTGTTGTATATTAGAAAGTCTAGAGCCTAGTAAAGGTGTAATTGATTTTGAGGAATTAATGAACAGCTGAATGAATAAAGTAACAACACAATGTGGCTAATGGTTAACCTATTTTCATTCTAGTTTTAACTTCTTACTATATGTATGGTGTGAATCATGGGGTAGGCTCTGTAACTTTTTTTCATTTTCTTCTGAAAGAGTTTCTCAAATTCATTATACATCTGTATCTCTCCTACTTTTATTCTGTATATTGTGTAACACACTAGATCACTCGTGTGTATCGTTAAGTGTTCCGTCTCTAAAATTAAAAAAAAAATGTTATGCCAATAATAACATCAAAAGTGTATTTGTAGTGGATATTATAGGTAAAATATCCTCCGGTTTTGTTCCTTGGTATTAGATAGAAGTTAGACTCATTAGCTCTATCTCTTCTTTAGCCAGCTTATGTCACAATAAGGAATTGCCAAGTCATGTTTCCTAAGTAATCATTTGATCCCACAAATTTGTAAAATGATAGGGTGTGAATTCCTATTTTTCAAATGAGAAAAGTGTTGTTCAAAGAGGTAAGGTAGGCAAGTGACAGGTTCGGCTGGTGTCTGAGATTCAAACACTGGTCTTCAGTTATTGCCTAGCACAGTTGTTTTTTGCACCATACACATTTTCCCCTGAGTAGACAACAATTTATTAAAGCAGAGATTTGGGGATTTCTCCTATCATCTCTAAAAGGTGTCTAGTTATGTTGTCTTGGTTGTCAGTAGAGAAGACATTTAAAATAATAGCAGCAGCAACAATAAATATTTATGATGTGCTAGTCATCATTAAGTACCATACACATATTAATACAAGAAATACTTTTACGATCCAAGTGGTTGGATGTATCATATGCATTCTGTAAATGAGGGCACTAAAGCACAGAAAGGTTAAGTAGTTCAAATCACGTAGCTAGTAAGTGACAGAATGAGAATGAAAAATCCAGCAATCTGACTCCTGATCACCACCATTGCCTATAATCATAGAACTTTTATTGTAGCTTATAGCTTACAGAAAATGTTCATATGCATTGTGTACTGGAATTCATTCCCATGCTATTGAGAAGGCAGCAGATTTGATAGATCAGTGTAGTCTCAGAGAGGCAATGTGGCCTACCTCATCTAGATAGTAAGTGACTGAAGTCATACTGGAATGCTTTATTATAAAATATAATTGTATGCCTTTCCTTGGATCACATCTTGTTATCCATGATTTTATTACCTTACTATGATCTCCTTAATGTGTCTCTCTTCTCCAGTGATTTTAAATGAACTTAAATAATTAACCTTTTTAAGTGTCTCAGGAATTTTTTATTTCTTGTATTTTGATGTTACTTGCTCACATCTCTTACAGTTGAATTGCAATGATTTCAAGAAAGGAGAACGAGATGGGGATTTTATATGTACCTTTGATAATGCAGCTGTTTGTGGCACAGATGGGAAAACATATAGCAACAGATGTACACTGTGTGCTGAGAATTTGTAAGTATTCTCCGAAGCATGCCTTTTCCTAAATCCTGTTCTCCGTGAACACATGATGCATCTTTGTTTTACAAGCTTATGATTAACAATCCATCTTGTGGGAACTAGCTATTCATAAATTATTAGAACTGTTCCTTTTACACTCTTAAGGAAAGTATTTATGTAATATAATACTTTTATTTTACAAAGAACTTTTGTGTGCAGTTTAGTAGACAGTTCTCATTGTTTCAGTGAGGTAGACAGATACTTGATCTATATCTATATCTCTCTATGTACAGAGACTTACACCCCATATGTATACAAGATACAAATATATGTATACACACAATATCTGTTTGCCATCTAGCTTTTTCTGTCTATCTAATCTATTTCGGAGCATATCTTTTTTATAGAGAATTATTTAATCATCAAATGATACTTATTTATTCAGTGCTTGATTATTTAAAATATTAGAGTAGGTTATTGGGACTTCCAATATTGAATTTTTTCTTATCTTTTCAACCTTGGCCACATAGCTAAATTGTTTCACTGTCCTATATTTTGTCCTCATTTGCTATTTCTCCACCCTCAGTGCTAGTTTTGGTTATCAATTGTCTTCAACCATCAAGATGGCATACCTGCTTTGCAGGTTCTGGCTTGTGACCTCAATCCTGAGTTATCTGCTCTTCAGTTTTTGTAAATATGCCAACCCATATTTGAGAAAGCTGTTAAAGAATGTAATGATTATTCAGTCTTCAGGGTCCTGGGAGCTTTATTCTTGTAATAGTATATTTATCAAAACACAACTGAATAAAAACGCTCTGACCCCACCCTGGCCAAGATTTTAGAAATGCACTCTAAAGTTATGTCTGCTCTCACCCAGGGGTCAGCAAAAAAGAAAACAAAAATAGACATAGGAAGACCATACACTTTTTTGTTAGACATTGTAAGACTGTTATGAGCACATGGGTGTAGTTATAGTTAGTTCCATTATGTCTTATCTGGGGCATCCTCAGGTAGATCTTCTAAATGTCTGGCGCAAGTGAAAGTTCCTTTCTGGTCTACTTTTATTAAATAATGGGGTTCAAACTGCTCACTGTGTTTCCTTCTTAGCTCAACTAGGAGACTCGGCAATAACACTGAAATTCAATTCTTATAGTTTCCTTCGGTTGATATCTTTTGATATAACTTTTTTCTTATCATTTTTAACTAGTTTTAAAAAATTATACAAATGCTCTAGTTGTAAACTGCCTTATACTTTTAGAAAACAGGAAGCTTATCTTTCATTTATGTCTCTGTTTTCTGATATACTTTAAAGTTCTTCCAGACTGAACAGAATGAATTCTTTGGACTTTATGTACTTTCCATGAAAAGTGAGTCAGCATAACCCAAATGAAGAATAGTATAATCAGGTGCTAGATACTCTAAGCATAAATTTACTTACTTAAAATAGCATCATCAGCAACAACAGAGTTCCTTACTGAGGATGGTGGGGAAGGCTACCTATTATCTAGTTAGAAGCCTTGCTTTTTCCTATTCTTCTGATATTAAACCTCAGGATATATGGAGAAAACTCTGGAAATAATATTTATAGTTTTAAATTTTATCAGTTCTCCAATGCAATTCTGTTTCTTTGACTCCATCTTACAAACATAACCTCTCTTTAGACTTAATAGGGAAATGAATCCAATGTAATATTGCTCTTCTGGAGCAAAAAGAGACTCATAATACAATGAAGATAAGTTACATTTGGATGGTGAGAAATTCTGTGACATTAAACTACTGTGTCTATTAACTTTCAATTCCAGTAAAACCAGGTCTCAAACTGACATAAGAAGTGAAGGGAAATGTGAGGACAGTAATCCGGAGCAGGTGAGTACAAATGTCAGATTAATGGGAAGCATTGGGGCGAGGGGGCGGGGGGTGACTTCAAAGAGAAGGAAGACACTCTCCCTTCTTTGTCAGGTGGTTTAGAAGGAAGTAATTCTTGCTATACTGGAAATGGAATACTGCTTATTTAGATGAAAAGTGGAGCAGGTTACTTTGGTAGTTGGATAGTTCAGTTCTATTATTGTTTTCTATGGAAAAAAAACGGAGCAGAAGAAGTCAAAAGGAAATTATGTATCTAGTAGGAAAAGGCACTGCACTTTAGTGACTTGACCAGCTGAAACCCTAGCACTGTCACTGACTTTCAGGAAACTAGGGGCACATCACTTAACCACATGGCACCAATGTTTCCAGATCTGAAAAAGAGATTTGCATTAAATAGTTTACTCCTATAACATAATTCTGTGAGCCTTTTGTGGTAGAGGAAGAAAGTGAGTATCTCATGCATGTCACACTTGACTTTTGCTCATCAAATGATTTTCCTGCGTCAAGGTTTGATGCCCTTTCTTTATGGTCTTACAGCCCCTGAGGTTACTTTCACCAAGACATTTAGAATACTGTATTTTAAATGTTTCTTTGTATCACCCAGAGCAGGTGGAGAGCAAGGACTGTTCTGCCTTTGTCCTAACACAAAGTAAATTTCTAATGTTCACTGACTACATGAACGAATAGACAAATGAGTTCCCTACTTAACTATATGAATACATAGTGGCTACTGCCACATGGCCAGCGCTGCTCTAGGTGACATCACACGGAGAGGCATTGAGCTCTATGCACTTTCTGAAATCGGTATTATCAGGATCACAGTCAGGATGGTGAATAACCTGGTCATTTTCCTGCTCCTCAGGATGTATGCAGTGCTTTTCGGCCCTATGTGAAGGATGGACGACTTGGATGCACCAGGGAAAATGATCCAGTTCTTGGTCCTGACGGAAGGACCCATGGCAATAAGTGTGCAATGTGTGCTGAGCTCTTGTGAGTGTCATCATCTCCAGCAGGTCAAGCAGGTGGCCATCTAAGGATGCCTATTGTTACTGTCCTGAGAACTACTCTACAGAAGGATGCAGTCCTTCTTATGAAGCTTGCGATCCTTTGCTTAGATAATGTGAAGTCTGTCCTTGCTCCCAGAAGGTCTTTTTTGATTCATAACATCTAAATGTCTTAAAAGGATTGGTTAAATTGGCTAGGCTAGTTATTAAACTTAAGACTCTTCATCCGTTTGATTATAATGACTTGAAAAAGTATAATTCCCATAGACTTAAATTTTTAAACTGAAAAAAATTAAAAATTTAAAAAGCACTTTCATATGACATGCATTGCTTTCTCTGGGCATAGAGACACCCTTACTGAAGGTGCATTTCTAATTTAAAAAAACAATGAGGTCATGTGGCTGAATTCATAATTAGTATCAAAGGTAGACCTTTATGAAAGGGAAGATTCATTAGGTTAATCTTCTCTGAGTGCCTGACATTGCTCTGGGCATGGAGACTCATATATGAGCAAGGTTCAATGAATTTCATATTCTGGCTGTCAAACCAAGTATAGATTTTCTAATCCAAGGGCTAACTAGCCTGAAAGTGCTCTATTTATATCAATGGATCTTTAAAATCAGGACAGCGAAAGATCTAACAGATTAAATAAACTTCACACCTGCTCTGGAAAAACCGTGGTAGAATTCAAAGGCAGGTCCTGTCAGGTTTACAAAGCAGTGATTATAGTTGGTTTCTAGACAGGAAATCAGCCTAATTTCTACTTTTGTTTGTTCTGGAAGTCTGTGCTTTCAGTGTTCAATCCTGCTCTGAATCTGGGACTTTCTGTTTCTTTTCATGTCTAACTAAATAAGAGACTGTGACTTCCCTCATTCCTGATTTCTTTCTCTGTAGGTCTAATGTAGCAGGATAAGCCTGTACTTTGATAATAGCTATAAAAGGACTTAGAAGTGCAACTTCATGCAGCTTTTATTAACAATGATCTTCCGCATGAAGGCAACAAGTACTTTACAAAGTATAAATAGCTATCCATCAGGGAGTGGGTGACAGTACTTCTCAAGCTGTTTGGTTTCACCCTGGTCATAGCATTGTTTTAAAGCTGTTGGTTCTGCCTGTTAAGGGAATTTTCCTGACAATCTTCTGTTTGTCAATCAAAGAGTCACACCCATTCAGATTTCCAGAACAAAGCTTCTAATTGACTGTCTGTGACTCAGTTTCACACCCTTCCTTATCGTTGGCAATTTTCTGGCTCAGACCTGCAAGACGGGGAAACGCTTGTCTTGCAGAGATGGATTGATTTAGTTAAGTCCTGGCACAGGCTAAGAGAGTGTTTAGCATAGAATTTGACAATGAACATATGATTGAACCATAAGCTCACCTGTTGTTTTCTTTCTTAACAGTTTAAAGGAAGCAGAAGAAAAAGGCAAGAGAGAAAATGAAATCAGAATTCGAAGAAGTGCTGAAAAGGTAAAGTACTCACAATGCAGCTTGATTCTTGTGGTCGTAAATGTTGACATAGTTCTGCTTGAACCTCTGAGGTAATTCAGTAGTGCCCTTGAACTTCAGCATTATTACTTTTTCTTAAGAGGGCGGAAGGCAGGCAGGAATGAAGGTAAACAGGCAGCAAGTGTGAAGGAGGAGAGAGGAGGAAAAAGCAATTTATTTAGTTGTTCTTTTTGCTTCTTCTTCCTGGTCTCTGGGCCACAAATCCGGCTGTTCAGGCTCTATGCAGACTGTGTCCAGGCCCGGGCTTAACCTCGAGCCCCCAGGGTGCACCCCTCCGTCAGTCATTACGTCAGATCGTCCCTCTTAATTTCACAATTCCCCGATTTGACAATTCCTAGTATATTAATCATGAGATTGAAATTTAGCAGCATTTCTCCTTTACAGCTCAAAATTGCATGTTTCCTGCTTGCTTTAAAGAGAGAGCATAGACAACAGATAGATTATGCAAATGAATTCTGCTTAATTACCATCACAGTTCTCTGACTTAGTGTAAATTTCTGTTGTCTTCAATCAATTATTTTAAAATGCAGCCATATTAAGTAGGAACAACATAAAAATAATTCCAGAATCCTTTAAACAGTATAGCCACGAATTAATGTTATGTTTAATCCCATTCACAAAAATTGGAGTTGTTCACCCTTCCATTACAGTTATTACATTGAGCGAGGCCTGCATTCATAAAGGTCTTGCTTGGCTTTGAACAAATATCTCACACAAATTTTCAAATTATTTTTTTTTAAATACCCTTACAGTTAAGTTTGTCAAATTATTAGATGTTAATTTTTCAGTCTAGTATGAAAAAATATTCCTTTTGTTAATTGAGTAGGCATTGCAGTCTTACATCTTAAATCACCAATATTATTAAACTGTACTTTCAATGAAAGTGATGGCATTTACTTTGCTAAGTGACTCTCCTTTTGTTGAAACATCAGAACAACTGTTTCAGCCTGAGTTCTGCCACCTTCAGGTATAGGAAACCGAGCAAGTCATTCCTTCTCTTTTGAGCCTCAATTTTCTTATCAGCAAAATAATGAAATGTGATCAATGCTTTCAATTTTTCCTTCTCTCCGGACTGTGATTCTACATTCTGTGTCCTTGCTTGCTAATACAGGTGTACTGTTTCTGTAGATTGTAAGTCCTCTGTTTTCCTAAGGATTGACACAGGCCCTGTTTTTGGTAATCAAGAACCACACCGTTTCATACTATTAAGTGAAACAAATCCCCTCCCCTGAGTAATGTGTTCAGAGAAACATGGAGCTTCCATAATTGTTGGCTGCTTAGTGAGAATAGGAAAAGCATTTCTTCAGTGGTATTTATTAAATTTCAGTCTAAGACTTAAGGTCCTCTTTTCGTATTCAGCATTTCATTACCCCATAACTATATGAATTCTTTTGCCTTGTCTTTTACCACATCTTTCCTAGTTTCCTTCTCCCTCTGGAGCCATTGTTTTGGTGGGGTCATTCGTTAGTATTATGCTGAATACAACTACCTTATAGTGATGGCTCAGTGTCTGCCCCATAATTAACCTGTCAGTGGGTTACCCACAAAAGTATTTCTTCAGCACTTCCTTTGATGAATCATAACTTATAAACCGAAATTATCATTGTTTCTTTTATGGGACTCATCAAGCACAAATTTTATTATCATGCTGTGATTGTCAAGTGATTGTCTTCTGTGTCTATATTCCTAGATTGTTACAGCCAGGAAGTTTGGAACACACCCATTGAGCCTAAAAAAACAAATAGCTTCTTACTAGCAGGCACCGAAATGCTCTTTTAGAGTGTCTTAATGAATCTGAGTTAGCAAAAAGAAATAATAATAATAATTAGGGAACACTAGTCCTAGAAAAATTTCGAAAGCGCTTCTATCCCCCACAACTTCATTGACTAGATGGTGAGATTAAGTTCTTGAGGGTGAAGGGGCTTTCCTATTGTCTTCCAGTGAGTTTGAGGCCCAATATAGTTGCCAGGGTCTTTATGCTCATATTTTCTTGACCGAAGTGGGAAGATGAGGGTTACACAGTTTAAAAAAGGGTATAGAGAAGATGTGTTGAAACAGCACATATAGGCATAAGGAGAAGTAATATATGTCATTAGTACTATGAGGGGCTTTACCTTTGGATTCTTGTGTCCTTGGGGAGAAGATTTACCCTAAGACACTTGAGGTACATCATAGTTTCACCAGGATTCAGGAGAAGTAAAGCAAACAATAAAGTTATATTGGCAAATTAGCAAAGTGAAAATAAGGGTGGAAGGTGGGATGAGTTTCCTCCAGAGAGTGCTTTCAATTAGCTTCACAGTAAACCAGTCCCCAGAATAACTCTATAGGAAAGCAAACCCACTGTTATATGATTTGACAATGATTAACTTCAATAACCAAGAATTTGGGAAAGTAGTAAAGTTTCTGTCTCTCCACCTCCACCTCACCTGGGAGACAAGCAACTCTCAAATCACCACCTGACAGACTTCCCAGTGAAAGGAGGGCAAACAGGATCTCACACACAAAAATGTAGGGGTTGCTAGAAAAACCAGAGGAAAATAAAGAAGCTCTTGCTCCCTCCCATCCCAGAAGTGGGACCACAGTGATAAACTACAAACAAGAGATGTAATGCTCTCCTCCTCTCTGATGTAAGGAAATCCCAGTAAGGCTGAGACACTGGAGCGCTTCCTCTGGGAAATGTTCAACTACAGTACCTTCATTTCTCACCTTCCTCCACATTCCCTCTCACTACCTGACAGACGCTCTCACTAGCTGACAGACACATCGAGGTGCAGTTTTCTTGGCAAACTAACGAAGTGAAAATAAGAGTGGAAGATGGGTAACACTAAAACACACCCCCGAGGATAGGGCAGGTGGTTCCCAGGGGAGCAGCCCTGAGTTCTAGGGGTTTGGACCTTTGTGGAGCTCTGAGTTCCATCTCAGGGTGTTTCACCCTGATTGCTCAGAAGAGGGTCAAAACACAAATGTTTTATATAATGAGCCAAGTTCACCAAAAGGTAAACCTTGCTTCTTCCGTGCCTGCCTCGCACACCGGTTGGAACTAAGCCACAAGCTTTGGCTCTGTTCTCTCTTTTTAGAACTGCTGATTGGTAGGTCCCCTGATCTTTGTGCTGGTTGGTAGGGTCCCCTTTCTGTGTTTTGTTTTTCGTTTTCTCCATTCCCTGATCCCGGCTAACTGCTACTGGCTAACTGCTACCTAACACCATCACAAAACATTTTTATTGATACCGGGATTCCCAAGTCTAGAAATGAAGTTTAAGTTTAGCCCTCATTAAATAACAGAATTGTGAAACCACAGAGAGCCTTCTGAAAGTTCTGAGCCACAGCATCAGGAAATCTCTTGAATTTGGGGAGAAAGTCACAACCTTTCTAAGTTTCCTAAATAAATGCTGTTCATGATGATCTGCTACTCTAAGGTAGAGATTAAAGGAAAATTAGGTCCATTTTCCTCTGAGGTTTTCAACTAAAATATTAGAAATTTAACATCCAGAGGAAGAGTACAAATTGCCCACTAAGAAAACAAACTAAACTATACCTAATTGCATACCGTCTAATTCGTTTTTTTCTTGCAAAGTAGATTGACTGTTCTTGACTTGACCAAGATTAAGTAGATTTTAAGTATCTCATCTCACAGATGACTTAATATCTTGACAACATTTTGGAGCGTATCTTGGCTACCACGTTTTCGTCGTTTCTTTCTTGGAATTCCATGACAGATTTTTTTTAAAATTATGATTATTTTTCATAGATTTGAAAGTTAGCAAGAACTAATTGCTTTTAGGAAATATTTACTCAGGCTTTTCTTTTCTAGACTCTTTTACCTTTTAATAAATATACCACCGGGAAGATCCAAGAAGCAGGTCATTTGACAATGTCATTAATATTTTTGATTCTCATTAGTATCTTGTATATATTTATCAACACCTTCTAGACATGACATTCTTTGACTATAAACCCATGATGTACATTTTCTAGATTAAATAATTGAAAAGGGCTAAATTGTAATTTGTCTTCTTAAAGGATCTTTGCAAGGAATATGAAAGCCAAGTTAGGAATGGAAGACTTTATTGTACACGGGAGAGTGACCCAGTCCGTGGCTCTGATGGCAGGATGCATGGCAACAAGTGTGCCCTGTGTGCTGAAGTTCTGTGAGTACAGATGTGGTGTCTTCAGAGGGATTCAAAAAACGTGAAATGGAGCTAGACAGAATGGTGAATAAGAACAATGTTGTAGGAAAGATTTGTTGAGAAATTTCAAGCAGCTTTATTTCCCCTCTACAAATCCTAAACACATATTATATCTGAGCAAGTGATGTATGTGTCTTTCTGAGTGCAAATGGTTTCTGTTTTCCAGTTGGAGGACTGGATTACAAAATATGTCCTAATATTTCCTTCTATGACCTTTGTAACCTTTTCATGAGCTCCTGATAGAACAGGATGAGACTATAAGCTGGTACCAAGACTTACATTGTTTTTCTTCAGTAATTATCCCACTATGACAGACGGGGTGGGACACCCACAAAAAAATCCATGTTTAAACATAAATTGAATTAACTTTATCTTTTCATCTCAGACATCTGACTTGGGGGATGAGCAGGTACCACCACATATACATTGTGGTGTATCTGAGCATATCTCAACAAGGTTTTACACTTTTTTCAGATCCTTGAACTCTATGACTTTATTCCTATGTGCAGTACTACTGCCAGGTTGTCTCAGTCTTGACTGCAAATCTTTCCCTTTCTGTGCATTGAATTTTAAGACTTTCCTTCCTTATAGAAGACCTCCTAAAATTCTTAATTTAAATTTATTTCTTATAACCCATTATCATTTTATTTCATAGATATCATTACAGTTGGTAATTGTATAATTATTTCTATGACTGTTTGTTGACTGCCAGGATCTGTTGGAAGACAGAGTATGTCTTTCTGTTGTGTGCTACCATCCTACATACAGGACACAGGCCAATGCTTGCCAAACTTGCCAGAGAAATGTTGAATGAATGAGTGACTGAATGAATGTGAAAATGAAGATCCTGGCTCCCCAAAAGTTTAATGGCAGAAATAAGCTATGAACACATACAAGCACACACCTTGCAAGACAGGATAAAATCTGTTCCATAAGAGAAGAACATTCAATTATCAAAATACAGTGAGAGAAGTAGCATTCATTTCCACTTTGGGGTTTGAGATGTCTTCTAAAAGAAAATAGAATTTAAACTGGGGAGGTTTAAAAAGACGAAGATGATAGAAAAGATCATTACAGTAGAAGAAAATGGCATACCCGAAGGCCAAATGGAAGGAGTTCTTCCAGGAGACAGTGAATTTTTCAATTTAATAAGTAGCTTTAAGGTGATTTGAAAATGTTTGTGTTAGAACTCAGGAATGCTTAGCTGTCTTTCCATCTGCATCTAAGTGACTCTTGTAACATGAAATTTGAAATACCTGTATTCATTTCTCTTCTTACTCCAGCAAACAGCAGTTTTTAAGAGAAAAAAATAAAGATGAAAACCTGAGAAAAACTGAAGAAAAAGTTAAAGTTAAAAGAGAAATTGAGGTGAGGATTAATTTGTTCCAGCTAGTCATTCACTTGTGTAAGGGGCATACTGCATTTATTCTAAGCATTTGATTCTACGACACATTTTCAATATTGGTTCATTTCCTTTCGTTGTTAATGGGTTTTCTGGAAACTAACTCATAGTTATTATTTTATAAGACTGAGAAGAATAATTATGATATTATGATTTTTAGCTCTATTTGGAGTAAATGTATCTAGTCTCATTAGTAAAATAGTTCCAAACTCCTAAATCAAAGTGATGTCTCAAAAACATATTCTAAATTCAAAGTTTGACATGTATTCTTTGAATATGTGGCAGCCATTTTGGAGGCATTCATTTTGAAAACAATTTCAATGTTAGTATCTAATATACTTCTCTAAAATCATACTACATTCTTCTTTCTAAATATCTATCAACTAGTCATCTGCTGTTTTTCTACCACCTCAGCTCCGACAGTTTTCCTTAGCATCGATCCAATAACATCCTTCCTGGTCTTTGTACTTTCAGCCAGCATCTTCCTCAATCCCCAAGATTTGATATCTTCTATATTGTTTTTATAAAGTAAGAGATAGTTTCATGAGCCAATGGCATTATGAAAATCCATATTTGAAGGTATTCTAAAGTATATTTAGATCATTTCACTTCATGAAGAAGCCCTGTTTAAATAATTTCTTACAGAAAATCACCTAGCCTCCTACGATGTATAGTTTACAAGTTAGCAGTTTCATAAAATAATCCACTCTATTTGGCTACTTCCTGGCTTTATTCAACTCCAACTTACTGGCCTCATTTTCAATTGCTTTTTTCCTTTCAGTTCTAAGCTATAAAGTCCTTTTAATTTTGTTTTCCTCAACTATGCTTTTATATCTCACTTTCAATTTCTTCTTCTTCCTCCTCCTTCCCCTCCTCCTCCTCCTTTTATCTGTTGTTTACCTAAGTTCGTTCTCTATTCACTCAAGTTCTACACATATCCCGTTGAACAGTTTTTTCAGGCAAAAATGTTTTTATGTTTTCTGCTGTAAATATTCGTTGTTTTCCCAATTTCGTAAGAGTGCTATTCAAATTCTTTTCTAAGTTTAATGGTCCAGTTTTTTTAATTTATGTTTAGGTCTCCTTTTGACTACTTCCCAAACCTTCCCCCATTTGTCCAGTTAATTCTTTAGCCATTCTAACATGGCTGTAGTAAGTTGTTGCAAAACAATGTGATCTTTCTTGTTGCTGTGTCTTTATATTATAACTTCTCTTGGAGGACTTTTTACTACATTGCTTTTGTAGGCACATCCTAAAGCTACAACTCAGATTTGAGCTCTTCTCTGAACTTCCATGAATTGTCAATTTTTTGTGTACTTGTTCACAGTTAATTCAAATCTGAGTCACATCCTTTAATTTTTTTGCATTGCAGCTAGTTATCCTTGCAACTTGCCTGATAGTCAAAGCACATTCATATTTATATTCTCTTAATATATTCGTCGGCTACTTAAGGGGCTAAGTAAGTATCATAGGAAAGAAATATCACACTAATTTTGGTTCATGCTAAATCCTAAGGTTTTATATTTTTATCCTTAATGTCTCTTTCCAATATCTTTGATGAAGAGCATCTAACATTTATAAACAGAAGCAGAGAATTTTATATTTATTTTATATATATTAATGTCTCATTGTCATTATTCAGGAACTCTGCAGTGAATATCGGGAGCGTGTGAAGAATGGAATGCTTTTCTGCACCAGAGAAAATGATCCTATTCGTGGTCCAGATGGGAAAATGCATGGCAACTCATGTTCTATGTGTCAAGCCTTTTTGTGAGTATAGAATTTTAGAAAGTCAAGTTGAGACAAAACCTTCAGATAATCTAATAGACCAGCCCATTTCATAGATAGGAAAATTGTGGTTCAAAATAGGGATGGAGTTGAGTAAGTGACACTGAAATGATAGCAGTAGAGTTGGGAGGAAGTGCCTAGAGATATTTCTTCTGATTTCCTTAGTACTCACTGTCTTAGCATCAGACCATTCTGATGAACATGAGCAGGTACAAATATCAAATTCTCCCTTTCTGTTGAATCTTCATGTCTAAAACTGTTATACCACTTTATAGCCATGTCTTCTATAGAGATTTAGTGTCCAAAGTAACAGCAGAAATTATTAAAATTGCCCATAAAGTAGTGATAAATTCCTCTAAAGTTATGGTAAAAATTACTTCAAATAATGTAACATTTCTCAAAGTAAGAATTGAAAATCTGCTTTCAGAATTCGAGACTGCTCTCAGTTTATCTAATTGAACTGAGATTAAGTAGTTGACTTACATTTAGAGTCTATGACTTTTTGTTTTGATTGACAACCACAGCTGAAACACTGTCAGTTAACTGTGCATACCATGCAATCCCATTGTACAATGTATATTCAGGCTCATTTTGTTTATTCATATATGGAAACTATTGTCTTTTACTTCCTGCCCAACATTTTATCTTTTTGATTACACAGCCATGAGTAAACACTACATTTAGATTGAATTAATAAAGTGTGTATGTGCATGATATGGTAGATAGAGTATAGACTTGAGGACTTGGCTGGTTGTAGCTATGTCCTAGAGTATAGCCTAAGGCCTCTCTGTGTCTCCTCCTCTCTGTGAAGCAAGGCAGATGTCAATGTGCTTTGCTAGACCACTTTCAGCCTCCTGTGATATCACCATGGTGTAGGTTTTGGTACCTCCAGAATGGACATTGATGATGATTCTATTCCCTAACCACAGGCAAGAAAGGAAAATGATTGAAAGCGTGTTTCCCTGATTTCCAGTACTTTCTTTCAATGTTAGGTAGAAACTATGAAGCGGTCATTATCTCTCATCACACTGGAGGCTATTAGGTTGCTTCTCATCGATATTAGTGTTCAAAGGATAGAGCTGTTCTTTTCTAAGGAGGAGGTACAAAAGAGCCACACAGAAATGTGGAGAAATCATTGTGTTTGTCCTGATGGATCTTTCTTACTTTCCGTCTCACGCAGTCAAGCGGAAGCTAAAGAAAAGAAAATGGCAGAGGCAAGAGCTAGAATTAAGAGAAAATACGTAAACACGCCCTCATATACGGTGAGTGGAATCTGTCAGTCAATCCTGCTTGGTTCTGTGATGTGAACATGTTACAAAAAGCTGAAAGATTTCTAAAGGCTGCAATATTGCTCTGCAAAAATCCCAAGAAAACCACAGCCCTTCCATGGGAGATAGCATTGAGATGAATGCCCAGGAAACTAGATCTGTTATTGCTGCTTCAGACTCACCCTGCAAAATAAAAATAATTTAGTTACACTCAGAAAAACTGACCTTGAGTTCTAGTTCCATTACCTACAAGTCATAGAAGTTTTTGTTCAGCACTTTTCAGAGATTCTACATGTATATTTTCTGCATATGTATTTTTGAAAATTCACATCTAAGTTGGGATACTTTGATTCCAACACCAAAAAAAAAAAAACAAAACGTGATTTTTTTTAACCTCTGAAATGTTTTATTTGTATCTATAGCTTTTCCATATTATCATGACCTCTCATTTTTATGATAAAAGTCTGCTAGACTTCTCTCTAGGTTCTATATCCAAGCATCCTCCCTAACACAGCTGGGATCAAGTTTCAAATATTAACCAGATCACAATACCGCATTGTTTAACACCCACAAAGAGTTCATCATCAGCTGCATCCCACTCTCCTTCCCTCTCTTCAGATGTGCCTCCTTACTTTCATTCAGAAATTTGTCTTCTGCTTGAGGCCATTGAGTTTTCTCTCTGGCTTTCTCAGCATATTTCATTTTAACAATCACTTATACATATTCTCCAACCCATGAGTATCCTAGTTACCCTCCAGAGTGTCCCTCAGATCATTTTTGTTCCCAACTTTTACTAAATTTACACAATCTGCATTCATGATCCCAACTTCAGAGTTCTTAGTCATTCTTGTTCCTACACGTTTGTACTTACTTTATTCTGTTTACATTATTGTGACGTTCACTCATCTATCTCTTTTATTATATAGTGATATCCAGTTGTGTCTTATTCGTTCTCCTCTCTTAGCCAGTGATGAGTTTGTGCGTTACCCTGAACTTTATGTTTGAGAGAAGCACAGCTAAAATCCATGGCTCACAGAAGCATAACATACACTTTTGCCACTGTAGGTGTTTCAGTCTTCTGCTTTGACTATGAATAAAATATATGTCCAACTTCTTCTATCTTGCAGGAACTGTGCAATAAATACCACAATTTTGTAGTGAATGGAAAACTCCCTTGCGTCAGAGATAGCAGTCCTACTCGGGGCCCAGATGGGAAAATCTATAATAATGAATGCCAGATGTGTGAGGCCTTCCTGTGAGTAGTGGTAGATCTGAAAAAAATGAGGGAGGGTTTTACTCTTTCGTTTTTTTAAGCTTTACTATATTGTACTTCTTAAATGTAGTTGATTTCTTGACAGTGCCCTTCTTGTGACCCATTTTTGTGTATAGTGTAATTATCAAAGATAATTCCACATACTTAAATCACTGGTTAAATTTTCATGTAACTGTAAAAGTTTTAAACAAAGATCTCATTCATGCAAATTATAGCTGTATGCAATCATCAGCATTTATGTGACAAGCCACAAAGTAGGCATATCGATATGCA
Organism: Solenodon paradoxus; assembly: GCA_004363575.1. Classification (NCBI taxonomy): domain Eukaryota; kingdom Metazoa; phylum Chordata; class Mammalia; order Eulipotyphla; family Solenodontidae; genus Solenodon; species Solenodon paradoxus. Next base: position 87,910 of record RJWH01001442.1, read on the forward strand.
AAACATACCTCAGTTCATACCCGGGGCCCAGGAGAATAGTCTAGAATAAGAAGTGACTAGAAACTGGTGGGTTCACTCCTCTCATGGGTCTTGTCAACTTGATCAGCTTTGCTGAGTTCTTTTCTAAGACCCTGGCCCTGGATTTCTCTCAGTGTAACCAGAACTTATCCTTCATTTGTAATAATCAAATCAGTAATTGTAAATTTCAATGTATGATTATTTGCTTAACATTTCTCTCTCCTTTTAGACAGTTGTTGTTATTATGGAAGGGAGTCTAGAAAACGTAAAGCCCTGAGTTCATATTAAATACCCTTCTTTATTTTTCATGTTTAATTATGAAAAGGCCACTTTAGCAGGAAAATAAAAATAGATTTGGAGCCAACACCTCAATGGAGATATTAATAGATATTAATAAACCAGCATCTATTGGCACATTTAGCAGGGGGCTACAGATAGTTTTAGTTTGTAACTTTGAAAATAGGACTAGTTCTAGATTGTTTCCATGGATAACCATTGGTGGGGTTAATAAAGGAAAGCTCTGGAAGGTAGTTTTGGCTCAAAGCCAGGAAGAACAGTCTTACTATTGGAAAACTTGCAGGAGAGAAAGACCTGCCATGAGACCTCAAGGATGATGTTGGTAGAGAATTTACCAACAATTGAAGCAAATTAGACAGTAATCAGAGATAAATATTAGATATATCTAGATTAGTGTTTAGACCCTAAGTCTATGTTTATGAGCTCTATACTCCTGGAAAAGTTAAACATTCTGTCAGTTTTCTTATGTGCAAGGTGGGCCTATATAACTACATGAGGGTGAGGAGTTCACAGTGTGAACATAAAACTTGGTAAGACTATGAACTGTAATAAATGAGATTGAGTTTCAGTTTCAGTCTGGTGATTCTGTGACTCTTGCTCATCTTTTTCCTATCGCTCTCTTTTAGCCAAGTGGAAGAAGAAAAGAAAAAGAAGGAAGGTAGATTAAAAAATAAAAGACAGTCTAATGCTACAAATTCCTTTGAGGTGAGTAGACCTTCTCTCACAGGTCCAAGGCATATAGACCCGGGATCCAGAGTGGGCCCTCAGGGAATCCACAAATTTTCTGAAATTGAATGAAACATTTGATTGTGTGTGTGTGTGTGTGTGTGTGTGTGTGTGTGTGTGTGTGTGTGGTGGGCAGGCTTATGTGTCCATGTACGCATGTGTACATATGCATGTCTGTGCTTTCTAGGTTGGGGTTCATAACTTTCATTATTTAAAAATATTCATGTCTTCAAAGTTAAGAACTAGTCTAAAATAAGCCAATTGCTGTCTCCAACTTAGGAAAAAACATTCTAAACTTTAGCTATTTTGATAATGCCATCCAATCTGTGCTCACCATCTCTAACTTCCCTCCTTGGTTTCACAGGAGCTATGCAGTGAATACCGCCAGTATAGGAAGAATGGGCATCTTGTTTGCACCAGAGAGAATGACCCCATCCAAGGCCCAGATGGGAAAATGCATGGCAATACCTGTTCCATGTGTGAGGTCTACTTGTGAGTAGAGTTCAGGGATTCTGAGAGAGTGGGGACAGGGAACTGCTAGGGAAGCTTCCAAAAATTGTGAGTAATGCATTTTCCTCTTGAGTGTAGCAGTCAATTTTATGTGTCACATTTAAATGACTTAAAAATAAAAGTCACAGAATCATAAAGCAAGTGGAGAGCTTTCAGCTGATAACTATTGTGATAAGAGACATAGAATAATTTCTTTTAAGACACTTTAAAGGGAACTCAGAATATTTTATTGAAAGAAGGGACTAGGATAACCATACTTATTGCTTTTAATTTTTTGAAGGATTAGCCGATGAACTAGGGACTGGATGAGATTACATTATGGCACATAGCAAATTTTAGGGACTTTTTCTGTTTGGGTTCACTAACTTCCTTCTTACTCATTCTATGTGACCTTAAGGAATAGAATTAAAATTGTTGAGAACTAATGGGGACAGCTTTAGATGCAACAGTAGGAGCTTTGAAGAAGTTAGAGTAGGGAAAGATCACTTCTGGAATGGTGATTTTGTTGTACAGGAGTCAGATACTCATTTACAGTGGACTAAGGTATGGTTTTAGAATAGATGTTATGATATGTCTCCATAAACAAGAGCCTATGCATTTCCTTATGTCTTTGGAGCTTTGTCTCAAAGTATACACCTTTTTGCTTTCTCTATGTTAAGAATCCCTGAAAGAATTTAGCCATTCAGTCTCTCCTGACTGAGAACAATGTAACTCAACAGATTTGTTTTATAGCATTTGGATCCTGAAAACACTGCAATTATTAGAGGAAAGACAAGACAATGACCATATGATCATCATAACCAGCATTTATTGAATGTATATAATTGGCATACACTTTGCTATAGGGTATCATTTAATCTTCACAGCATCCATAAGAAATTAATTCTGTATTTTCACAAACATAGATGAAAATATTTAGGTATAGGGATGAAAATGGTGACGATAACAGCAGAGGAAAAATGAATAAAATGGTAATATTTCTCTCCATAAGACAAAGACAGAATCTGATCATTTTGCAAAGCTATTACCCATTGCTGGTAGTTATCTGCCTGTATACTTGTTTCAGCCCGTTTTTCTTTATCCTACATTAATCTTTCAGTGACAAGGAGGTAATTCTGCCATCTAGTGTTCATCTCTGCTACTTTCTCTGATAATTTGTCATGGAAAGATCATGCTTCTTAAATTTTCAGTCAACTTAGACTTATGGTAAAGCTTAGATCTGTTTCCATATAAATAAGTATGAGAAACTCCACAGTTTTGGAGCTGTTTCATTAGTTTCAGCATAAAATTAATTTTCAAAAAGAAATGAAGTTTTTTAACCTAATATTGTATGGATATTTTAGCAAAAGCTGTTGACTTTCTGCAGAATCATTTTTCCCCTTGTAGTCAATTCTTGCACTTTCCATGTGCACTTGCATGTGCAAACAATCCCTTTGACTTTTAAAAACATTTAAATTTGATCAATGAGTAAGTTGTATGTTGCTTGGAACATATGAACACATTTTCAAAAATAATTTAACTTTATCTGTGCATGTGATTAAATTGTTTGCATTCTAGATCCAATTATGCTATAGATCCCAAAGGCTGAATTCAGTTTGCAACACTGTTTTCCAAAATGGTTAAAAGCGCTCACGCATATCACTCACATTCATTTTCATCATTCACCGATTTTGAGAGGGTTCATATTCAATCATGATTGCAATATTGATAATACCAGTGGCACATCACTTTTATCAATTACTTTATTATGTACCAGATGCTTATTCTAATTGCTTTACATGTAACAACTCATTTAATGCTCAGAGCAGACCCATGAGAAAAGTATTATTACCTCTTATAACTCCCTGACCCGTTCTCATGAAAGAAGGCACAGAGATTTTAAGGCCTCTTATGTACTTTACGCAATCTCACTCCAAAGTCTTTTCTCTTAACCACTATGCTAGACTGCATACCAGAAGCCAAATATTACTACTTTGTGGTGTTGAAAATGCAAAAGAATTACCAGATAAGAAGGTCTTGTGCCAGTGTATTTGCTGGGAAGCTAAATAGGTTTATGTATTAATTAAGAAAAATTCCCTTGAATACAATTCTTTTGTGATGAGGTGAATCATTCTAATTTATTACCCAATAAAATTGCAAACTCTGATGAGTAGATCTCTGAGTTTGCTTGAGAATAATCAAAGCTATAGTGATATACCTGGGAATGTTAAGATGTATATTACTATATTAAGATCCATTTCTTCTCTCTCTCTCTCTCTCTCTCTCTCTCTCTCTCTCTCTCTCTCTCCTTTTTCCCCTTGTTCCTTCTAGTCAACAGGAAGACAGAGCAAGAGCAAAGGTTAAAAGAGAAGCTGCAAAGGTAATTTCTCAGGAATGCTGGTGCTTATACCCTGACATGTTTTTCTCTACAATAGCATTCTAGGTATTCATTAGCATAAAGATTGTCTTGTTCAGTTTTCATGCCTGTAATAAAAAAGAAAAACCTTTAACCTGAAAAAAAAAAAAAAAAAGGATCTTGATTTGAAGTTTCCTGAAGTTTCCAATCTTATTTTATATTAATTTAAATTTTGAACTTCATGCAATAAGAGATGGGATGGACTCTTAAATCATAAGAGCTATTTTATCTTTTCTTAGATTTCTGTTGTCAGGCACAGACTAATAAAATCAATTTTTATAGTTTACCAGTTTTAATTTGCATAATTCATACTTCTTTTTTTCAAATAGAATACAAGATCCTTATTGCAATATAATATATAAAACAATGTGCACATGTTACTATATTTTACCTTTGTTGCCACCCAGCTATAGAGGAGTAACAATATTCTTATCCTTAGCTGATAATTATTACGTAAATCTTTTGACTTTCTATTTTTTTATTCTACTGTACAAGCTTTTGTATTTTATAATTTCATAATTAGTAGAGAAAATTTTCTCTTTATGTAGAGGCTGGATTACTCTCATAATAACCGTACTCAAGATTTACCTTCATTAACTCTACTTTCTGACAATAGCTACAAAAGTAAAAGCCTAATAATTATTTGGGGAAAGTTCACACAATTTAAAAGCTTGCATTTAAACTGACTCACCTTCTCAACATTTTTTCTGTTACCTGGACCCATCTTTCTACTAATAATTCAGGATTTATAATCTGTTTTATTGGTCTTGTCTGATCAGTTTGCAAGTCCTCTTACATTTTCCAAATTATCCTTACACACTCCACCTTCTCTCTGTTATTGTTATTCTCCTATTTCCAGTTCATATCCCCCACACCTGAACATTATCAAGTAATCCCTAAAGGAGGATTTCTCTTCATACGTGTTCTCTCTTCTTTATTTTTATGTCAGGTATATCTTCATGTTTTTGTTTGTTTTTCTCTACTGTCAGTTTTCTAATGATAAACAAAGCTCAGTAATAAGATTTCTTATTATTTTTGCTTTGTTTTTCTTCTACCTTTATTGAGATATAATTGGCATAGAGCATTGTATAAGTTTAAGGTGTACAATGTTTGATTGATACACTTATGTATTACAGAATTAGCTAGCACCCTTATCACATCACATAATTTTCACTTCTCTTTTGTTTGAGGAACATTTCAGTTCATTTCTTTAATTTCAGTAACTTCCAAGTATATAATACATTATTGTTAACTATCATCATGTCATATATTAGACGCTCAGAATATTCATCTCATGTGGAAGATGATATCTTTGCCCAGCATCTCCCTATCCCCTCCACCCCTCAAACCCACCACTGCCAGTTGCCATCCAACCCTTGTCACCCACCACTTCACTCTCAGCTGATGTATATTTGGTATTTTAGATTCCACATATAAATTAGCTGATGTAGTACTTGTCTTTGTCTAACTTAACTCACTTAGCATAATGCCCTTCAGATTTATGCACATAGTTGCAAATAGAAGGATTTTCTTCTTTCTCAGGAAGGCTCACCAGTATTCTCATGTCTTCCAGGAAGCCCCCTTCTCGTCCTATTGAACCCTTCTCTTTGGTCTTTTACAGCGTTTGTAACTATGCTGTGCAGAACCTCACAAACATATGTATTTTATATTGCTGTCTGCAAATCTTGCCAGCCTTCTGCACCTGGGTTTTCATCACCCTCAGGACAGTGGTGATAATTATTTACAGCTCCATTATCGTTCCAGGAGAATTCTGAGTTGTCATGGAAGTTTTATACTTATTTAATGATTTACTGCTACATGTACTCACTTTTCTTCTTTCTTCTTACTCTGTATTACTCACTTCTCATTCCTTGTCACAGGCAAAGGTGAAGGAAACAGAAAACTGTTCTAAGAAAGTGCATTCTTCTTTTCCCAGGAACTCTGCAGTGACTTTCTAAGCCAAGTGAAGGATGGGATGCTCATATGCACCCAGGAGAATGACCCCGTCCGTGGTCCAGATGGCAAAATGCACGGAAACAAGTGCACCATGTGTGCAAGTCTGTTGTAAGTGTCTGCCCTCATGTCCTGCTAAATCTCTTCATGATTGATCATCCCTGGGTTTTGGCTTCTTCAGAAACATGTAGAATACATGCCTTGGTTCTGTGCTAGATAATTTCATAAACACACAGGTAAGACATCAAATAATATGAAATCACATAGTGATACTGTTATTCTCTAGTTATCCTTTTATCTTCTAATCAAAGGGAAATCCTTAATTTAGTGCCATATATACATATATATAAATAAATATATATTCACATATTTTTATATATGCTGGAAGAGAGAGGAAGAAGCAGGATTTTATTTATTTTTTTATTTACTTGTACATCTTGCTTGTTCTCCCCAATGTGGGACACAAACCAGTGTCCTTGGGATGTCTGTGGACTGTGCTTCAGCCAGAGGCATTGACCAAACCATGACTCCTCTAGGGTACACCAGTGCTAGTATATTTTTAAAACTTGATGATCATCACTTAGAATAAGTAAAGCACAGAATTTGATAACATGGATGAAATGACATCTTTAATTTCTCTCCCATCCCTGACATTTTATAATTCTGTGAGGATATTCAGATATTGTTTCAGGGAAAGCCAGTTGGACAGAGCTCTGTGGGCCAATATGTAAAGACTGTTTAAATAATTTGTGCAACAAATGGAATGGAAACGATTGAATTTATCCTTTCAGGGGCGTTGTAACAGGTGAAATAAACACTGATAAGTTACTTAGTGTGGACAGTGAAATCTATAGGAGACAGGCCCACATAACACAAGCTAACTAAAATGACTCGTTAAAGCAGGTTCTTCTAGGCCTTTGTTTTGCTTAGTGGGGTCTGAGTTCCATCGTGTGGGGACAATATAGATGTTAATTATCACTACCTCTAAATCTCATTCTTCTTACACTCCCAGTCTCCTCCAGAATCTCATATTAACATAAAGGTTGAGAAAATATTTAAATAATATCTGTTGAAAGAGGTGCAAAGTTGTTGTATTTTAGCTTTCATGCCTCTTGGTCAATCTTAAGCACATCTACATAGTCCCTTAAAAGATGAGATTGACTGTATGGACCAGTAGAGCAAGAGTGACCAGAAAGTGAGGAAATCAGGGCTTTTCTCTCACCTGCTGGGCGCTCTAGTAATTGTGAGATTCAATGTGATAAATGCTATGGCTCTTTTTAGTTTTGAGATGCACTATGTAAATCAAATATGGGAAGAATATCAGAATCTTAGGCTTATAATCAACTTGAAAAATTAACTGTTGACTTTTCTTGGACTTGAATCACTATTGTACTTTTAAACTCAAAATTTTAACTTGAATGTTCATTCCAGCATTACAGAACATTTTAATTTTATAGTGAAACATGATTTATTTTGATTATTGTCTGACTGGTATCTTCCCTTGCTTTCATCATTGACATGTAGTTATTTAGAGAAAGGAAAGTTTCATAACATAAAAAATCAAGGCAGTTGCAACTTTTTTTTTTTCAAGCATTGGTAGAAGCCACTGACCTATAGAAAAAACATCTCCAAATGTCACATACTGATACAAAACCATGCTGGTTTTATTTTGTAAGGGGAATTGCAAACTGCTGGATGTATCCACATTCTGGGGCAAAGCAATAGCACCTCAGGCTGAATAAATTTGCACTGAAATCTGAATCTGATCTTTGGTCTGGAAGATTCTAATTCCTTCTTAATATACATCACCAAAGAGAATGGGAAATTATCTTTTGCTTGAATCTTTTTTTTTTTTTAATTACAGCAAATTTGAAGAAGAAGAGAAGAAAAATGATGTTGAGGAAAGAAAGGAGAAAATTGAGACGGAGAAAGTGAAGAGGGAAGCAGTGAAGGTAACAGTTTCAGAGCATCAGTCACATCAATATTCCTTTTTCTCTTGGCAAGTCTTATACTCTCCTCCAAATCCTGGCATTCTTAGTGACACTGAAAACTGAGAAAATGTATTTGAATCCTCCTGTATAAGAAGATCCTTTCTTCCTTATTCAGTTTATTCATGCCAAATCTGATCTAGTGACTTGTGCATTAGATCACTCTTTTCTCCACAAACCCCTGTGAATTATATCATCCCAAGAAAAAAGTGCATACAAATTGTTACCTTTTTATTTTTCTGAATGCAAACCAATGAAGCAGATTTCAGATTTTCTCCATACCTTTTTGCATAAGTGCGTTTAGTGAAAACATGCAGTTAATGCATGTTTTCATGCAGTTAATTCTCTGTGAGATTTTGGGGAACTCACTTAACAACATCTTTGAGTCTTGAGTTTTCATTCTGAAATATTTCACATGATGATGATGATGATGATGATGATGATAATGGTGATGGTAATAAGTTACTGATTTGCTTCCAGATTACAGTTTAATGACTGGTCTTTGTAATAACCATTTAAGATTTATATTATTACCTGTAGTTTATAAAAGAGGATTCAGAGACTCAGATAATATGTTAAGGAATTATATATAATTGGTAATTTCAGAGCTAGTAACTGTCCCTAGTTCTGACTTTAAAGACCAGGGTGCACTTGAAATTTGTAACCTACTACTATTGGTAATGTTCCTGCAGACTGTGCCTTAGGTCTTCATTATTTCTTTCCTTTATCCTTTTCTAATTTGGAAAAATCTCATTTATTACTGCTCTCTTTGCTCTCACCATTGCTCTCTACAATCCATTCTCAAATCTGAAGCTGAGCTAATTACTTAAAAACAATAGGCATATAAGTCACCCAATGTATGTTCATCCCACTCAGAGTAAGAACTAATCTCCTTCTAGTGGCTAAAATATAGCTTGTGATCTGACCTCTGCCACCTCTCAGATCTCATTTCCTCCTACTCTACCCATTGCTACTTTTGTTCCAATCACACTGGTCATCTTGTTGCTTCTTGCATATATCAGTGGGAGGCATTGGTTTGTGTCAGACTCAATAGCATTATGGTTTGAGACTTGTATTCTGGACTTAGCTGGTCAGGGTTGAAATGCTGACTCCATCTTTCTACCAGTAAGGTCAGACAGTAAATAACTTTGTAGCACAGTTTCCTCATTTATGAAGTAAGTATATTATTATTGTTGATGTTATTTTTATGAAGTTTCAAGGAACTTATCCATGTAGAACAACACAGTGCCTTCCATATCTTAGGTCTTCAATGTTGTACATACAATGGACTTTACCTTCTATATGGCTTTCTTCATAGTCATGAATGTCCTTTTTCCTAAGCTATCTAACAAAATTCTGGACACTTTTCATGGCTCAGAATAAATAGTACCTGGTTCTTAAATGTTTTCCCAATTTTTTACTATATATATATATACATATATATATATCTGTATATATATGTATATATATATAAATTGTTATCTGTTACAGCAATAGTTTTTCTTTATTTCTCTATTTTGTCATTTGATTTATTATTATTGCTTCTATGTATTTTCTCCAAGGAAATGTAAAACTGTATGAGATTCTTATGATTACTCTAACAAATTGTCACAAACTTGGAGGCTTAAAACAACACACATTTAGCATCTTATGCCTCTTTAAGTTGAAAGTACGACACAAATTTTGTGCTAATATCTAAGTGTTAGTAAGACTGCGCTGCTCTCTGGAATTTCTAGGTAAGCAGTTATCTCTTTTCTTTCTCTAACTTCTAGGGACCATTCATATTCCTTGGCTCTTGGACACTTTGCTTCATCTTCAAAATCAACAATGTTCTGTTTCTGACTATTCTCTAGTCATATCTCCCTTTCATTCTCTCTCCTGCTTGATTCTTCCACTTTTAAGGACTGAGCCTTGTGATGATACTGGGCACACTAGGGTATCCTAGATACTCTCCCATCTCAAGCTTCTTGACTTAATCATGCCTGCAATGATCCTTTTGCCATGTAAGTTAATATGTCATAGGTCTTGGGTATCATAATTTGAATAAATTTGGGATTTGGGGTGGGAGCTAACATGTCTGTATATAATTTATCTACCACAAATTCTTCTCTGTTTTTATCAGAGTGTTTAGCCCAGAATAATATTTGAACTGAATTGAAATTTTCTAGTGAGATAAGTAGCCACCATCTTATGTTCCAAATAATGTCTGGCCTGGGCCTCAGAAAAGCCTCTTGGGTAATATTGATCTTCTGAAACACCTTTTAATGCATTAGTTGTGTCTTGGGGCTTAATATTATAGTTTTAAAAGGAGTGCTGTGGAAGGTTTCCTCTGTTTAGGCATCTTATTCTTAAACCCTCGTTGAGCAGGAGCTGTGCAGTGAATACCGTAACTATGTGAGGAATGGGCAACTGGCCTGCACCAGAGAGAATGACCCCATCGAGGGCCCAGATGGGAAAATCCATGGAAACACCTGCTCCATGTGTGAGGCCTTCTTGTGAGTAGAGCCAAAGCCATTGCTGCTGCTGAGTATAGAAGAGAGTCTAGGGTGAGTGAGAAGGTGATATTAAAGATTTCTGTCAGGAGGTTGATATTGAAAAAACTATCTTAGCATTGAGTCTGTGGATTTCCTGTTATACAGCCGTGTACCTAGCATATTACTTTGTAGTGTTCTGAAGGGCACTTGAATCTTCACCCTCAAGGGAAGACTATTTGCTAAGGAGAAATTTCCCCAGAGGTAATAATATATAATAACCTAATTTTCTATTCTCCTCAAACACAGTCAGGAATAATCCAGAGATGTCATCAATGGGTACTAACCAATGAAAATTTGTTAATAAAAAATCAATATTTTTAAGTATTCTAGTATTTGTTTTTGGGGTGGACAAATCTTTATTTTCCAAAAACAAGATAGTAATGAGCATATATTTACTGACTGAAAATGTCACATGCTCTTTAATCTGTAAGCAACATCAAAAAGAAGAATCCTTGGGAGAAATGTGTATTCACCTGTGTACTCCCAAGCTAAGTTGATAAAGGCACAGAAGTAATAGAATATCTTGGGAGAGTTTCCTTTTAGAATAATGCATTTTGGATACTAGGAATGATTCTTCCCCCGCAACCCCTTTCTCCCTGGCAGCCAGCAAGAAGCAAAAGAAAAGAAAGAAGCTGAAGCCAGAAAAAAGACTAAGAGAGAATCTTCAAAGGTAGTTGTCCTGCAAAGTTCATACCACAATGACAGGATGAGGTTTTGCAATTTTTCTGTAAAAATAATTCATGGAATCACTGAAGGCCTATGTGAGAGAACACAAGTTTCATTTAGCCCAGGGGTTGGCAAGCTTTTTTAAAAGGGGTTTGAAAGTAGGTATGTCAGATTGTGATCATTCAGTCTACCACAACTACCAACCTCTGCTGTTGTAATTCTTACATATCATGTGCAAACAAATGGGCATTGCTGTGTTCCAATAAAACTATTTACAGCAAAGGTGGTAGACTCAGATTTTGCTCACAGGCCATTATGTGTAAACCCCTGATATTTTCCATTACCATAGTTTAAAATGAAGAATTAAAATCCAGAGAGAAGGAAACATTTGCTTATAAAGTTAGTAGCAATATTGCTATCAGAGTCCCTATCTCCATATTTCAAAGTTCTCACAGTTGCAAAGTGGAAACAATTGAATTTAAATCTAGTCTTCCTGATACCAACTCTAGTACTTTTCCTAAAACACTGCATGATCTTAGATGACCAGATATGGATAAACCAGGGATATGTTCTTTGCTTTATCTTAAATATTTTCTGATGCTAGAATCTAGGAGAAAAAAATAAAAAGCAACATCCCCAAATAATAAATTGTTTGAAAACTAACTTAGGTAGATTCTTCCAGGTTTGTAATAAGTTCCTTGCCCCCCTCAGATGTTACTAATATTAAAGGTTACTAATATTAACTCCAAAGGAGTCTCACCCTTGTCATGATTATGATTCGTTTATTTAGAGTTGTATTTTTCACAATTATGGGTCTGAATTAAAAAATAACATGAGTAGTTTATATGATTCACTTTTCAATATGTGTAGGAGAAAATTCTCCCATATGAAACAATTTCTAATTTCACATTCAGTGCTATCAGTAAACTATCCTCTCATTTTATTCTTATCATATTTTTGGGGGGTGTGCACTAAATATGACCAGGTAAGCAGTCTGGCAGTGGACCCCAAGGGAGGATTATGTCCAGTCCTCAGAAAACCCAGCTTGTTAAGAGATCTTTCTTGTACATGAGTGTAGGTTCAATCTAAAATGGAGGGTGAAGTCTGAAGAAGAAACAAACTTTTAAAAGTCCTGTGTGCTTAGTTGGTATTGAACAAAACAGTTATCAGAAAAAAAAAATGTTATTAAGTGATTTTCTCTTTTTTCCAAGAAGCACTTAGTAGTAGGAACCCAGCAAAATAAAAATAAATGCCAAGAAAATATCCAAGCTCTTACATTTTCTCTTCCTTTCAGGATACATGCAGTGAATTCCGGAGCCTTCTGCAAAATGGAAATCTTTTCTGCACACGAGAAAATGATCCTGTGCGTGGCCCAGATGGCAAGACCCACGGCAACAAGTGTGCCATGTGCAAAGCTGTCTTGTGAGTGTACAAACAAAGACCCTGATGTGCTTGGACAGGGATGGGGAGGCAAAGAGCTGGGAAGATGTTATACAGTGGGCTTGTTCTTTCCTTACACATAAAAACAACAAATGATTATTTGTAAAACATATTTAGGTTTATATTCTTTATAAAGGCCAAGGTTCACAATTCTAGAGTAGACAATATATGAATAACTTACTACGTTCACCACAGGTTTTGGTAGAATCTGCCAATACCTACAACATCTTTTTGATAAAATTCTAAATATTTTGATGTTCTGTGAATTCCTGGATTATCTTGGAATTCTCATTGATTATGAAACTCACACTTCACTCTCAATACAAATTTTCTACTTACATTTTGGAAAACAACATATTTTCAGGAAATAAAAAAGCAACTCTGTATACAGAGTTCAGAAGTACATCTTAAATATTGAAGTAATTCAACAGCAGTCATTGACAGTCTACAACACACAACATCTATAATGATTGTACAAAGATTAATGAAACTAAAAGTCTTCTCAGAAACCATATCATCCATGAGGTACTAGGCATGAGTATAATTTAATCTAATACAAAGGAGGAATTGCTAAATGAAAAATGATGTGCACAGTGTGATATGGTCCTTCAGGGAAGGGAGAGTTTGTACCAAGTTTTATGGGGAGACAAAATTGTATTTTATAATTTGGGTAAGATATGGACAGTTATAAAGAAGAATGAGAAGAAAAGTGTGGAATAGCATGGGTGCAGATCAAAAATTAAGAAAACTGTTGAATATCTAGCAAAGGTAAAGCCATTTTGTTTAATTGCAACTTACTTTGGATGCCTGATCAAGGATTTTGGTGTCAATTCTAGATATAGTGAGAAGGAGCTAATACTTTTTAGGTAGGAGAGTAAGAGGTGTAAATATGATCTCTTAGGAAGATTCCTTTGTCTATAGTAAAAAGGAGAAAAAGAGGAAGAAGAGACTAAAATTCAGAATGCTTCTGGTGGTGGGAGGAGCTTGTAGCAATTCAGCGAGAAATAATGAGAACAAGGAAATAGGACAGGAAGTGAATGAATGAACATGGGAGACTATGAAAGTGAAATCGATGTTATGTGACAGAAACTATGTGAGCTGGAGGAGAGAGAGACATTAGAAACGACTCTAATGTTTTGTTCTTTGTGAAAGATGGAGCATCCAGGAGATAGAACACAATAGGCAGAGAAGAGAATTACTTTCAATATTTAAGAAGAGAGATATTTGAGGGAAATCCAATTGAGATTTACCAAACATTTGTGAAATTCAAATTAATCGCTCACTGGGCTTTCTTGTGTTTATATAAATGCTGTTTTTCTTCAACTGCTATAAGCAGAGGATGCCATATAATTCATCTTTTTTCTTTATTTTCAGAGAAGAGGGTCTGTAACAGAGTAGGTGTTCAATAAATGCTGGTGAATTCCATACTGGTCTAATTTGTTCATTTGATGAGAAACTTAGCAATACATTCCATTTTCTGTGATCTATAATTCTTTACCTTCCACGTTCTAATTTCCAGCCAGAAAGAAGATGAAGAAAGAAAGAGAAAAGAACAGGACGATCAGAGAAATACTGAAGGGCATGGCTCCAGTGGTGGTGGAGGAGGGAACTCTCAGGTGAGGACAACCTCCCATTTCCATAACCTGAGTAGTCTCATCTCTGTAACAAAGGGGACATGGCACAGCCTATGCTACAGAACCCTGAGCTCGAAAGCATACTTTGAAGAATCTAGAATTTCCCCTTAAGTCAGTAGGACTTTAATATCTCAGCAAGGTTAAGTCTCTTTAGGGAGACTAAGGATTCTACCCTCCATAAACATGAAAACAATGAACATGGTGATGTTATCCCAGCCTCCTGACCCTTATTTATAATAATTTTAACAATTTCTGTCTCATGCCAATACTCAACTGTAAGAGAGCAATTGTTATGCATGTGGGTATGAGCCAAGTCAGTATCACATGTTCTTCGTTTTCTTTTGTTGTCCTCTGTTTCCTTACTGGAGCCATTGAGGGTAGGCGGGGTATGTTTTCTATTGATCAAAAGCAACATCATAGAATGAAAGAGCACAGGTTTTGGAGACAAAATGGTTTGAGGTACAATCCAGCCCCTGACACTTAAGACTTGCAGAGCATTGGTAAAATGACTGGACAGCTGAATTCTAGTTTCTCTTATTTAGCAGTACTTAGAGAGGTAAAATGACTAGTTTAAGCAAGTGTTCAGTATATTTCCTGAGGCATTTTTAAGTACGAGCTTGGCAGTGTTGCACATAAGCCCCCTCTGTGCTTGTGAACACAATTTCCTAAGATGACAGTCAATCACTTATTTCTCTTCATATGACCTTCAGATGTCAACACCATCCGGAGCGACACAAGTCTGATATTTGCTTCTGATAAATTCTGGCCTGTCTGCTTTTACATCTTTTCTTCTTTGGGAAGATGAATTTTCACTCTCAATTGACAGACCTCTTAAAATTTTTTGTCTGTCTTTTCCATAATTTTCTCAAGAATATCTTCCCTGACATTTTATACAACTTAGTGCTCCCTCTCAGAATTTCTCTCTTCTGTCTACAGTAGAGGTCAGCACATTTCATTTTCTGTAAAAGACTAAAGAGCAAATATTTTTGACACTGCTGCTACACAAATCAACTCTGCCATTTTTGTGGGAAAGCATTCATAAAAAATAACTAAATGAATGAATGAGGGTGTATTTCAAATTTTGTATATGTATACACATATGAAAGATTATATAATGTATAACTATATGCAAGTTTACATATAGATATATATATATAAAGTTTATATATGCATATACATATATATGTATATATACATACACACATGTATGTGAATGGGCCACAGGCTAGATCAGCCCTATAGGCTATGGCTTACTCACCCTGGACTTATGCTATAAATAGCAGCCAGCTTTGCAATTTTTCTTATGTAAAATCTTAAAGACAACATTATTACCTGGTGTCTCCAGCCCCTCTAGATTTAAGACAAGGTAGACAAGATTTTCTTTTACTCTAATTGTTTAAAAAATTTAACAATACAGTAAATATAGTAATCCGGGAGGCCTACTCTCTTCTCCCTCTTCAGGACCCCTGTGCTGAATATCGGGAAAGTATAAAACATGGAAAACTCAGCTGTACTCGGGAGAGTGATCCTGTACGTGATGCTGATGGCAATTCGTACAACAATAAGTGTACCATGTGCAAAGAAATGCTGTAAGTGTTTCTCTCAACAGGCCTGTCTAACATACTCCTTCTGAATTAATAGCCACTGCTTATTTGCTCCTTTCATGAAAAAAATTTTTTAATTCCCTCAAATTCTCTTTTTCTTGCATCCCTTAATGTTGGGCCCTCTCAAACAGAGCTAAGCAAATGCTGATTCCCACTATTTTCTATCCTAATTCTGCTGCCTATAAATGTCACTGTGGTACATAATTGCTCTTGAGAACACATCAGGCCTAACTCCTAGAATGACTTTCTGATAGTGATTTGGATTAGTTGATCTGTACAGTAATAGAGGGCTATTTACTTGTCATGTATACAGCACACATTTATTGCATAATCTAAGCTGTGTTCCTTCAAAATATTTTCCCTTGGTTAATGATACTGAGTTGGAGTACTTTATGGTTTAATTCAGTCACTCTTTTTTAAAAATTGATTTTATTGAGGGAATATCACATTATAACATTAAATTATTTAAGGTATACATATAGTAAATCTCTATCTATATAGAACAGAGTAAGTTCACCACTATTTCATTTTTTCCTTCACTGTTTAATTAAACCCCTTACTCTATTTGCTGCCCATCCCACCCGTTGCCCCTTTGTCTCCTGCAAACACTGATTTGATAATTTTGTTAGTCACCCATGCTTGATTTATGTTACCAGAACAAATAAACCTGTTTCTTTAGAAAGTTCAAAGAGACGAACCCATATAAAACTCTTAGCATAATGACTAGTACAAAGTAGGCACATGATAAATGTGAATTTACAATTATTAACACTGTCAATAATGTTCAGTAAATAATAGGCATCACCATTAATAATAACAATGACTAATGTTGTGATCACTTACACTATGCCATGTTGCCCCTTTACAAAACTCATACTTTTCAGATACAATGGACATACTCGAGATAGCACCTCGCAACTTTGTTTTGGAATCTTATGTTAATAGTGGATAATTTTATGGAAGAATTAATGATGTTTCTCAGATTCAGAAAAGTATTGAGATAAAATCTTGTTGATGTCATCAATGTCCTCTATCAGAGACATACTTATCAAAACATAAATGGAATGACTTTTGCAGTGATTAGAAACTATTCATCTGAGAATAAATGGTTTCTCATGTCTACTATGTAACATACAGTCTTCAAAATAGGTACTTTTCAAGTGAACAAGATAGAGTTCCTGCCATTAGGGAACTATAATACAAGGAAAACAAATTTTAAGCAAATGCCATATCTATAACACAAAGACTAGATGTTGATAAGAAAAATAAAGCAGTCAGGCACCAGAAAGAAATTGAAGTTGTTACTTTATTTATGGTGTTCAGGGATGGCCTATCATGTGAGGGAGAACTGTCAAAAGTTAGTGAAGAAAACCATTTAGATATCTGGAGGACAAAAGTTCAGACAGAGTAAGAGCCAATGTGAAATTCTGAATATATGTATGAATTCAGCAAACTTAAGAAACAGAAAGAGGTCTCTATGTCTCAAGATTATTGCACAGGAGATACCAGGAAAGGAATTTGGAAATATCATATAAGGATTTTTAGGCCAAGAGAAGGTTATTGGATTTTATTCTTGGTGTGATCAGGTCACTGGAGGCTCTTGAGCAGAGCCATGGTTGTAACTAGAATTCCATTAAATTGAATCATTATAGCTACCTCTCTCCCCAGTAGTTTACTTGATCAAAATGCTTAGTTTATATTTATTTGAATCTTCAAGATATATTTTGCAACCACTTTCCTGTTTCTTACATACTCAAAGAGAACTCCTTAAGAATATATTTATATATATGTACACACATACACATATGTAATGTTTATTTTGTATGAAAAATCAAATAAGAATTTGAAAACTTTGAAAGAGATGCACTACATTGTCTCAAGTTTTGCAGTGTTTGGATCTTGGGCCAACTGTATCAGAATCACCTGACTTGCTTGTTAAAAATCAGGTTACTGAGTCCCAATCCAGATATTTTGATTAAAATTGTTGGGTTGGTCAATGAATCTGAATATTTAAAAATCTCAGAGGTGATCGAAACTTGATGAAAACTTGGGTACCACTGACAAACATATTTTATCAGAAAGGTAAGAGGTTAAAACCTAAGATATTCTTTAGATTACTTGTCTTCTTTCTCTCTTGGTCTTCAAGAGACATAATACTTTGAGACATTATATTATAATGGGTTGACTTACAAAATCAAGGAACTAGAATTCTGAGTTGTTGGGAAATTAAAAACTAGAACTTATAATGAAGAGGTGAAAGAAGCTGAACCTCGCCTTTATATATCTGAAGGATGAATTTTGTGAAGGCAATGAATTCAGCAGAGCAGTTCTAGGTTGTCCTGAGAATGTGAAATAAGACTACAGGATGGAAGTTGCAGGGAAATAAATTTGGATACAAATAAAGGAACCTTTGTCATTAGCTGAGTTGATTTGCTAGAATGGCTGCCTTGTGATGAGAGAGTTTCTTAATGACCTAGCTGATGTCCTTGTTGCTGACTGCAAAAAGATTATTTTTGAAGGTGGTGGTTAGGATGCACATTCTAGGACCCCTTCCAAACTTGAGCATGTGTTAGCAAGATGCCTATTTCCTCTTTTCTTCCAGGCAAAGAGAAGCAGAGGGAAAAAATAAGCACTCTGGCAACAGATCAAATGGAACTGAATCACAGTCAGGAAAGGTGAGTCATTAGATTTTGGCAAGAATGGAAAATTAGCATTTTTCTATGAAAAAATATGGAAGGAAGGTGTCAATGTGGCCAACTAAGATCTTGCCCTTAGAAGGTCAGTTACCATCATTAATGTGAATATCACTGGTAAATTGTTCAATATAGAGATTTAATGCCAAATAAAAATCGTTCAGTGGAACACGTTACGAAGCACTTTGATAGTTTATTTAATCCCTTCAAATGAACCTGGTCAAATAATTTTTTAAACTTTGTTTAATAGGTGGGGAAAATAAGGTTCAGCCACTATAAGAAATTACTACCAAAAGTGAATTTAAAAAACACAGACATTGTTAGCCTATATTTCTGTAATCCAGAAGTCCTAAGTGGGTCTCACTGTTTTAAGAGCAAGATGTCAGTAGGGCTGCCTTCCTTTGTGGAGGTGCTGCGGGGACATCAGGTTACTTTTTCTAACTTCTGGAGGCTTCCTGCATTCCTTGGCTCTTGGTCATCTTTGAAATCAGCACGATCATCTGAAACTTCATCATGCTGGGTCATTCTGACTCTGACTCTTTTGCCTCCCTCTTTCATTCATAAAAGCCTTTGAGATCACATTGAACCACCCAATTGTGCAAGGTAATCTCTCATTATAAGGTCTGCTGATGAGCAATTTTAATTCCATCTTCAACTTTATTTCCTTCTGGCCTTGTAAGGCAACATATGTACAGGTTCCAAGGATTTGAACTTGGAATTCTTACTGCCTCCTGAAATAGGGTTAAATAGTTGCCTGATTCTTGAGTCAAAAACTTCACATTTTTAAGCCCACTCAAAGTCTGTGAAGACAGTCATCTTCAGTATAACTCTTCCTTCTTTTCAGGATATATGTGATGAGTTTAGGGGCCAAATGAAAAATGGACAACTTATCTGCACCCGCGAAAGTGACCCCGTTCGAGGTCCAAACGGCAAAACCCATGGCAATAAATGTGCCATGTGTAAGGAAAAATTGTGAGTGTGTTTTTCAGAGAGTCATCTTTAATTCTGAGTCTTAAAGTACATTAGTCATTTCTCATAAGTTTGAAGAAATGACAATTTCATTAAAAGCAGATCTTACAATAAGCAAGGTATTTGGTTACTATGGTTGAAGCATTTCTTTTCAATTTTTTTCTACCAGGGAAAGGGAAGCTGCTGAAAAAAGAAAGAAAGAAGACACAAGAAACACAGGAGAAAAGAGCAATGAAAATCAGGTAACGTATGTCAAGATGCTCATATTTAAATTTGGATGAGGAGTTGTATGGTGACTTCACTCAAGAAATATTTCAGAATACCTGTTCTGTTCGTTCATAATGGTCAGAAACAAAAGGTTTAGCAGGTCTTGGAAAGAAGCAGCCTACTAGTCAATGCTCTAAGATCAACTCTGATGCCATTAGCACACATTTATAGGACCAGTGAAAACTGTCAAATGATTGTTGTTATCAAGTACACCTGTTTCCTGAAGTTTTAAAACAAATAAGCACATTGATCTAGAAGGACAAACAAGAAAGCAAATTGAAAAAGCCTGGTACTCTAGATGATAAATTGTTGGCATTTCAGTGCCATCTGGTGTTGGATTTTGGACTTTAAAAATGTATGATGGAAGCAGCCACAAACTATGGAAATCCCTGGGAGTCACCAGAAGCTGGCATAGGCAAGCAGAGATTCTCCCTGGAGCCCCAAAGGAGAACAAGGCTTCATCAATGTCTTGACTTTAGATTTCTGGCCTCCAAGACTATGAGAAGATATATTTCCACTATGTTGAGTCCTCCCCAGTTTCCTCATGACCCCCCGGAAGTTCTCAGTGCTTCACAGCACCAACACAGACTGTGAACCGGACAGTCTATTTTAATCCATCTATGGGCTCCAACAAGAAAAGCAAAATAGTAAAATTTCCCCAAGAAAGGTTTCCTGTAAATGAGGCAAGTTTCCATTAGGGCTATGCTGGATAAACAAGGTGAATCAATAATTTCTTAAAATGTTTTGGGGATATCTACTGTTCATTTTGGTAGATGAATGGCTTGTGTAACTTCACATCATCTCTCCTGGCCATCTATTCTAGTTAGTGTCTTAGTCAATTTTCCTTTTCTTCATATGTATGTTAGGTACTTCAAAATATTTCTCTCTCTCTCTCTCTCTCTCTCTCTCTCTCTCTCTCTCTCTCTCTCTCTCACTCTCTCTCTCTATATATATATGTAAGAAGTATCCTGATTTGGGGGATATGTGTGTTAAAAATGAGAGCTATAGTCTTATTGGCACATGCATAATAAATAAGCTTTACAAAACTCATGCACGCCATATTTAAACTTCCCCAATGTATTTTCATTGGGTGTTAATTATCCCATTTTACTCTCGAGAAAAACTCAGAGAAATGAAACACACAGATGATAATAGAAGAGCCAGAGAGCGTTCCCCTAAAGCTAAGACTTACAAGCAATGAGTGTTATCATAAACATGTATGTGCATAGTATTGTTGGGCCCCTGAAAAAGAAACTTCTAAAAATGATGATTGTGGACATTTAATACGTGCCCAGGTATTAAATT
Source organism: Solenodon paradoxus (assembly GCA_004363575.1). Classification (NCBI taxonomy): domain Eukaryota; kingdom Metazoa; phylum Chordata; class Mammalia; order Eulipotyphla; family Solenodontidae; genus Solenodon; species Solenodon paradoxus. The sequence goes on from RJWH01001442.1 coordinate 108,909, forward strand.
CCAGAAGACTTTAAAAAATGCTACAGATCAAAGTAGGTCTAGAGTTGTTTATTTTTATCACAATGTAAAGAAAGAAAATACCTGCAATCCAGGTTCCTGGCAGTGTTCTTTAAGGTAATATTTCCATTTCTACTGTGGCTCTGGATTTGAAGGAAGTTCAAGATGAATGTCTGTAGATGTACAAAGATTTCAACAGAGAACAGATCCTATGTACTCAGTCCCACCGGATTATTTTTAAGATTCTTACTTTTCAATGAACAAAAAAAAGACAACTTTATCTTCTTACAAATGTATAGGAATTTTATTCCCTGCCACGTATAAAATGAAAGAAGAACAGAATAGCCTGGTTGTTAGCAATTTTGTTTCTTTTAATCATAAATCCAATACTAACTGTAATTACTTAATCTCTCCAAACCTTATTTTCTCATCTGTAATGGATATTTATTTTAGAGGATTTTGTTTTGTTTTGTTTATTTGACAGCTAAAGGAAAGCCATTAGAGTGTACAATTAAACTCGTGGTGTATCTACAGATATGATCATTGAAAAAGTTTTATTGAAGAACAAAGCTAGATGTTTGCCTATTTGTGTGTATTGTCAAAAGACTATCTTTTCATTCATTTCAGGGCTTTTAATGTGTAGAGTAATGAGTAAAGTTGCAGGGAACAGATTCAGAGCACAACTTAATGAAATATTGTATTAAAATGCAGTGGGCTGCACTAGATGGTGGGGCGATTCCAAAAGGGCAAGGCATTATTTGAGTGAAATGCTATGAAGAGTTTAACTTCAAAAGCAAAGATTGAATAAAGTACTTTAAAACACAGCGCATTTCTAAAATTTCATTTTCTCTAGGTTTTTTTTCTTCCTCAAATATGAGAAGTTTATATCTGACCAATCATGTTTTGAGTTGTACAGATCAGATTCCCAGAGTAAATATTAATACCTATTTTTTTCCCTCCTATCGGCAGGATCAGTGTCATGAATTCCGTAGCTTGGTGAAAGATGGAAAACTTATCTGCACCAGAGACAATAACCCTGTTCGAGGTCCATATGGCAGGATACATGTCAACAAGTGTGCCATGTGTCAGAGTATCTTGTACGTGAAGCGGTTTTTCAATCAGTTTGATATATTGTAAGCTGTGTGCTAGAAAATAGTGCCTCTTAATTTAAAACTTAAGTCATTTTGCATCACACAGTTGAAAAAAGTGTGTGTGCGTACATCTGTGTGTATATAAATGCATATATATGTTCAAATATATACATGTGTATATAAGCACATATATGTGTGTATACACACACACACACATATTTGCTCCTCACTTTAGAAGAAGACAGTAAGTGTCCAGAGCACATGCACAGAACTATTTTATTTTGATGATGAGATGCATAACCATACCTGGAGCATCTGGGAGAAGATGACAGCTACTGCAGAAGAACAAAATCATTGACTTTCAAAGAGGCAGCTCATCAGCTGGGACTAGCCAGGAACTTTGCAAAGCCACAGTTTCTCCTATATGCTGCACAAAGGGAGTGGTGATCACACTGTATAGCTTTTGTAGGGGTCCACGACATAATGTTTTTGTTAAAATCCTTATATACTTTAAAGTCCTTTTGCAATGTAAAGAGCAACCAATGCTAGAGAATTTAGGTGTAATTTGATCAGAAATGCAAAAAGGAGAAATGGAGCATTTCTTGTGAGAGCCAGATATGTATGTCCTATTAAGGAATGAAATAATGGGCTTTTAAAATCTTATCAATCTAAGTGGCAGAATAGTAACTGAGTTCATGAAAATTGATAGCATTGCCACAAATATATTTTGAAAATTCCAACAATCCAAACAGTAAAAAAAGATAGATAAATGATAGATAAATAGATATAGTGTTATATTTGCTGAGGTTTAGTGTTGGAGAACTACCTGGTTAAAAATACCTCAATAATAACCCTGGACAAACTACCGTATTCTTTCTTCTTTTGCAGTGAGCGAGAAGCTAACGAAAGAAAGAATAACGAAGAAAAATCAAATGGCAAGCCCTCAAACGATGCAAAGGTTATTTCTTAAAAGATACCAAGATAATTATTTTACTTTCCATCTTCAGAATCTTGCATTCCCCTCCAATTTTTGTATAATAGATTCGCTAAACTTTGGCTTGAAATTAATTTGATTTTGCTAATATTGTCACTTTGGATCATAATATGATTTTTTTCCCTGGCTTTGAGGTTTTAATATTTTTCTCAGTTTTGTAGAGAATTCTATAGTGCATCAACTATTGCTTTAGTTGCTCCTCTTTGGGAAATATGTGGATTGAAAAATAAAGGGTAAAATTCTTTACCACTTCAACTGCATGCTTCTCTCTTGACACTTTATATGCGAAAATGAGGCTTCAGTTAGCTTGTTGACATTGGTTTGAACAATTCGGGTAAGATAAACTAGCCTCAAAGCCTCCCCTTTGGCTTCTTTCCATGATGTCTTTTCTCCTGTTTTCTCCAAATGGCTCTCAGCATCATCGAATCAGTAGTGTTGCATGCCTTTTCTATTTGCTTTTCAAAACTGTAAAGAAGACATCTACATTCAGTACTTGAACAGTGATGATCACAATTAGTAGAGTTAGAGCCTGTGAAATTCTTCATTGGTCAAGAGTTCATCTCCGTGGAAAACGGGGGAAAGGAAGGATGGAAGGAAAGAACAAGGGAGATGTGGAGGTCTCCCCAGTATTGTTTTGTTTCCCTGCATTTCCAGGACCAGTGCAGAGAGGTTTCCAATGAAGCGGAGAATGGAAAGTTTAGACAGTATGGGCGTTCTCGGGCCTCCAGGATAAGCCCAGTGAGTGTAAGCCCAGACCCAAGAAAAGATTTCTCAAACCCAAGATGGGAAATTCACCAAGCCAAGAAGGGAAGAAGCCATGTTCACTTGCCCTTTTTCTTGTTCTAGGATGAATGCAGTAACTTTCGGCCGTATGTGAGGAACGATGAGCTCACATGCACTCGAGAGAATGACCCCGTGCGGGGCGCCGATGGGCAGCTGTACAAAAACAAGTGTTACATGTGCAGAGCTGTCTTGTGAGTTACAGGACCCTGTTCCTCTTCAGCTGCTGGGGGAGCTACACTTTTAGAAGCTACTGATCAAAATAAAGGATGCGCTCACGAGTCCATGGGGTTCCTCAATTCAGTCTTGCGAGTCCTCAAGTTAAGAAAAACTGTCATAGGAGAAGGAAAGTTCCTGGAGACACGAACGCCATCGTCTAATTAGAACTTTTTCGAGTTGTGTCACTTAAAATAATTATTTTTCAACTCCCAGCATTATAGTTATAAGAAATTGTTCCAGATTTTTGTTGGACAACTAGATTAGCCTCTAAGAAGTCTTTTTAAAAGTTGTAGATTTTTATGCCTCCAAACTGTGTTAAATAAGAATCTCCAGAGGTGGGAAATTAATTTTTTTAGAACGGGTTTTTAGGTTATTCTGACAAGCTACTATATTTGGGTATCAGTGGACATGATTGATGATGATGATGATGATGATGATGACAACTATGGAAGAACACTAAACAAAATAATGAATATTCTTTAATTCTTCCATAGTATGTTCCTTGAAATATAAATTACCAATGCCTTCTTTAATTCTTCCATAGTATGTTCCTTGAAATATAAATTACCAATGCCATCCTCTTTTTATGTTCTAGAATCTAATTTCAAGGAATTATAAGCAATTTTTCCAATGTCACACATTTATTAAGTGATGAGAGCTCTAAACCAGGTCCCAGTTGTGTATTTTTCTTGACATGCCATTCTGGTCAATGGTTGGATGTTCTCTGGTCCCATCATACTTTATTAGAATTGTTTTACATTCAACTGGAAGTTATAGGAGTTAGTCTTTGTGAAAATAATTTTTAATTTGCATTTTGTCTTCTTTCCTAGTCAAAAAGAAATGAGAGAAAAGCTCTCCCATCTTAGGTCTTCTGAAGAGAATGAAGGCTCAGATTCCCCCAATTCTTTGGTAAGAATATTTCTAAAAAGCAACATATTACTTAATTTGATAATTCGAGGAGAGTGGCTGTTGACACTTGACCTTCAGAAGCCTTATTTCCATAGAAAGATGTCAAAAAGACTGATTCAGTACAATTTCAAGTGTTGAAATCATACTATTTTGAGGACAAAATACAGTTCATGCTTTGTGAGAGTTCAATGTATTATTCTTTGCTCTTTGAGATTATTAGCGCTGCTTCAAGCCAACTTACTACGTTTTACAATATTAAAAAGTGAGTTTGTAATGAATGTGACTTCTCTGACATCTGGTGAGATAAGTCAGGAGGAACCTCAGTTCTTTTTAGCAGACGAAACAGGCTGCACATTCAGCTTCCTCTCATGCCTCTGCCCCAAGTCAAATCATTTTCTCTGTATCTTCGAACACTATGCTATGCATACTCACATTTGTAAAATTCCACCAACCCTATATTAACAGTGGTTAAAGCTTTATATTTAAAATATAGACAGATGACCATCTGTTAAATATACCCAAGTGTAAATTGAGGATTCTTCCTCTAGAGATTGACAAGGTCAGAATGAGACAGGAAGAAAGGAGAGATGGAAACATGAATTATATTCTAGAAGTGGAAGCTCAAATTCAGCCCAACAAGGGAAACATTAGTATCTAGGTTGATGATCCAGAAAAGAAGAAGCTATCAAATACGGATTCTATTTATTTGTCCAATTCGGCTAGGATAATAAACGGGTTGCATTAGTGGACTATATTCTAATTATATATTTTGAGTAAATTAAGCACTACACTAGGAATCCCTAAGTATAGAGAGTTATTCACAAAATCTTTTTCCTTCCCCTGGATTTATTGAGATATAATTTACATTGTGCAAATGTAAGGTATACAATATATTGATTTTGTATATTTATATATTGCAAAATGATCACCATGATAGCCACAAAATTACCATTTATTTTTTGTGGGAAGAACATTTAAGATTTAGTCACTTAGCAATTTTTGAATATATAATGCAATTTTATTAGCTGTCATCACCATTCGCTACATTAGATCCCCAGAAATTATTTATCAGGTAAATGAAAGTTTATACCCTTTGACCTATATCTCCCCATTTCTCCATTCCAGCCCCACTCCTAACACCATTCTACTCTCTATGTCTATGAGTGTGACTTCTTAGAATCCACATATAGGTGATATCATACACTCTTTGTCAGTCTGAAATGTTTTACTTAGCATAATGCCTTCAAGTTTCATACAAGCAGTCATAAATGACAAGATTTTCCTTCTTGTGGCTGAATAAGATATGTTTGAAGTATACTATTTATAAACATTGCAAAATGGAGTCTTTTGTTTTTATACAGCCTGATAATTTCTGTTCTTAAACTGGAATACTGACTCTTATTAATATTTACTGATTAAATAGTTTTAAATTAATTAAATGATGACACCATTGAATTTCCACAATCCTTTTGAAATTTTTCTCAAGGTGTTTCTTTCCCCCTTTGCACCTCCTTTTTTTAATTAATAAAGTTGTTATTATTCTCTCACTATTATTATTCTTACTTCCAAAAATATTGTTTCCCCTGGAATACATACCGACAACTGACATATACTAAGCATTTAGTATGTGCCAAACACCACGTTATTCATTTACAAATTATCATATGATTTGATCCTCTAAAACAACAATATGAGGCAAGAGCTATTATTATTCATGTTCTTTTAGATGAAAAAACTATGAGTCAGAGAAAGTAGGAAAATCACTCCTCTAGTTATTGGCACAGTTGAGACTAAAAAATCCATAACCATGCAGCATGCAATTAACCACTATTCATCTCTAAATCTTTCTTTTGTAGATTGTGCACAGTCAGTGTCTTCTTTTTTTAAGGATATTATTTCATGCATGATTATCATGCTAGTATTTTCCTTTGAAAATGCGTCTGCCTCTTTTTGCCCAATATCATGTTTGATTTCTGCTTTGTTATGCTTCATTCTCTCTTCTGTCTTTCATTAGCTGTGTATACTTCCAAGTAAAAAGAAGCCAAATCTAGGAGGTTAAATCTGTGTTAAGTTCCTTTATTAATCGTTGATTCGAAAGGGACTGATGAAATCAGAAGGTTTTCCCTCTTGAGTACTCACTGACAAATTTGATTTATCGCTTGCTTGGTCAGAATTCTGAGATGTGCAAACACTACCGAATATTGCCTAGAATGGGTTACCTTTGTCCAAAGAATTTACACCCTGTGTGTGGTGATGACGGCAAGACGTACAACAATCCCTGCATGCTTTGTCATGAAAACCTGTGAGTATATAAGTTGCACCATCATTGTGTCCTTAGTAACGTGCCAGTTTTAATTTGAGGTGTATTGCCACCTATTTACTAATCATAGCCGTTAAAAATTCAGATTTTGTCAATGATCCTGATCATATATAAAACTGAGAGGATTTAAGGTTATTCCTATATGAAAACTGCTTATATTCTTTACCGAGTGAAAGAGAAAGGAAAAAGTGGTGAGGTTGCAGCAATCAGAGAAAAATCTCTGTGGGCCCACGTGTATTGATGGTGATGTGAACACAATCCAGCCTTTGTATCTGAGAAAAACAGCTGAGAATGACTGCTATAAAGAGTCACCTAAGCCTATAATTTTTGACAGACCTAAGACTACCTGATAATCACAGATTTTCCATGCTCTCTAAACTTTCTCTTTTGGAGAAGGAATTTCTAGTGTGCAAAAGAGAGCACACTGGAACCCACGGCCGACCTGGTGTCTGTTTTCAGTTATTGTGATCAAATGCATCTGTGGTCATATCTCTTCATTCTAAGATTCAGTTTCTCCATTAGAGAAATGCAGGTAGTTCTCTGAGCCAACTGACTTCACAAGGTTATTGACAAGAAATACTGTTTTAACTTTAAGTTAAATATAAGGATTCATTTTAATGCCTTCATTAAGATTGTTGCTTCATGGTTGCTTTTCTGGTGAAATGCTATCTTGTCCTCACTCCCACATGCATTCCTCACCTTTTCTCGGCTACCATTTAACCATCATTAAATGAGAGCATGAGGACAAACCTTGACTTTTCCATCCCACCCAGACTAACACAGCAGTCAAGTATGTCTTAGCCTGAGGACACCACAAGCAAGGCCCAGAATGTGAGGATGGGCCTGGTATCCTACCTTTGAATCCTGGGAAAAAAAGGAATTCTAATTAATTAGTTTACCGTTAGTTTACAATACTTTATAAATTTGAAAAGAATACATTTCCTTTAAAATCAAGTAACTCATACAAGAAAAAGGTGCCCTGTAGTACATAGAATGAAACTATGAGTGCTTTTTGTGCTCTCCTGTAAAGTGTAGAGGCTCCTATTTACCCTCTCACTGCATCTACTCTGCCTCCTCTGGGGTGGTACTGCCTTCACCTTACACAGGTGAATCTGAGGCTCAGAAAATCCAAGTAATTCTTTAAACTCACAAAGCTAGGAATTAAATCAGCCAAGATTTTTACTTTGTGAATTTGTGTCTACTGGTAGTTTTTTTTCTCCTCATTGCATTACTGTTATATCTAAGGCAGAAGTTCCTTAAGAATTTAGGGAGCAAGCATTTCTTTGATAATATAGAGAAAGTTACCTCTTTCCAGAAAATCCAAGAAATGACCATAACGGGTTATAGACATAATAATATCTGTAGGCATATAAACTTCTTGAAATCCATTCATGGATCTTAGACAATTTTAAGAATTAAGACAGCTCTCTTTAAGGAATGAATATAACCATTCAGGAATTTGTTGCTGTCTATGTTTTCTCTTCAGCCCAAGAATTCTTCAACCTCTCCTTATTATAAATGTCAAGGTCTAAATTATCCATTTAGTGTTCTTCGAGAATTCCATTAACTGTATAAATACCTAACAAGTGAGAGAGAACTTTATTCAAGGAGAACTTTAGAGTCAGAAATTCAGATGATGGAAATATCAGTAAAACATGCCTCTGGGTGGAATGTTTATCTGAAGATACTGGGAGTATATATTATGAAGAGAAGATTTAGGCTGTCCCAGGCAAGAGGGAACAACATTGGTCTGAGGTCTTAAGGGAAGCTATGAGGAAGCAATTTCAACTTGGGTAATGTTCAAAGACAAAATAAACTCCCTTGATAGTTAGTTTCCCATCATCAGAGACAAACCAATACATGTTTGATATATATAGTTTCTTGAGAGAGTCATTAAAAGTGATCTTTTAAGATTCTTTCCAACTATAAAATTCATGCTGTATGACTGTCATTGTATTTTATAAAATATTTTATGTAGAGAACCTAGTTTATTTTTGTAAATGTTTGTGAAATATATTTTATAATTCCCAAGTCAAATTCTAAATATTCCAATTTTGTCAGACTTCCCTGTTGAATCCAATTTTCCCTCCCACAAAATAATACAATTTGGACCAGCTCTCCATGTTTATTTCTAAAATTCAACAGTTCTTTGAATATGTGAAATGTGATGGAATAGATCCAAAGCTGGGAAAAAAATCTGCAGCTATATGAGGAGAGACTAACACTGGGTGATCTATGAAAGTAGTTGAATCCTGGGTCTTACCTCTAATTTCAGTTCTGGTTTGATGCCTAAATGTCACCCACAGTGACCCTTGGGTTGTTTTTGATGATGATGATGATGACGATGGAGTTTTCCCATCTTTGACATTTTCTCTTTTCTGTTTTAGGATACGTCAAGCTAATATACACATCCGCAGTGAAGGGAGGTGTGAGGACATCGCTATCCCAACACCAAAACCTCTCAGCCTTCCAGAATCTGTAAGTACATTATTGTTCAAGATTAGAAATGTTAGACCAGTTGGGTCTGCTTCTGTTTTCTTGTATTGGGTGGTGGACATTTCTCCGGTCAGCAAAATCAGTTAAACTGGGTCAGGGAGCCTCAAACTTAACTACATCTTGAATCTTCATTGTGAAGATAATTAGGTAGTTGTTGAAACATGTGGAACTTACCATATGGTAGCTAACATTTTTCAGTGTTTGCTATTTATTGGTATCATTAATAGATTATTTATGAGTAATGTCCCTAATCTAACACTTTTGTAGATTAGGTTTTACTTTCAATGTGTACAGTGAAAAAATAAGACAGATCAAGACAGGTCAGAATGTGACAGAATTAGATTTAAACCATTTCTGTGTTATCTTTATATCCTTGCACTTTACATGGTATTAAATTGTCTCTAACCATGGAAGGTTGACCTTTTCATTTAAATCCCTACCAGGAAGTCTTGACACATAGTATTGAGTCGAGCATTTTCTCTGGTGACTGTTTTTGAAGTATATCTTTCTCAGGCAAGATGGTATGTAACTTGAGGAGAAAACTAGGAATTTTTAAATAAGAGAAAATGTTTTGTTACCAACTAAATATGGCTCAAATTTCAGTTTTCAGTGTTACTTTTATATATGACACCTTTGATAAATCAGCGTAATATTTAAGTCAAAGATCTTACCAAGATTTTTAAAATATTATAAAAAAATACTGACTTCTATGCATTTGGCATGGTATCTAAAATTAATGACATTTATTATTATTATCACTAGTATTATTAATCCTGAGAACAGAGTCTGAACTCAGAGAAATATACTCTGGCACAGTTTGTATTTAATTTCAATGAATTCTATTTCAATAGCTTGCTATATGATAGTCAACAAATATATTTGCATTTGATATAAGAAAATAGTTTAATAAAGGATATTAACTAAATCATTATTATTCACACCTATTTTTACTCCATTCCACTGCTACAAAAAGCACTGGCAATAATAGAATTAGAAATGATTCTGCCATATTTGTGGTTCTTTAGCCACACTAGATGAGACCATATTCAAAGAAACTACTCATCAAACCTTGATAAGGGAACTGAAAAAACAAGAACTATAAGCCAGGTATTTCTGGTTTCACACTTGCTGCTAAAATCCAGGAGAGTAGGCAGGGTCCTGGGATAAAAACAGGAGGCCTTTGTTTCTTTCTCTTTGGGGCTTGAGAGAGTCATCTGTCTGGGTCTTTACACATCCGCAGAGAGGGTTTAAACTTTGCTCCTGTCCCCATCGTATGTATGCTGTCTTAGTGGTTTGTTTTTCATCTTATTGACAAAACATACAGTCTCCCATGTCATAAACATACCTGGTTTTATATATATATATATATATATATATATATATATAAGAACGGGAAGGTAAAAATAATCTTGATGTAAAACCTATAAACCGCCATAGATCATACCTTACTATAATCTCATATACACAACTTGACAAAAACTACTGTATGAGGAATTTGCTCTAGGGCAATGCTGATGAGATGTATTTATTCAAATAAAAAACTCTTGCCAGGCTAAGCACAAAATATTCTGTACAGGAGTTCCTTCCTTTCATTTTTGGGTGTGTTCTTGCCACTATTGTTACATAACAGGCATCATTAACAGCAGGAATTATTATGATGTTGTGATGGAACAAATCATTGGGACAAAAGATTTTCCTGGCACAGGTTCAGTTCCCTCTTCACAATTTTGTGATGTGACTGTGGACATACCAAGGTATCATGAGTGGGTTATAACCCAGCTCTGTTCCAATGACTATTTTCGATGCAGATTCTGGAGGCTGGAACCTGTTATCTGAACTTTGTTTCTGGATGGAAGAGAATCTGGAAACCCAAGAAAGAAATAAAAAAAACACAAACTTACTTAAAAAAAAAATAGGTTGAGGATTCTGGAATAATCCATACTTTTGTTTACTCTCTTGGAATTACATTCTATTATACAATAGTGATTATACAATAACTGCTAAGGTTTATATAATTTCTTCAGACTTTTATGTGTTTTTCCTATTGCATCCTCACAATAGTGCTGGGGTTGGAGCAGGGATCATTATATTCTCATCATATTAGCCTGGGAGGAATCCTGTGCTTAATCGGTTCTTTGGTATTATATCTTGGGTCCGGTGTACATCTGACTTCATTTATTATGCTCTGATATTATTCCTCCATTGTCTGAGGATTGTGAAAGTCTGCGGCTGTCGAGACAGCATCTCAATGAAACAAAGATTAAGCTACACTGGAAGGAAATTCCTATGTTAAGGAAAATACCAGTACTATTTTGTGAGATGAATAAATGATATTCTCAATTCTATGATGAAGATTTTTTTCAAGGATTCAGCAAGATCATAACTTGCCTCTTTCAAACCAAATCTCAAAAGTGAGAACTAACAGGAGGTTTGGGTTTGGAATAATCTGTTCTTTGTGCTCCAGACGCCACTGGCTAACAGTGTGGAGTTAAATGGAAGAAAACTTCCTGAGGCTCTTACCCTACTTAAAAGGGTTTCAAAATGCTGATTTACTCTTTCAAATGCTGATTTCAGGGTATGAATCTATGAGGAGTCAGGCTAGGAAAAGAGCTGATCACATTCTTAAGACCTAAACAACTATAGTAAAGTCTTTCTGTGAGAGGAATAGCATGGGAGTCTCCACTGAGTGTGAGAGCTTGGCAAATCTCTAAACTTTTCTGAAGCTCAGTTTCTTCTTGAAATGATGTTTATGATATTTACCTTTCTGCGTTAGCATTGGGATCACAGGTAATAAAGAGCAAATTTATTTTTCCATCTACCTCAACAGGTAGTATGTAGTAGGTGCTTAGTGAGTACTGTTGAAAAAATGGAATAAAATGTGACAGAGATTTTTAAGTTGTAAATTGTTGGTAGAATGCTAGAATCTAAGAATTTCTTTGACTAAGGTACAGCTATTAATGTGTAGTCCATATTTCTATAATATCTCTGAGTTTCTGCATCTAACCTACCCATCTTCTCTTCTAGGAAAAATGATACAAGAATTGGTGAAAGCCCTGAGGGAAAATGCACACCCCAATTCTGAGTTGCCAACCTTCACCATCTGAACATAGAAAGAATTCTTCAGAGCTCATCTTATTTACTGTAGGAAACCATTACAGAGCTTTTGGGGGAATGGACTTGCTGACTTTCAGTCTTTTCCATCTCTTTCCTCCTAAATTCTGTGATCTGAGGGAACAGAGACATCTAAACCTAGTAGGAGTTGCTCTGGAAACCTTCTGATCACAATACTGTCTGTTCAACTGCTTGTTAAATAAAAGTAAGCCCAGCAGAACACCATTTCTGGAATTTCTTTGTCACTGCCTAGAGAATAGGAATTTGTTTTGTGTTTTTTTTTTTTTTTTTTTACAGAATCTAAATAAACCTTTCCCTTTTGTTCTGCTAAGCCTATGATGGACAATGAATGAATGCTTGCTTTTCTTTATGTGTCAAGTCGCTATTCTAGTCTAGAGGGACTGTCTAGAAGAGAACTGGTAAGATCTGGCTCCCAGCCAACCAACAGCTTTATAAAGTCAAACTAGCTATAATCAAACTTATCTTTACCAACTCCTTACCCCACTCCCCTGTCTATCTTTTATAGATATCATAACTCTCTCCCAGTGATATAGATCTTATCCAATGACAATCCAGTAGTTTTTTATATCCAATCCTGTTTCCTCCTGACAATATTCTATAGCAGGGCCTTAGACCCATGTGTTGTGAGAAGACTAAAGAAATGAGTTACCAGTTTTTAGAGCAGCACTGCTCAATAGCTGTCACTTCACATTTTCTAGGAGCTACAAAAGAAATGGGTAAAATTAATTTTGATAATATATTTTATTAGCCTGATAGACATGTATATAATGATGTATACATATATCATTGCAAAACATAATCAATATAATCTATTTTTTAGTAAGTTTTTGATATTGCCGTATATTTTATACATCTCCGTTTAGATCGGTTACATTCAAAGTGCTCAGTAGCTACATGTGGCTAGAAGCTACTAGACAGTGAGCCAATAGGCCTGAGAAACCTACCAAGGAATTTAAGCATTTGATTGGAGTGGGACTGTTACCGCTCTCTGGGATAAACCAAGCAGACACTCCTTCGGAAGAATTTTAGGCAGATTTACTACATGCAGGCTCAGCAGGGATCATTCCCAAAAGCTGAGCCTGCATGGCAATTTGTGTTACACTTATGTAGGTTTAGAAGAAGCATGGGAGAAGGGAGGTGCAAATTAGAATGGGGATTACAAGCAGAACCCAAGTTAAGTTATTTGTAAATTCGTCACATGGGCAAGACACAGGATTCAACACAGGATTCAGTTTGCTAGACACATATTTGTAACACACACACAAGATTCTGCTTGCAGGCAATTAAAGAAGTTCTTTATCTTATCAGTTGTGAATATTTATAGTTCTGCTAGCTTGCCGGTTTCACAACTGTCTTCATGGCTGCTGGAAATGGTGGGCAGGCCTTTTTCCTTCACAGGATGGAATAATCTGTAACCTTTCACTTTAATGCGAAAACTGTCATTCTCAGAATCTTACCATGGGCATCCTGTGACAATAACTAGTTTTGTACTTTGGATGGGAGAGGGAGAAAGCTTATCAAAATCCGTCATAGTACAAGAGGTTCTCAGTTACAGAAGAAATGTGCTCCAAATGTCAGGCCTACTGGATCTGGGAAGTTAATTGTCTGTTTTTTCCCCTCTGCCCTTTTTCTTTTAGGTAAGCTGCCGCTAGGTTAATTATAATAGACCTTTGTCATCTTTATCCTTTGTAACACTTATACTGTTTTACCTTCAGTGTTATTAAAAACAAGAAAGAAGGAAGACTTGTAAATTATTTTTCAAGCATGAAAATATGTAGTCATTTCAGAAGAAAAGTGATAAAACAATATTCCTCTTTAATTTAGCAGTTCCAAGAGACACAGGATGGGTTTAGAGATGTTATAGTGTATGAGATTTAATCTCCTTCCTAGTCATGTCCAAGACATCTAGAAACTTTATAATCATGGCCAAAATAGAATTTTTTGAGAAGTACTTGCTGTGTTGCATCATACTGAACTTTTTATTGAGATATAAAAACAAGCCATGGATACTTCTTATATTATTATTATTAACTAATATGCACAAAAGACTTTATAATTCTACTTGTAAGACTTAACCAATCCCTGACAGTCATTCTGAGCACCTAGGATTGGGTGGGGTGGAAGATGGGATGGGGTGAGGATAGAGTGGGTTGAAGGATGGTGTGATCTGGAAAAAGATGAGATATGGAGATGGAGAAAGGCTTCTTCCCCAGTGAAGATCAAGGATGAAGTGCAGACATCAGGAGAGCAAAATGAAAAAAAATGTAGGACTGGACTGAAGTTCAGTGATTAAGATTGAGAATGAGTGTGTTGAACACATTGAGTTCAATAAAAACCAAAAGTTGATTTCTTTTTGGAGACACAAACTGGGGTGAATGTAAAATGTTATCTGTGTCAAAATGATCATAACAAATAACTGCATTAAATAGCATGTGAACTCAGCTTTGAGTTGCTTCCTGAATTAAATCCTGATGAATGGGAGGCAAATGAAAACCAGATCCATCTTAGTAAGGTTTCACAAACCAGCCCTAAATTTCTAAGCCAGGAAGTAACAAGTGATGCTGAGATGGAACAAAAGAAAGCAAACTGATTTCTATCACCTCTTTGTGGTCACTAGCACAGACTTTCTCTATAATTGATAATACAGATTCTATTTTCAGAATGTGGGTTTTTGTAATTTACCATTAATAAGCTCATTATTTTCTCATGTAAGGAGTTTACCTGAAGTCTTTCTATCTCTCTCAAGGATACAGAAACAGCCAAAGAGAACATTTGCTAGATTATGGCTAGGTAAACATTTTTTAATAAAGAGCCAGATAGAAAATATTTTAAGTTTTATAGGATACACAGTCTCTGTAACAACCAATCACTACTGCTATAGTATAAATAAATCAATTTACATAATATAAAGAAATAGACGTGGCTGTGTTATAACAGAATTATATTTACAAGAATAGATGGGGACCAGTTTTGACATATGGACTATGATTCAGTAATGGGTGAGAATTTGTCTCTTGTTCTTCTTTGTAACCGAGTTATTTTTTTTCTTTTCTCCCTCCTATACTCTTAAATATCAAGGATACTTCTCATTCTGTGATAATGGTGATAGAAAATTCTAAGAGCTGACTTTTCTAAACATGTAATACATGAGAAAAACACATGGCAGGACTCACTTTTGTATCCCAGTCCATTATTCTTTCTCCGACTCTTTTTGGCCTTTTTGGTTGACTGTGACCAAGACCATTTTCATTTATTACACAGTTAGATTATGATGTAAGAAATAAATGTTTCCTCATATATCACTCCCTGTGACCTTCACTGTGATAGGTGATTATTGATTTTCTTCATACAAGCATGAAAGGGCATCTTGTTCTTTTCCTGACACCAACCTGGCACAGAGTTTCTGTTTTCCTTCCAGTACTGAAATTAAAGTTCCAAGCAAATACTATATGACTGTGAATTATTCTTTAAGCATGAAGAGAAGATAGCAAGAAAGACTTTGTCAACTGAAGATGATTGCTAAGGGAAAATATCAAATAAAACATTTGTCATCTATGATGGGATTTTTATTTGACCTTCTAATTCCTTCCGAATTATTTTGGGGAATGATGAGCTGTCTTCCTCTGGCTATTTGATCAACCCCATTCTAATCTGTTACTACTTGTAAATATCTTTCAAGACTAAAGATATATTGCATTTTATCTCTATTAAATTTTTTCTCTTTAGTACTTTTTCAATGACCTTCTAATAGACTTACCCATCCCCATCTTTTACAGTTCTTTGTTTTTAATCTCTAAGTGACTTCTTCAAAGCATAGAACTGCTTCATTTCCCACTTTAAATTATTTTTGCAAACTCCTACTAAGGAGCTACACTGTAATAAAACAGAGCAAAACTAGACAAACCTAAAGTCTGGGTATTGTCTTCCTTTCTCTCTTCTAGCTTCCATTTGATCACCCAAGCTGATCAGTTTTTTAGTTCAAGTCATCATCATCCTTTCACAATTACCACAATGACCTTGTAAATGGTCTCACTGCTTCAGTCTTTTTCCTTTCATAACGTTCTCCACTGCAGGCAGACTAATGAATTGAAACCCAAATTTGATAGTATCAAACATAAAGCCTTTAAGTGCTCAGGCTCCCAAGATGAACTCCAAGCTCTTCCTGACATGCAACACCTTGGTTCACCCCTTCAGTCTTAACGCTTGCATTACCCTTCTATCTTGAATAATTTTATTGAACTTGTTTCTACATGTCTCCTTATCCAAATACATCTTCTCTATTCATCCTGATCCTTCTTCCATTTTTCCTTCCATGTCACGATTTCTATTACTCCAAGCTCTAGACTTATTTATTCTCACCTCAGCTTCTTTCTAGAAGCTGTCCATGATCTCTTCCCCTTTAGTGAACTAGTTAGTCCATTGTTATACTCTCATAACACCTGTGATTATACCTACATTACCTACTGTCACTATTGTGTAGTTGCTTGTATATAACCATCTCTCTCAGTAGAGACTTCTTAAGAGAAACGACGATTTAATGGCCTTGTTTATATCCCCAGTGCCTAATACAAAGCCTAACATTGAGCGATTACTCATTGAAAGATGTTGAGTGAACCCAGACCTCAGTATTCCAGTTTTAAAAAAACAATTTGGACATACATTCTCAGTTCTGGTCAATGACATACAAACTAAAAGAATAGGATTGAATCATTATTTTCAACTACTTAGAAGGATTCCTTCACAGTTCCTTCCTGGTACAAAATAAAAATCGTTGGTACTGATGGTTGGGAACAAAGCTGGTTACATGAAAAAGTAAACTCGTAAAATGCCTCCCTCCCACCCCAACAGAGACTAGATTGATGAGGACTTCTCAGAAATATTAACAAATGCCATAGCTAAAGGAGAAGTGCAAAGAATAATCAGACCCAGAAAACTATGTTACGAAGTATATTGTAATAATTAACACTGTGTTGAAGTTCACTCATTATTTGCTTCTTGTCAGCTCAATACATGATATGAAGTGATAAAGAAGTTCTCCATCAGGGCAAGATTATTTTATTTCATATTGATAAAATTCCAGATTGACCAACTTGAAGAAAATCAGGGAGGATTTATCAGTGACTTCCCACATTTAACATTGGAAAATTCCAAAGCTAAGAGAGAGAAACTTTTTCTGAGCTTACCCAAAGGTACTTAAATCAGACACACACATTCAAGTAAATGGTTTTGAATCTCATATTCCTTACTCCAATCCCTCTGGTCTCATGTAGCCCATGTCTGTACTTTTCATGTGTATAATATTACCAAACTGATTATGTTTTCAGGCCAAAAGAATCGATTTTATATCCAATGATCCTAGAAAATCATCCATTGCTTACAAAATGGTCACTTTTGATTCTTTGTATAATACTTCAATTCCAAATCTATAGAACATGTGGCAGGAGAAAGTATACTTGCAGAATTTTTTTACCTATAACAATGGGATGAGCAATGAAAAGTGCATTCCAATGGCTTGCCATACATGAAAGAAATAAGAAATGAAATGATCAGCTATTGTATTCTTATCTTTGGATCCACTTTGCTTCAAGTTTAAGTGAGAATGTTACCTGAACTCCTGTTGCTGAGTGTCTAAAAATGAATCATTGACGAGTTATGTTCACAAAGGTTATTTGCTTAGGTCCTGACCTCTGGTCCTAGGACAGACACTGATGAGTCAATCAGGAAATGCCATATACTTCTCCACCCAGCGGCTGTTCCTAGGTTCTCAGAAGCCATGTTGGCAGTTGGATGAAATCCAGCTCAAAGTGTCTACTAAAAGATTATTGGTGGAGCGGCTTAGCTCCAGGTTCGCATTTCTGGAAGCACAAGATAAAATTCTAGAATAAGAATGAAATTTTGATACAGCCATTTAATGTTAACATGTTTATCAAGAAATGTTAACCCAGCACCAACAATGAAAAAATAGTTAAAAACTGTTTCTTAGTTTTCTTTCCTCCATCACAAAACTAATAGGAAAAGGTAGGTATTTTTGTGTTAGAGAATTTTTGAGTTAAATGAACAAAAGCATAAACAATGGGTAAAAAATTACTATTAGTGACTTGAATACTTTGGGAAGTAATTAAAACTGAAGGAATAAACACTTTGCGAAATGAAAGAGATCATGTTCTAACACTGAACTGACACTGCTTGGCAGATCCTGGAAGGGCAGAAAACTGCTGAGTGTGTGACTATATGAAGGTACTTACTGAACCTTGGGTGCTGGGGTTTTCAATCTTAGTCAAAATGGCCTTATTCCACAGAATCAGGGAGCAACATCAGTGCAGGGACCCCTTCATGGTGGACATGGATTTAGGCAGCAGCCATAGTTGCTCAGATTAGATGCCCTGTAATCTAGAGTCTCTCAAACTCCAATAGTAAGTGAGGCCAATTCTTCCCTAATCCAGGCAAAATGGAAGGCTCAGAATCAGATAAAATTTATTGACAGAAAAAAAGTATAGACAATTTTGTAAATTTATTTATCAAAAGTCATACCTGCTATGTGAGCAATCATAACTGGGTTGCTAGGAATTCCTGTAAGAGTGCATGTCCACATTAAGGGCTGACTTCCCTAGAACAGAAACCAATTGATTTGTTTTAAAATAAAACTTTGATCCTGTTGTGACACTAGTAGTAGAGATGGATATGGAATCTTTGAAGTGATTTTTGATTCTGTGATGATACTGAGTTTAACATAATTCTCTATGTTTTTAAATCTTTCCACACAATGAGAAAGTGGCAAAAGAAAGAAAAATGCAGTCCTTTTTAGTTCATTGACAGTTATTTTTACGAGAATTCTTAGAAAAGGAGGAATATAGTAGGTAAATAAAAGTCATTCTTTTGAAATACATTTTATTGCAGTAGGACTGGTCTATACCATTACATGAGTTTCAGGTGTACAGCAGTGTAACTGAACATCTGTATACACCATGTCATGATCACCACCAAATATCTAGTTCTCATCTATCACCCTGCAACTGACCCCCTTTATCCATTTGACCCACACCCTAGCTCCCGTCCCCCTGGATGACCCTAATTAGTTCTTGGTAGCTAAGTGTTTTGTTGTGCTTTGTTTGTTAATTTCATTTTTTAAAATATATTCTGCATAAATACAAGATAAATAATACTAGCTTTGTGTTTTGCTTGTTTGTTTGTGTGTTTAAAACCCTGTATCTTCCTGGAAGGAAGGCACACCAACAAATGAAAACCTAGCTGGTGACAGGTTAGATGTGAGTGTGAAGACAAAGAGAAAATAAAGACTCTTAAATTTAAAATTGTCATCAACTGGATTACTTACCAAGTTCTTTACAGTGAAACACGAAAGAAGCCACTAAAAATGAGATTTAGGAAATTCTTTTTGGGAAGAAGTTGATCTGGATGATCCCACGGGATGGCCCAGAGTGATAGCAAGCAGTGAATTACTGGATTCCAGCAGACAAAGTCTCCTTCTTCTTAGGGGAAGTAAGTCGAGGCTGAATTCTCTTGTTGACGTAGGCTTATGTGGCTGTCTGAGAAGGGTGTCACAGCAGGAGAATTTTGTGCTAGATTCAGAGGATCTGACTCATTGAGTTGCCTTGGGCGAGACGCTTCACCTCTAGGGACCTCGCTTCCCTTTTGTTTGCCATTTCGGTCAGAAATTGTCAGATGAATCTCCATGTAACCTGGTGGTGTGCAATGTAAGGGTAAGGCAAGCACTCTCGAACTGAGTCTTGCATCAGTTAAAGTGATTGCATATGTAAATTGCTATTTACCTCATAAAAATACATTTGGGAGGAGAAAAGTTCAATTTCTTAATTAAACACCAACGATGGTAAGTTTGAGAACCTCAGTTCAGGCCCTCATCAGTGCCAACATCCTGGGGCCATTGCTGTCCTTTCTGTTACCTGTAGAGAAAACAGTCGGTCTCATCAGATGCTTCCCTACAATTTGGGGAAAGATGATTAATTCCACTAAAAAAAAACTTCTGGGGTTGCATTTCATGCTACTTTATATATTTCAAATGTTAGTGAAACATTAAAACATGGATGAGCTGTTAAGTATTGAAATCTCAAAATGGTATAAACTAAAATGATGGAATTCTCTCTGGGAACAAGAGGTGGTTTTGGAAAACAGTAAGTCTCAACGGGTGAGCTAGCTTAAAAATGAGAAATAAGCGCAATCATTTATGAGATCATAATGTCTAAAATGAGAAGATTTGACTTTGGTCAAGTTTCTACCACTCAGTAACTGTCTGAGGAATTTGTTTAACACCGTCAGTCTTTGAAATTGTCATTTGGGAATTAACTTGATTGTAACTATCTCAACTCTTTTTTCTGGTAATAAATAATTTAAAATAATTAGACTTGTATTATCAAAAAATATTAAAGTAAGTAGCAATATTGGTTATGTGGATAGAAATATAGATGGGGGTTCAGGGGAACATGTTAAGCATAAGAGCACGCTTATAATTTCAGGAAACATAAGATCGTATTCTAAAATCAGAATTTTCACCATATATATGTATAATCCATCTTAGTTATTGAAGTAGCATATCTTAATAAAAGAAAAAATACGGAAGAGAAATACAGGCCTATGATTTGGGAAAACTGGCTGTCCCACTGCTTAACTGTGTGATTAAATAGAATACACTTAATGTTTTTGAGTTTCTCACTCTATCTGCTAAACAGTAATGATACTAGTTTGCATATATCACAAGTTTATATAGAGACACATATATATGTATGTGTTACAGAAACTGTAAAATAATGCCGTGCACTAGAAAAGCAATGTATCCCAGTGTTATTCAAGCTGTCTGCTGCTGTACATTTTAAGTAAATATTTCTGTGGCTCCTATTTCCTGTTTAATCTTTTCTCCACTCAATATATAACCCTAATGACCTTTATGCATGTCTTGTCAATGTTTCTTTTCTTTTTGTTACAAGTAGGATTTTATTTGTTCTCAAACACAGCCATGCCATTGTGTTTGCTGTGAGATCAGAGGATCATCACACAAAATAGGTTTTGGTAGATGAGTTTCAGGGTATAATTGTTCCAAAAAGTCTGTAAATCAACGTAAGAAGGAAACTGACTTTGACCAATAAAATAGATAGCCTAGATCAGGCTGACAGCCAATCGTCATTGAGAACGTCAATTTCTAAAGCGGGAGGGACCCTGCCTGGTATGCGTGTGGTTGTGTATATGTATGTGCGCGCGCGTGTGGGACAGACTGCTTTCTCTCTCGGACCTGACCGCAGAAGCGCAGATCCCCACACCCTCATCCACCCTCACCATGAAGTTCATCCTTGTTTTTGCCATTGTTGCTTTGGCAACCACCACAAGGGCTCGTTCCCCACCTGGTGAGTTAGTGTCCATTCCTGATATCTATGACTTTATGATCAAATGGTATGTAGTCTTCCGATAATTATAGAAGGCTGAAGTCAAAAGAAACCTATCTATTTGGATTGGCCTAATGTACAAAGTAGGTGTGGGGCTAACCTTCAGGAAGGAGGAAAAGGTTTGACAGGGCAGAAAGAATGAACGATTGTGAGCTCTCTGATCAGTTTCTGATGGGGATTCCCCTGGCTTGCCCTTTCAGACACAATCTATGCAAGGTTGAGATGGTAACTCAACCCTAGCCGGGTCTAACCCCTGGGAACAACTGTGACCACCGGTTCTACAATGACCACGGATCTCCCCCATATTTGTTAGTTTGTTTTTTAAATCAGGATCACAAACATCTCTGTCTTCATCCCAAGTAGGCCCCGGGGTAAAGAAGCGGCCTCTCAGACCTGCGCGGAGAAAAGGATATTGGGAAATGGGTTTTGGTTACTGTGCATTCATTTTAGAACAATGAATTCAACTTTGCACTTCTAAATTGCAATTTGCTTCTCCCCCCAAATCCTTCTCTAAAACTGGATCTCATTCTACCCTCTTCTGGGGATCAAGCAATAGGGATAAAGGTGAGTATAAGCTTCTCCGTCTATTCTCCTAAAAATGAAATCAGAACTAGTGTGTGAGGGTTGCTGGGGAAGTAGACGAGCTGCTCAGAGGGGACTGAAATCCTCCTGCAGGAGGTAAAACTACCTCAGCTTTTCCTGGTGATGTTTCTTTCTTTAAAGATTGCAAATGGAAATTTTTCATTTCCACTGGGCTTTTTTCATGAGCATAAAACTATTTCATACACAAAACCAGCTCTCATTTCATTTGGGCGTTGCTCTAGGTCTGAGCGATTTGCTTGCTATGTACACTACGTGGTCCACGGATGACCTAGAACTATTTGCTGAGAAGTTGCAGAGGCTAGCATTCTTTTCATTCTCTCATCTCTCTTCTTCTTTTTGATAGAAGAATGGTTGCAGAATAGCAGAAAGAGAATGCAGGACATTATTTTTTGCTCTAATTACAGGTGGACTGCTCCAAATATGAAAGTAAAAGCTCCATGATAGCATGCTCAAGAATATTTAAACCAATATGTGGCCAATTCGGGAAAACTTATGCCAATGAATGCATGTATTGCATGCAAAATCCGTAAGTATAATACTCAATTTGGAACCCCCCTTTATTTTAATTTAAAGATCATAAAGTCACTTTGGTCAAAATCTGCTTTGTTTTAAAAATCATGCTTTGACATTCAGCCTTTTCTCATGCCCCTCTAGTACTCTGAACATTGCTTAGTTAAAATTAAAAAAAAAATTAGCTGTGTCTCTAAGGATCTGTACATAGATAGACAAATATATAATTACATATGTATGTAACCTTGCTATCAGTCAATATTTATATTCTACGCTATCCCTTGAGCATCAGCTGTTATTCATACATATTTTAATTTCCATATTACATATTAAAAAAATGGGTCTCTGGCAGGATATCTTGAGAAATTTCCATGAATAGCTTATGTTACATATTTCTTGTTGGTTAATGGAAACTTAGAAGACAACTGTCTGTATTTAGATTGTTAGCTATGGATACTATTCCAAGACTTTTACCTATCATTACCCCAGATGAAATCCATACTGCTTCTCATAATTGCCTGGAAAAATCTAGGGAAGTGAATGCAAGTATAAATGGATGGTTGGAATCAGTTGTGATTCCCACCACCACAGACTTCACAAATTAAAACTAAATCCTCACTATCAGCATCTTAACTTTTAGGAGAATGAAAGAATGGTTATTACCATTAGAATTTTCTAGCAATTTTAATTCACAACTTTATGCTTAAAGTCATAGGCTCTGTTATTGGATATAATTAGAATCCAGATTGCACTTAGTAGGTCCGTGATTTGGCCAAAAACCCAGTTCACTGCAAGTTGCTGTAATTTCATCTCTAAGTAAAAATTTTGAAAGTCCATGAGTTCTCTGTGACAAAATATGTAAAATCTTAGCTAAGCCAGAAACATGGAGAGAATACTCATAGAAATAAAACTCTTCTTCCTATTACTTCCCTCCTTCTTTTCTGTTATTTTTCAGTCCTGAAAATGTACAGTCAAGTATAATAACAAGTGTTATCTAGAATAAAGTCTCTTGGAATATGCAGATTCCTAAACTAATAAAATCATAATGAGAATAAAGACTAAAGACATCTTATTAATTTCATTGTCTCATTGTGCTTTTGGAAGGAAAGAAGCTAATATTAAGAAAGGAAACATGAATATAATGAAATTACACTGAGTATAAGTGCAAGAGATTAATTTTCTTTTTCATAACTGAAAAAATAATTTCACATCATAGTATGCTTTTGCTTTTTCATTTGAATATGATGGGCTATTTTGTAAAGTTCCCTGTTTCCTTTAAATGTTGAGCTTATTTTTTATATTTGCACTTGTCTGCAAAAAGATTATCTACCAAAGATATTAAGGTCAATATAAGTCAGGTGGAGTAGACTAGTAACCATAACGCATTCTCAATTCAGGTCAGACAATTCAGAATGGCATATGACTGTAATTTACATTGCAGATTATTTCAAGTAACTGCTTTACTCACTCATTACAACCTTCTTTTCCAGAGATGATAGATATTACCTCAGAAAACTTCATGATGGTGAATGTGTAAGTATAAGCATGCATTTGATTTATCCTAATATAAAATATTACAATAATCACCTCACCTTCATAGAAATTCAATTATTCTAGAAATTATCCATGGCTCTGTAGAGTCATGGATAAGACATCTGGCCAACCAAGACAAAAGACTTGAAGTATAGTTACTTTTAATTTATTTAACCAGAGGTAGTCTCCAGTCTTTCACAGACTTTTTTTCTTTTTTTTCAGAGACTTTTCTTTTTCACAGACCTTAATTAGGGCAGAATGGCTTACAGGTGGTTACTTTTTACTACAACTAATCATCTGGTTAGAAAGAGGAAGGATACTTTAATATCAATAAAGGAAGTATAAGAAAAAGCACAAAAATAATTTCAGAACAAATGTAGAGACAATTCAGAATTAAAGAGCTATGTGTGTGGAATGCCAACAATTTTAACAAAGTTGGAAGTATTATATAAGAGAATTATAAATATGGGATTTTGGTGGTAAAAACTGTTCATGCTTAGAAGGGGCCTTACCCCAATTTGATAGATGAGAGGTACGTCATCAGTAAATTGTTATAAAAGTGGTTAAACTGATATTTAAAGAATGTGTAGAATTATACATCATGAGATAAATAAAAAAACAAAAGAAGCATTGTATGATTTCATTCATATGTGCTAGATAAAGAAACCAAACATATAAATGAACTAAGTTAAAAAAAAAAAAAAAAACTATCAAAGGCTTTTTAGACTATAGAATCAAACTATTGGTTACCAGAAGGGAAAAAGAAGAAATATGGGAAAATCACGTAAGAGAGGTCCCTTATACAGTGAAGAAAGGAAATGAACAGCTGGTGATGGATTTAATATAGTATATACTGTTGCTGATTTACAATGCCATGCACCTTAAATCTATAATATCTTATAATGCAATATTACTTCAGTATGTATATACACACACACACACACACACACACACATATGTATGTATTAGAGGGAGGACTAGGAAGGACTTGGTCTGATGGACAAAGTGCACAGTCATACAAAAGAGGTAAGGACACCATAAGCATAGGCATAAGGATGTATAGGAGCAGCAAACACTCTGAAATTAAGTCCTTTAGTTTAATCACAAGAAGAGAAAGAGCAAATGAGCCTGAAAAGATAAGTATGGGTCATGAAGGGATTTTCTGTTGAGAAAAAAAAAGTTTTTTTTGTTACTGCTATTTTAGGTTTCATTATTTTATAATAGTGTATATTTCAGGAAAATAAATGAAGTATTCAAAAAACGGATATATTTGGTTTTAATTTTTAAATAATAATTGCATTATTATTTCTCTTGTTTACAAAGCCATGCTCATTTTAAGATATTAAAATTGCTTCTTAGTTTATGGGTATTGAACATTGCACCCTCCATCAGAGTTCTATTCTCCTTCACCACCACCTGTTCCCTCTCTCCTTCTCTCCCACTTCCCACCCCTAGTAGTCATCATCTTATGTCCTGTGAATTTTGCATGGATTTATCTGTTTCTTTCATTTCACTATGTTATACATTTGAGTGAAATCATCCTGTATTTTATTTTCTTTCTGACCTATTTCACTTAACATGATCCTTTCCAGTTCTATCCAGATAGTTGCAAAAGGCACAATTTCAGTTTGTTTCAGTAGCTGCCTAGACTTCTATTGAATATATATATATATAATACAACTTCTTTAGCTAGTCGTCTATTGATGGGCATTTAGGTGGTTTCCTCATCTTGACTATTGTGAGTTGTGATCCTCTAAACATATGGATGCAGATATTTTTCCTGATTAGGAATGTTTGTATTATCTGGGTATATCCCTCGGAGTGAGACTGCTATGTCAAATGGTAGATCCATCTTATTTTTCTGAGGAATCTCCATACTGTTTTCCAGTAATGCACTAATTTGCATTCCCACTGACAGTGTAGGAGGGTTTCTTTACACCCCCTCTAACACTTGTTTCTATCTAGTCTTTTGGATATAGGTCATCCTCAATGATGTTAGGTGGCATCCCATTGTGGTTTTTATCTGTGTTTCTCTGATAATGAGTGACATAGCACATTTTTTCATGGGTCTATAGGCCATCCTGTGTCTTCTTTGGATAGATGTCTGTTCAGTTCTTCTACCCACTTTTTGAAAGGGTCATTTACTATTTTTGTTGTTGAAATGTATGAGCTCTTTGTACATTTTAGAAATTAAGCTCTTATCTGATGTATGGTGGGTGAATATTTTCTTAAAATTAGAAGATAATCTTTTTGTTTTAGTGATGGTTTCTTTCTCTGCACAGAAGATTTTAGTTTGATGTAGTCCCAATTATTTAATTTTCCTTTGATTTCTTTTGCAATAACTGTTCTTTCCCCAAAGATCTTTTTGATGTTGAGGTCATGGAGTATCATCCCCTCATTTTCTTCTAAGTATTTTTTGGTTTAGAGTCTTACGTCCAGGACTTTGATCCACTGTGAGTTAACTTTTGTGTATGGTGCTAATGAATAATATTATTTCATTTTTTTTGCAGATGTCTGTCCAGTTTCCCAACAACATTTTTTGAATAGACTTTCCTTCTTCCATAGTATGTTCTTAGCTACTTTGTCAAAGACGAATTCTATTTGTTTTTTAAAAGATCACTCTGGATTCATTCAGTGTGAAGGGTGGTTAAAATATCAGATGAACATGGAGGCTGGCTAGTAAATTATCAGACAATTACAACTGTTTAGACAAGACATAAAGAGGACTTGAAAAGAGTGAATGACAGTCTGGTGGGAAGAGAACTCAAATGGAAACCAAGTATTAGGTAGAATCTGTAAAATGTATCCATCACTTAGATGTAGAGAATAAGAGAGGGAAGGCCTAGACACAGGCTGAGATATCTCTTGCTGTGATGAGATTCTCACCATTGTTGGGTCAGATTATGTAAACTACAGAGGATATGTCTTTTTTTTTTTTTTTTTTAAAGAGGAAAGGTACAGGTAGGAATGAAGGTGAGTAGACAGACAGGCAGAAAGAGAGGAGAAAGAAGTACTTTATTTATTTTGCTTAGTTGTTCATCTTGGTTATTCACCCCAGCCCTGGGTCTCCACCCTGTGTCCTTGGGATATATGTGGACTATGTCCAGTGGCTTATCCACTAGGTCACCAGGGCATGCCAGGGCGCATCTCTTTTGCATTTGGCCTATATGATCCCTCAAGATCTTTAAAAAGTTCATTATCCATGATTTAATGATTTGAAACATGAATTTTTATTCCTATTTATCCTTGTTTTGGACAGGGAAAAAATGATTGCACTAATTATTCTTCAGTGTGTCCCATGGACTACACACCTATCTGTGGATCTGATGGAAAAGTATATTCCAACAAATGTATGTTTTGCAATGCTGTTATGTAAGTATTGAATTCAATATACATAATTTTTACTATTATCCTCTCCTACAGAGCTGGAAAGCATCTTAGTTATCTAATAAACTAGATACTTCTATAAGCACAGTAGTGAGATGGTTCATTGATAATCATACTTCATAAAGAGAGAAGGAAGGAAGGAAGGAGGGAGGGAAGGTAAGGGGAAGAGGGAGAGAGAGAGAGAGAGAGAGAGAGAGAGAGAGAGAGAGAGAGAGAGAGAGAGAGAGAGAGAGAGAGAGAGAGAGACAACAAAGTGAAGCTAGTAAAATGAGATACTTGATCAACATAATAATATATTATTATGTGGCAGTGATAAATTGCTCTCTTTCCATGCTGTGTATTCATTTGGTTGACTTGACCCAAGAATACAAAACTTTTAATTTAGGGTGTCCAAAGCCTTCCTTAAAAAAATGATTTCTTTTGCAGCATGAGTGAAAATGGACTTCGTATGGTAAACTATGGATCGTGCTAGTCTCGGAGATACCCAGAAGCACCAGTTTCACTTTGCAGACTCAACACAGAGAACTTATATCTCTAGTATGGCTGTGAGGGCAAACATGAATTTGATTCTTCAATAAAAGATTCTTAGCAGAAAACTACATTTTGTCTCTATGGATGTGAAGAATTCTCCTAAGGAGAATATCTATGCTCACTTTCCTGAACTGTATATCACAAAAATGTCCTCTACCTCAAATCAGGTTGGGAACCAAAAAGATTTAAACATACTGGCGAGAGAAGAATCTACTCATAGCATCTCGTTTAAAAAGGACTGCATTATTTTTTTAAGCAAATACATGTCAAAGAGTGGATCAAACCATTAGTCTTACCTTACCTTTAACACTAATGAAAAGCAGAGAATTAATATTTGTCAAGAGATAAAGCAAGAATCCATAAAACTATAAATGAATCAGAACAGACGAGGAATAACATACAGAGAACTTAAAACTAAAATGAATTCAGTCACACATGGCCATCTATAAAAGAAAGCATCACGTTGGGGGAAGAGATTAAAAATGATAGATACGATTAGAAGTTGAAGTGACTAAAAAGGCCTGAGGAAAATCCAAGGTAGCAGAGAAAGGTAAAGACATGGGCAGTACTGTCACCAGAAGGAGAAATCGGAACTTTTTCATGTCTGGAACTCCTAGAGTAGATGCAAATCATGAACATAAAATGCAGAGGTAGATACTTTTCCTTCATCAAGAGAAGACATTTTTAATAGTACGTATGCAAACAGGAGCAAAAGTATGTCTTATAAGCTCATCTGTCTAAAGAACAGCGTCTGGTTCGATACTTGCCAGGTACACTATAAAGACTTGTGTCTTTTTTCTCACAACCCATGTAGCACAGTCGCCAGAGGTCAAGCAATGTGTTGTGTGGGGAGGGGCAGTACAAATGGACACAAAGAAGTGCTCATGCCTTTAAGGACTCTGTAGACAAGTCGGAGAGACAGAATTATAAAGAACTGATGACCATACCATGCAAAAAGACAGTCACGTAGAATCATCAGTGGTTCAGTAGGATTTGAGGTACAGTCACATAATGAATGATTGTATTTTTTCTGCTCAGGCTGCTGTAACAAAATACCACAGACTGGGTGGTTTAAACAACAGAAATTTTTTTATTCCACTTTATTTTTTTTCACCCTGGTACTAGGTCTTGAAACCGGATCCTTAAGCTTTTTTCTTTTCTTTTCTCTTTTGTTTTTCTTTTCAGTGTTTTATTGCAGTCACTTTGTTTTACAAATGAAAATAAACTCTTAAGTATAGGTTCCCCATATATGCAGTTTCCCCTGCCTCAGATACATGTCAACACACCCTGCCCTCCCCCACATCACCAAGTGTTCTTCACCACTGTCCAGGGGGCTCCACCACCACCTGCTCTTCACCCCTAACCCCTCATCCCAGTCCCATTCCCTAGGGGGAACCTCAGTTCTATGGCAAGTCTTCAACAGTTGTTTTTTGTTGTTTTTTTCCATCTGTTCCTTTGTTTTGTTTATTCACATTTCACCTGTGAGTGAGGTCATCTGGTCTTCTTCTGACCTATTTCACTTAGTATATGTCAGATGAACAGATGAGGAAGATGCGGTACATACATACAATGGAATACTACGCAGCCCTTACAAGAGATGAAACCCTGTCATTTGTATCAAATTGGGGGACCTAAAGGGGATCATGCTGGTGAAATAAGTCAAAAGAAGAAAAAGATATACCAGACGATCTCACTCATAGGTGGTAAATGGTGGCGGAGCCCACGGGACAATGGTGAAGACCATTTGGCGATTTGGTGGACAGCAGTGTCTGTTGATATATACGTGAGGCTGGAGAAACTGCACATATGGGGAATCCTACATATATGAGTTTATTTTGATTTGTAAAACAAATTTACTACAATAAAAACATTGAAAAATAATAGAGCTTGGGTGGAAGCACATTTTAGTGCATAATAGCAAATAAAATAAATTTTACAAGTACAATGAAGTCTGAGGCTGATAGCAAACTAAAAATAGCAATCATAACCTTTCATTATATGTTTCTATTTCATCAAATGTCTTGATATTCATGTTTTATTTTTATAACACACATATGGTATACTCCTCGTGAGTTTTAGGAAAAGTAGAGATGAGGCCAACATCAGATAAAAATTTTCTGAGTAAAACTCAGTAAACAAAAGAAAGATAACAAGTATATACTGAAAAAATAATCAATAATAAAAATGTAGTATCATTAATTTAATGGGATGGTTACTACATTGTTTTTTTGTTAAATATTGGGGAAATACTTGTGTCTTAGGAGTTTTTGCAGATGAATTCACTTTTTCAATTTATAGGTAAAAACTCAAATTATGTAATTATTGAATAATTTAAAATATTTAAAAAATATAAACTACTTATGTAAATCTACTTTATAGGAATAAAGAAATTATAAGTAATATATCACAGAAATTATTCTATTACAAAACACATTTAAAATTTCCTTGGAATAATTATATTCATCAACTGAGATGAAATTTCAAAAAGTGACAAGTTTTAGGTGACATTATTAAAATCTACAGCCATAAGCCATTTATCACCAACAAAAGAAGAAACCAAAAATGAACAATTGAGATTGTCAATACTTCCCTAAAATTTGAACCTATACTTTGGGCTTTTACTCTCTTTAGAAAGAATATTCTCCTATGCATTAAACATAACATTTTTCTAAAATGTATCAAATATATTCTTCTAAATATCGCCTTTCAAAATTTCTTGAACATACAACCTCTAAACTGTTGAAATATGTTACTAACAATTTCTGATTCAAGAGATTTATATTAGATTCATCTTCAATGTGGTTCTATAACCACTGTCCGTCTACTGTGTGCAAAGGACTGGTCTGAACAGACCAGGAGATTAAAATCTTTGTGCAATTTTATGACTAAACAAATTTTGAGTCTATATCTCCAGCATGCATTCTATATACACAAACCACAGGAATCACTACTGCTGTAGGAAGTTGGAGCCTTCTAGATCATGAACTCTGGGATTGCCTCCTGCTGCAATCTAAACTCACTAGAGTGACCAGAATTCAGGTCACAGGGCCTATGGCCACCCCTGCAGCCCTCACCATTGCCTACCCCAACCTTGTCACTAGATTGGCCGGCCATTCACTATCCAAGAGTTTGCAGCTCTGAAATGTTAGTGGTTCCCTGCTAATTCCACCGTGGACATACAAGGCTGGCCAGGGTGCAGGACGAGGTTTTAGAAGATTCTTTTATTTGCCTGAGCATCTCCTTGAGTTCAACCTGCTTGTCTAAGTTCCTTAGTGTTTTATCCTCAGGAAGCAAAGATGGTTCCAGTGTGGAACAACTTGTGCTTGAAGGGAACTACAGACTTTATCACATCCAGTTCTCTTGTTCACAGTAACTTGTGAGCAATAGCTTTATCTGGTTAAACTTCAGAACTTTTTTGTAAAGTAAGATGAGATAGATTTTGCAAGTGAGAGTCAAGATTTCATGGAAAAGAGAGGCTCATGGAATAGGAAACACAGTAATACCACTTACATGATTAATGTGCTCCTCTTAAGTTGTTGCCTCTTGGATTGCCTGTCAAGGACTGTCCTGTCCGGTGATCCAGTCCCACGCCCCCAATCTTCTAGGCAGCTCTATGCTTCTTTCCTCTATGCCTCCTGCTGAGTTTTGACTTTCACTCAACCTGCATGATGCACCTCCCAGGGCTTGCTCAGTCCAGCACAGGATGTCTCAGTGCTTTCTCGCTCTCCTACGCAGCTACTCAAGCTCTTCCTGAGGCTTTAAAGAGGAGGCACCAGCCACAAAGAAGCACAGTACATTTCACTTCCTTTTTTTTCCTCAGGTGAGTCAACGGGGTCATAGGCGGTTGGGAGAGGGGGCATCTGGGTCATGCTTTACTACCAGCAGATCTTCCACTGTTCCTGTCAACATCCTTGGAGGAATCTGAAGAAGTAGTCAGGGTGTTCTTATCAAAATATGGTATCCTGGATTTTCTCAGAGCAAGCAGAGTAGGCAGCCCTGGATCAATGTGCCTAGAATCTGCAACTGTCATGAGGAGGGGCTTACTCTCAGACATTTCAATGTCTTTGGTAACACCACAGCATATCAGCAAGGAGTTTGTGTAAATTCTCTATTGATATATACTGCAGAACAGAGATAAAGATCTAGGGGATATAGCACGACCAATTTTGCAGAATTAAGAAGGAAGGGAGAGTTAGCTGTGGTCTTGGTAAGACCCTGGCATTGCCTATATCATTTTCTAAGGTTGGAAAGGCTGCTACAAGGAAAGGCACCCCCATGGGAGGACATGTTTACTGATTTTTCCCTTTCTGTGTTTGGATGAAAATATTTTGGGGGCATCTTAAGATGGCACAGAATGGTTTTTCTCTCTCCAAATGCCTCAAGAGAATCTAGTTTTCAAAGTTAAAGGATTTGGGGTATGGCTGAATATGCTGAGTAGCAGAAATCTTTATCTTAATTCAAAGAGGTATCTCTGTTAATGAGCAAGTACTATAAATCTGCTTCCTCTACTGAGAAGCTCTCTGGTGACCTCATCATTGTCTTTATATTCTTTCAGGGAAAGTAACAGGGTGAATCTTCAGGTAAGAGTTACTTTTTGAAGACACCTAAAATGCCCCCATGCTAAAATAATATGATTACGTTCAAAGAGCAGCCTCTGATTTACTTTTGTTGGCTGAGTGCTCACAGGTCTCACCATGAGGTATATACTTTTTTTTATGACTAACCCAGCTTTAATTTTCCCTGAGCATTTTTGCTTGGGAAAGGGTGGGATAGGCTTTCACAGCATGCAGAGATTTCAATGAGCAGATAAGGAATAAATGTTCACTTCAAAAATATCCTCATTATCTGTTTGGTAATTGTGTTAGAGAGAAAATCCTGAGGCAGTATTTTAGAGCATCGTTCCAAGGACATATCAAGAAGAAAAATGGCTAAGCCTTTCCTAGCACTCTGCTCACTTTTGTTCTTCGTCTTGATACTTGTGGTGTCCCCTTCTGGTAAGTAATTCGGATGGTTCTGCCAGACATGTACGGTTTGTAGGCTCTTATATTGTGATCTGAAAGAGAATGTGCTGAAATTGCTTTTCTTATTTCTGAGTGTATCATTTTACTATGTCTCTATATCTGTATCTACATGTAGAGACAATGAATGATATGTAGTCCAAAATACTCTAGGTCAAGAGTCAGGGTCCTTAGTTTACCCATCTATTGCAAGCAGATTTTGAGACAACTCACAGGGCCAGTGGTCTTGGGTGACTGAGCGAGGTAATATGTCAACATGCCTGGCAGTATGCCTATATCACAACACATCTCAAAAATTCAGAGTTTATGAAAATATTTTGCCTTGTCTTTACCTTCTGTGTCCTTTTTTTTTTTTTAAAAAAAAAAAAAAAAGAGAGTCATGTAGGGAGTTATAAAGAGATCAAGGCTTGAGAACTGGAGATCTTGGTTTTCCACACACCTACTATGAATTCCTGGGCATTTTATAAGCAAGTGTCTTTTCCTTCTGTGCAAAATTTGGGATTGGACTAAAATATCTCTTTAAAATTCTAGTAATTTAAAATTTCTTTGAAAATTGGTTGGCAACTCTGCAACCTCTCAAGTTCTGGTTAATTACTCTAAGTCAAAAAATTATTTGCAACACTGGACTGACAAATATACAAAAATTATGATGCCTTTGTATAGATTTCTGCTGATTATCTACCAGGATAGAAAATCTATTTCACATTTTTGAAAAAACAAAGATGTTGATTTACAGTGATGTACCTCTTAAATCTTCAATAATTAAAACAATAAATGATGACGTGTATGAATGAAATGTTTGTGATGTGGAAAGCTCCCTTGGTAATAAACGAACTCTGATTTTACTAACAGAGTTAAGTTTTGATTTATCAGATATTAGACTCTGAGACTTATTTTCATTTATGTATAGTTCCAGGCCCTCGAAGGTGGTGGCCACCACATGGAGTTATTAAGGTAACCTTCCACTAGATTTCCTAGACCTAATTTTCTTTGGAATTGCTGTTTTAGAACCTTACCACAGCAAGGTCATCTGTGATGTTCTGCAAGCTCCACACACGAGTGTGACAGGTATACAGTAGGTAGAGTGATACAAGCTGAGAACCAAACCAAGATTTGGTCAGATGTGCCCCAGAGAACCTTTCATAGTGCCCAGACAAGGCTTATGAGCACCAACAATTGCCAGGGGCCGGTTCTTAAGAAGCCACGGACATGGACCTACTCTGATTTTTTGCTCCTAAGGAGCTTACAGTTACAGGGAATGCTCCTCAATGACCTGGGATGTGTAGAGAACACCTATGTGAAATGTTTGAGAGAGAGAGCAATCTCTGAGATGTGAATTGAGGGAAATGTGAGCTAATAAGAAAGATCTGAACAGAACCTCAAATTATGTTTGAACTTTGTATGAGGGAAAAATGAGAGAGACATCCTTTTCATTCTTGTCAACCCCTCAGAGCACTGCATATATGGCGAAGTCAATAAATATTTGACACATGAGGCAAAAGGTGAATCGGAGATGATTGGTTTGCATGTGTCTGTCTTGATACAGATTTACATCACTGAACTCCTTCACTTTAGGAGTATTTGCATTTTAAGATTTTTGTCTCATTAAAAAAATTTTGGATTTTACTTCTTAAAAAGATGTCAATCATGAGTCGACCGCTGAAAAAGATGTTTTGAGAGTACCTGATCAATATCCTCCTTGAAAGAGAAAAGATGGAGCTATGTTTGTAGATAATGATACCAACTATTCTTGCTCTTTGATTCAGTCACTCTAGACTCATTCAAATTGAATTGGTTGATATCTCATTCATGTTGTAAATAGTCAGAGAGCCATGGCCCAGCACCAATATGTGCTGGGCACACAATGGCTGGTCTCAGCAGACTCAGACCCCACTCTCATGAGCTTCTAGTCTTTTGGAGGTATGGAATGAGTGAAATCATTAATTTCATGTTTTATCATAAAGTGTTTGCAAGTATAGAAATAAAGACCAGGAAGTTGGGATTATATTTTAAGAACATCTTTGAGTAAGCAGGTTATAGCCTGAGCTCTGAAAGGAGAGGAAGTTTAGGTTCAAAAAAAAGAGAAATATGCTTGCTGGGTTGGCACAACAAAGCAGAAAACCCTGAGATGGAGGAAACATGAGCAAAACATTTAGGGAAAACAATAGAACTAATAAGACACAGTGAGGTAATCATAGGTAAGGTCAGAAGAATTGAGAGAGGTGCAGATTACATAGGGCATTTTAACCCTTAATAAGAACAATTTGCTGGTTATGGACAATGAATTCAATTAAAGGATTTTAATCTTGGGAATACAATGATTCGATTCATGATTAATTTAGGGAAACAAAAGGAATGGGGAACAGAGGAAGTAGAGGATTGAGTTGGATGACAGGTGTGTGTTAGATGATGTGATGTGACCATGCTGGTGAAAGTGGGCAAGAGAAGAAGACAGAGTTTCTAAGCTCAGACATTTTTTCTTTTCTCTAAATACTCAGCCAAAACTCTCCATAACTTGTCTCAGAGATACTTTACCTCCAGTCATAATCCCCGGAGACTACTGTTCTCAAGCTCCCCGTTCTCTAAGTCACTGCTTCAAGCCATTACTGACACAGGCATTGAAGCAGATGTGGCCTCTAGTCCCAATAAAGGCCATTCTTTCCTTTGTTTTCAGTTTTCCTTACAAAATCGTAGAATTATCCCAAACGATCTCACATTTCACAATTTAAAGATTAGACTTGACTGGGGATTTTTGAGAGTGGAAAAACTGTGATGAATAAATCAAGGCCCATGGATTTGGGTGAAACATCTTTTCAAGCTATGGGGCTTAAGTTTCCTTAAGTTGACATAGCAAATGAGTTGACATAACAAATATCTAAGACTATTCCTAGTCTAATAGTATGGGAATAAAGAGTAGTGAGAGAGAAGCTAAGTTACCCAAATATGTGCTCTTTATCTAGTCTTCCTTTTCCCATTTGTAAAGGAAAAAATTCGGTATTCTACTTGTATAGGGAAAACCCCAGTTCAACTGTGTCTTTCTTTCCTGTGAGTCTCCTTTATTTTCACACAAAACACTTCCCTTCTGGTGACCAAATGTCTGTGGGATTTCTCCACACCAAGTGTTTCTCTGCAGCCAGCTGGGTGTTCAACACTTGATTTCAATCAATTCCAACTCTTTCTACCCAGAGTGAGCAACAGATTCCACAGGTAAGGGTTAAAGCTCACAAGATTAGCTCTTTCTCACTTCAGATGTCAGTCATAAATCCAACTTTCCCCTGTGTTTTTTATCAATCAGCTCTGGATTGAACGTTCCAGTTCCAATGAGCCCCTGCTTAGGGTGGATTCGTTTGTTATGCAGCTCTCAGAACTCAGAGAGAGATTTACTTACCTTCATTGTTTCATTGCAAGAGGATAAAGAAATAGTTGAACATCCAGACAGAAGAGACATATATGGCAGGAAGCTACCTGGAAAGGGATACAAAGTCTCCATTCCCTCTCAGTATGGGCTACTCTGTACCCAGAAGCTGGCCAAACCCTGTAATTTTGCAATTTTTATGGAGGTGTTTTCACAACAGGCATTTATAATTAACAATTAACTCCAGTTTCAGCCCTGCTCCCTTCTCAAGGGAATAGGGCTGAACATTCCACACTTTCAATTATGATTTCATCTTTCTAATGACCAGTCCTTAGCTAAGAACCCACCTATGTCACCTCACTAGAACGAAAGGCGAGCTCTGATCACTCAGGGAATGTGTTTGATTTCAGGAACCCTCTGTCATGAACTGAAGCAAAGACCAATATACATTTTCTATTACCTCACACTACTCTAGCACAGCAGGCCTCTGCTCTCTGTTATTATGTATAAGGAGGCCCTGGTAATGAGGGCAGATGTGTTTGCACAGATGTGTTTCCCTTTATGTGTGGAGGGGGTGCATTGAGAACCTGCGTGAAATGGGGATATGATTCTGATGATGTTTAAATTTTCCTAATAAATTCCAACGGCGACTTGCCTGTCTGTATGATTCTAATCATATCATTCTTTTCAACTTAATTTCAGGTGAAATGTCCATATACGAAAGTAGACTTGAGTTGGTACAGAGCCACAATGGACCCCTGCCCTGGATTAAAGCAACCCATCTGTGGCACCAATTTTGTGACCTATGACAATCCCTGCATTTTGTGTGTTGAGAGCTTGTGAGTACTAGGTGGGGAATAGAGGAGAGCTACAAACAGGCTTAGGCCACAGCCATTACTGTCTACCTCTTTTACCAAGCACGTCAGCCTTGAAGCCAGAATTTTGATCCGGTTTACATAGTAGTCAGTCCCCAGAGAAGAAATTGTGATAATAGAAAGACTATTGGAGTAGGCTCATTCTACTCAGTGGTGATCCTTAGGCCCTTTGAACCTTACTATTCCTATAAGCCAGTTGAAGATTTTCACTTGAAATCTTCAGATATCCATTAAATCCTGAAATTCTTGGATTTTAAGCAAATTTTCTTTTCTTTTTTTTTTTTTTAACTCTCAGCTATCTTCAACCTCGTATGTCTCTGAATGAGGCTAACTCCAAAGTTTGGGTGATTTATCTAAGAGTCAGCGTTTGTGCAT
This sequence comes from Solenodon paradoxus, assembly GCA_004363575.1. Taxonomy (NCBI): domain Eukaryota; kingdom Metazoa; phylum Chordata; class Mammalia; order Eulipotyphla; family Solenodontidae; genus Solenodon; species Solenodon paradoxus. The sequence goes on from RJWH01001442.1 coordinate 146,444, forward strand.
TTATGTTTGCATAACATGATCATCAGTAATTAGACACCAACAGCTCACAAAACCATGGCTTTGAGTTTCATTCCCGTATACGCCAGTGCAGTTCACAGGGACAGAAATGCTTCCCATGGCATTCAAATGGAGTTTTGAGTTCAACAATCATCTTTTAATTTTGTACAAGGAGTGAGGGCAGGAATGTGTTTATCCCAGGTCAGCCCCACTAGTAATTCAGCCAAAGTGTGAAAGTATTGACCCGATAAGATAAGGATTGATATGCTTCACAAATCACAAACTCAAGACTGTCTAAGTAATGAACTGTCTAATAGAATGCAGCATAAGGCAAGGTTCTTCAAGGGCATTTTAGAATCATGGAAGAATAACTGGGTAAGAAATCCAATAATGTGGATTCTGTCTTTAGTCAATTCCCTTTATACTCTGACACTTAGTATCCTAAAATATAAAGTAAAGATGATAGATAAGTGTTTTCATAGCTTGGATGTTCTTTTACTTAATGAAATGTTTATTTGGACTCTTTCTTTAGGAAAGCTAAAGGGAAAATTAGGTTTCTGCATGACGGAAATTGCTAGCTAAGTGGACTTGGATGTGAAAGAAGATATCTTCTTTTCTCTCCAGCGAGACAATCCTCCTTGCAACTCACTAGTGCCTCCCTATGTGTGGTGACAGAGCATTGCCCCTCCTGAACTTGGATAACTGAAGATTCCTTCTTTGTTGGTTCCCTGCCTTGCATATTTTCCCTAATAATAAACTTTTCTGAAAGTTTGATTTAACTTGAATCTCAGATCTGTATATTAAGTAGCAAGTGAAAAAAAAAAAAAAAAAAAGGAGCCAAGGAACAAAGGCATACATTGGGATTAACCAGCTTTCTGCTACTCTGAACAGCGGTATTGTCTATATTATGGCTCCAGGTCATCTTCCAAGGAACACAGAAGAAATTACTTCCATGTTTGTTTAGCATTAAAAATATGCGGTCAATAGGAACTATGGAGTATTGTGCTCTTTCTAGTCATTTCTTTTGTCTAGCTTCCTCGTGAAACATGCTCACTCTTAAATTCTGCCTTGAGGCAGAGGCATTTATACATGTCTTATAGGACCCTGCATCTTCACTTTCTCCACTTTTCTGAGTAACAGGAGGCCCTCTCTATGATGTCCATGAATGTGTTGTTGGTCATTGGTCTTTTCTGAAATTCTCTTGACACATTTTAACTTGTGAAACATACAGGGGCGTGTTCTTGATTTATAACATATGTGAATATATATTCCTCATATAAAGAGAAGATTAATATGCTCTTTTCCCTGCAGATGTGGACTGTGCAACTTTTCTGCCTCTCAGTATCCAGAAGGTTGTAGTCAAAGTGTTTGTATACTCTGTTAGATCTTTGATCTTTACTACCATGCTGATGACCTGGTGGACCTTTTTCTCCCATGAAAAGGTCTATCATCTTTAGAAAATGAAAAGTGAATAGCTCTGAAGAAAATGAAATATTTTCTATTTTAACGGAACATCAAATTTCTTTGTTCTGTGCAGGAACACCAAGAACTTCAGGAAGGATGGTTTTCCAATACTCTTGCTTTGACTTCATGCTCACATAGCTTCTGTCGTAGTCAATCTATAATGTCAACCTGTAGACTTTTCTTCTCAAATACTTTAATTTTTATCTCTATATAGTTGGGTTATATTTTCCAAGTTTCTAATGTGTTAAAATTCTGCAATACAGCTAAAATGATTTTTATGGCTTTGCTGATTATAATATCCATGTTAGTTTTGGGTTGTTTTGGTTTGGTTGATTTTTTTTCTCATAAATCATATATTAAGATATCAGACATCGTTAATTTTCTTTTGTTGTGCTCTGAATATTTTATTTCAGAAATATTTTTTAGTTTTGTTCTGAGACACAGTTCAATTACTTGGACTAGTACGATCCTCTGGAATATTGCTTTCAAGAATCCTTAGGCAAGAGGGAAAGAGGTGGGGGTAAATGACTGGAACTCTGGTGGAGGGTGTGATGTGCAATATAGATTGAGAATATGACCGTAGCATTGTAAACAAAAGATACAATAAATATCAATAATTTTAAAAAAGAAACAAGTAAACAAAAAACAGCAAAAGCATCCTTAGTCGGGACCAATGTGGTAGTTGATAAATGAGATAATTATTTCTCATCAATAGGGCTAGACCGTTTTGGGTACTCTACTTTCCATGAGATTTTCTTACCAGTCCTATGTGAGACCTGGAGTCTGCTATTTCTAGTCTTCTCTGGTGGCTCTTTGTTGATTTTAGGTGGTTTACATACAAGCATCAGCTAGTAATCTACTGAGCTTTCTGTCCAGCTCTCCCAGCTGGCTCCCTGCAAATTGTAGTCACTTTGGTCTCTATGCTTTCAGCTGTGTCTACTCAACATAAGGAATCCAGTTACCCATCTGGATTCCTCTTTCTTATTCCTAAATCTCTCATAATGCAGAAGCCCAAGTCAATCATAAAGCTCTCCTATTTCTCAACTCTCAGTAATCAGTGTCCTATATTACTGATGTCTAGTGTCATTGTTTCATATGTTTTGTCAGACTTTTTATTGTTGTTTCAAGCAGAAGGGTATATTTGACTTCTTTTATTTCATGTTATCTGAAAGCAGAAGTCAATTCTATCTTTTTTATGTCATTGAACTTATGTTTTCCTCTGAAACCTTTTAAAGTACAGAGTACAATGCCATTTTTCTGTTTTTTTTTCTAGGAATTCCAAAGGATCATTTCTGCTCTGTAGTAATACAAATCTTTTCATTGGATAACAAACATTTATTTAACTTTGCTCTACACAACAGTAAAGGACTCTCACAATAAAGTTTTCATAGTAATACATATTCTGTCATTTGATAATAGATAGTTCCTAAGAAGAAAAGGAAATTGGCATATTTATCTAAATGCAAGACTTTCCTCCTTCCAGAGTAATCACTAGAAGTTGATCTTTTCCACAAATAGCCATCACTGCCAACATAAAAAGGAACTACCTGCTAGCATTCCTCGCTCTGACAGCTATTACCTGTGTTCTCACTCTAATTCTGGAAGGTGATTTTAATTTTGAAATTCCTCTTATTTTCTACCCTCTAATTAGACTATTCCCAGATTTTTGTCATTTTCATATTCCCTTTCTCCATCTTACTTCCTGCTTATGATCCCATTCAGATCTATAATTACTCTCTTGCTCATATATTTCTAACCCACAAGTCCACATCATGATGCTGACCAGGTTTTTAGCATCAGATACAAGACACTTAAATTTCAGTGACTTACAGAATCTTAAAAATCAATGTGTCCAAAATAAGTCCTATATTTTCTTTCTAGATGTGCCCCTCCATGTTTTGATTTAATGTAAGTCATTGTCACACTCTCTTTGAATCCTTTTTCATTCAAACTCAATTTCAGTATGTAACTTCTGTACATTTGTTATTACATCTTTGGCATTAATTAAATTTGTGAATGTTTATTTAATCTAAGTCATATTTCATTTGGTTATTTTGGTATTCTTATCACAACTTCCATTTTATTCTGAGTCAAAATTGTATCTCTATAATATTATTACTTAAATATAGCCTTTAAATAAATCACTCTTTTTTAAGTTATAATATAAACAAACATCTCGGTATGACTTAGACATTTTATTTCATCTGTTACAGTTATTCTAAAGTCAACTGCAACCATGTACTCCATAGGATTTATACCAAACCCTGTTTTACCATAAGGTGGCAGTAAAACACTGTCATTAAATTCCATAACTGACTAGCCTCAAGGTCCACTCCGTCAGTACCAACAATGATTTTGGGTAGGTTGCTAATGGTCTGTAATATGATAGAGGATAATAATAGCACCAACTGACTTTGAGGAGAAGAGTAAGCTTTAAAATCATTGCACTAGGGATGTCAAGCTAGGAACAAATGAGAAAAAAAACTTAGGTATGAGCAAGAGGACCCCCCCATTGCCTACTTAAGAAAGTCCGTTTCTAAATTAAGGGGGAGAAATTGAGAGGCAAACAGATTTCACATTCTCTGATGATTGTTTTTTATTTTTATTCTTCTCAAGAAGGTGAAATTAACACAGTCAGGCTTGTGGACTCACTTTGATAAGCAAGTTGCAAAATATTTTTATCTAACTAATAGACTGCACATGACTCTTATAATCTGGGGGTGCACTTTTTCTTCTGATTAGCTCCGTTATCCAAAGAAGTTAATCAAGTCAAAGAGAAAACCTAGGTCAAATTGTTAAACTTGTATTTTCCAAACAGTAATTATGAGTAACTTGGAGTATGGTAGACAAAGAAATTAATTTGTATTTGAAATAACACACAGACAAAAAGGCACACGAAGCTTCCCTGTGAGTTTTTTTCTTAAATTTATATTTGTACTTTAATGTTGTTTTGTTTTTGAAAAGTAATATGTTCTTTAAGAAGAATTTTAGAAATACAGAAAAGCAAATTTTAATTAAGATAAATAAAATTAGGGTATGCTTGATGACCTAACAGATAAGGCTGCTGGCTGCAGTCCAGTGCATCCCAAGGACCCCGCTTCAGGACAGGGGCCAGGAACCAAAGTGAACAACTAAATAAAATGGATAAAGTGATTCTTCTTCTTCTCTCTTCCTGCCTGCCTGCCTGCTTGCCTTCCTGTCTGCACCTTTCCTTTAAAAAAAAAAAAGAAAGAAAGAAAATTAAGCAAAACATTACAACCAAGACCTATGGGTATTAAATGAAAATGTTTTTCTAAGCTTTTCTTTAGTCTCCCTCGATGACTAAGTATGTAGATTAAGTGTGATAGAAATAACATCATGTAGATGCCTTTGTGTATGTTTCCAGATAAAGAGCATAAAATGCTAAATTAAAGTAATAGTCAAAAAGTAATAAAATACTATAGAAGAAAGAGAAACAAGTACCTTACAAGAAAATAACAATAAATGTGACTAAAATGCCTAATGTGTTAAGAATATAGATTTTAACAAGACAACAGGAATCTAGTGATTTTTAAGGAGTTTGTTTCTTATTCAAATTGCACTCAGACTTTTCTAGAGAGCTCCATTGTTCACTGTTCTTTTGTCACTGTCTTGAGCATTATATGCATCTAAATCATAATAGTGGATCAAATCAAATGATTTCCTTTTCAGTAAGTGAGCCTAAAGCTGCACACACACTTCTGCAAATCTTTACTGGCTATTTCTAGCTGAAAAAATCCCTGCAATATAGTTGTCAGTGACAGCTACATACACACGAAACGGAATTAGCTTGATTTGGGGAGATAATCAATAGGCGGATACATTTAAGAATATATATGATATTTATAGAATCTTTATGAATAAAAGTGCCTTAATGATGTAACCCTGAACTAGTCAAAAGGCATTCCTGAACATGGACTATTAATAAGTCTCCAAATTGGTTATCATTTAAATGTATGTTAATAAAAATTATTTATAGAAATGCATAGAAATGAATAGAATTGAATGCATAGAAATTGAAAACCTCATCTATTTCTGGTAAGAGATGATAATGCTGCGAGTTTGGCTATCAGTAAAACTAAAATCAGCAAAGCTAAAATAATCCCTCTTCCATGACCTGTCAGTTCTGTTCCTCCTATATATGATCCTATGTCCATTACAGAAGATGTTTGCAGCAGTTTCATCTATAATTGTCAGAAACTGGAAATAACTCAAACATCCATCATGAGGAAAATAAGAGATATTATAATATTTTTATATAATAAAATGAAAAACCCAGTAATAGAAAAATAAACTGTTGAAACACATGAGTGAATCTTTCAGAAATTAGGCAGAAGACAAACACAAAATAGTACATAGCATCCAATCCGATGTGTATTTACTTAAAAAATAAATCAGGCTAATCAATAGTAAATTAGTCAGTTTAGTCTCATGCCTACCACTTTAACAGTAATGGGAGAAAAGTAATGGAAACTCCCTGAGTATTATAAGCATTCTATACTCTGAACCAAGTTATGGTCATGATCATTATCTGATGTGAACATTTATCAAGTTGTACACTGAAGATTGATGTTCTGCAAACATTTTACCTTGTATGCATGATACATTGTACATTATACATCTACTTAAGAAGATAGAACATATCACAGGAAGCTGACATAAGTATTGAGTTATCATGACTGAGCAGAAGCTTATTTCCTTGCAGGAAAAGAAAGCTAGCATATCTGTGTTAGATATGCTTTCCTATAAATTAATTATGAATGAGGGAAAGTAGAATAATAAATGTATCCTTAGTTGTTATATAAAGCTATTATATCTAGTGTCATAATGATTAGAAAAAAAGATTCTCCCTGAGGTTTGCTATTATGGCCCAAGTTCAACAAAATTCTCCTCTAGGAAATTGTCGTTAAGAAGGAAAGGGCAATACTTTACAAGTCAAAGGACAAAGAAGTCGACTTAATGTCTTTTGGTTCTCTAAATACTCATTTATTCATCCCTCTTTATCTTGTAATGTCATTATTGATTACATTTCGTGTTGTTTAGGGTGATTACAGTTTTATGTTCTGGAGAAAGTATTCATATGAATTTATGATTTTATAATATGTAAAATATTTGTGAAAATCTCTATCTGAATCAAATTTGGACCTAAATTTCACCTTCTTTCCATGAATGGATTGTTAACAGAAGTAAGATGACTCAAACTTCTTGTCTATGAAATATGTTTTATATCTTCATAAATATTTAGGAATTTGAAAAAGTCCACTGCTAATGTTAAACTAGGCTCCTGGGAAAGACAGCACATATTTTGTATAGTTTAGCAAATAGCAGATGTTGGGTATCTAGTGTGGAGACTGTGGAAATTGATAGTCCTTCCTTCTAAACTCTATTTTGATGACGTGCTTTCTGGATTATCATATGCTTTATAAATACATACAATTATTATATATAGGGATGTTTTACATGTAGGAATATTATGTACATGTGTGTATGTGCTTACATTTTTAGTTATAAGTAAATATCTTTAAATATATATATATATATAATATTTGGAGATTATAGAAAAACTTAAATAATGAAAGTACTAGAAAATATTCCATTCCAAAAATTAGCAAAGCTGCAGATATTTAGCCTGTGCAAGAGAATACCGATATGGTATATGAGATCTGTTTTGAAAAAAAGGAAAGAAGAAAAGAAGGGAAGGAGGGAGAGATGGAGGAAAGAAGGAAGGAAGGATGGAAGGAAGGGAGGAAGGAAGGAAAGAAGGAAGGAAGGAATTCTATTAAGGGACATAGAACATCATCTGTGTGCCTTTAAAGTAGAAAACCAGGATAATTGACAAGCACCATGGAGACGAGCCTCATCTAAAATTAAGGAGGGACTGTTTAATTGTGTAGCCTAACAATGGAATGAGCTTCCTTGCAAAGTAGTAAACTCCCTGTCCTAAAACTATTTCAGCAATTTCAATGGCTACCTTTATGGAGGTTGCAGGAAGATTTTAGCTAAATGTATTTATAAGCTATATAAAATTATTTCAGCCTTTAGATATTATATTTAAACTCTTCAAACTGACAGTTGTACCAGTTGAAACAAAACTTTAGACAACTGAGAAGAGGACAGAGCTTCATCAATGTCCTGAGGGAAGTTTCTGTTTGCATCCTATTTCTTCCTCTCCTAAGCGGTTCTCCAGAGACAATCTCCTAGGAGGAGCTGGACTGGACAAGGATCTAGGCCTTGCTGTTACTCTAGGGCTCTCATACCTTATGCAGTATCTATGGTCACAGAAAGTGTGAACCACAGTCCAGCTCTCAGAAGAACTAAAACAGACAATGGAGGTTGGAATTAGGAGATAAAATAGCAGGTATATATAGGTATATAGTAAGTCTCTTATGACTGTGAGGAGGGAAAGAATCAACTACATGAGATAGGAAGCTTCCCTCATGCCTTTTCTTCATGAAAGCTTTTGCTGCCTCCCAAACAAAATATGACCTGTTCTCATACCTGTCATATGTCAATGACCTGTCTTTCAGAGAATTAAGCACATATATATTTTATTAATCTCTTTTTCTGTAGCTAAACCATTACTTTTAGGAGAACTGACATTGTATATTATTATTTATCATTAAATTCTCTACACTTTTCCAAATGCCTGACTTAATATAGGTGTTTGTTCAACAAAAGAATAAGAAAAATTAATGAGATACCTGAGATCTACCACAGCATTGAATTCATAAACACCAACATAAAGTTTGGTTCTAAAATTTTTTATGTTATTTTTAAAATAAATATAGGGCAGAATTTTTTCAGATTATCTATATATTTCATCCCCCCTAGACACGATGCCAATTGCACAACAAAAGGGGTAGGAAGAGAGAACTTCCTCAAATTAACATCTCTTTTGGTTCTTTGATGTTCTAAGTATGCATACAAGAAATACAATTTCAGCTTGATATTTTGGGTTTTGTTTTTAATACAATCATTTTATTATTTTTTTATTTACCAAGCTATACACATTTTCATCCCTTGAACTTGCTTCTCAGTCTTACACACTGTACTCACCACTGGAATCACAGTGTCCTTTATCACAATCCTGTTCCCTCTTTTTTCCCTCCCTGCTCTTACTCTCTGGCAGCTATTGTCCTGTGTCCTGAGTTTTTGTTGAGATTTATCTGTTTATTTGTTTCATTTCATTATATTCCACATATGAGTGAAGCTATCCTGTATTTATTTTTCTTTCTGACTTATTTTGTTTAACATAAGCCTTTTAGGTCTTTACAATTGTCATAAAGGACAAAAGTGTAGGGGTGTGTGTGTGTGTGTGTGTGTGTGTGTGTGTGTGTGTGTGTGTTTTAGTAGCTTCATAGAATTCCATTGAGAATATATGCCACAGCTTGTTTATGCAGTCATGTGTTGATGGGTATTTAAGTTGTTTCCATGTCTTGGCTATTGTGAACTGTGCTGCTATGAAAAGGAGGGTGCAGATATTCTTCCTGTTTAGAGGTTTTGCACCTTCTGTGTGTATGCCTTGAAGTGGGATTGCAGGATCCACTGGTAGTTCCAGCTTTGTTTTTTGAGAAATCTCTACATTGTTTTCAAGAGAGGTTGCAGTAATTTACGTTCCTACCAATAGTATAACAGTTGTGGAGGATTCCTTTTTCTGCAGACCCCCTTTGACACATCTAGACTTTGTGATACAGGCCATTCTTATTGGTGTGGGTGGTATCTCATTGTGGTTTTTATTTGCATTTCTCTGATGATGAGTGATGTAGAACATTTTTCATATATCTGTAGGCCATCAGTGTGTCTTCTTTGGCTAGGTGTCTGTTCAATTATTCTGCCCATTTTATTGAGTGGGTTGTTTACTCTTTTTGTTGTTATGTATGAGCTCTTTGCATATTTTGGAGATTAAGCACTTGTCTGATGTTTGCTATGTGAATATATTCTCAAATTCAGTAGATCGCCTTTTTGTTTTAGTGTTGGTTTCTTTCACTGCACAGAAGATTATCAGTTTAATGCAGTCCCAACTGTTTAGTTTTGCTTTAATTACTTTTGTTGTAACTGTTGCATTTCCAAAGATCTTTCTGAGGTTGAGGTTGTGGGACATTTCCTCCACATTTTCTTCTAAGTATGTTATGGTTTTGGGTCACATGTCCAGATCTTTGATCTACTTTGAGTTATCTTTTGTGTATGGTGCTAATGAATAATCTAGTTTCTCCAGTTATCCAAACACAATTTATTGAATAGAGATTCCATCTTCCATTTCATAGTCTTGGCTCCTTTGTTAAAATTAACTGTTCATATAGGTGTAGCTTTGTCAATTTTATTCCACTGATTTGTGTTTTTGTTCCAGTACCATAGTGTTTTGATGATGATCACTCTATAGTATAGTTTGAAGTCAGGGAATGTGATTCTTCCACTGTTCTTTTTTCTCTTAAGATACCTTTGGCTATTTGAGGCATTTTGTGATTCCAGTCAAGCTTCAATATTATTTACTTAATCTCCTTAAAAAAATGTCTCTGGCATTTTGATTGGCATTTCATTAAAGCTTCATATTGCTTTACATATGACTTCTATTTCAATTAAATTAATTCTCTCAATTCCAGAAATTAGAATATTCTTTCATCTCTTTGTGTTATATTTCATTTTTAAAGTCTTAAAGTTTTCATTGTAGTGGTCTTTCACCTCCTTTCCTAGATTTATTCCCAGGTATTTGATGAGTTTTGGTGCTATTGAGAATGGGATTTTTTTTCTTAACTTCTTTTTCCTCTAATTCATTGTTTGTATATAGGAATGCTACAGATTTTTAGATGCTGATTTTATATCCTTCCACTTTGCTATACTCATAGTTTCCAGCAGTTTTTTGGTGGAGTTTTTAGGATTTAAAAGATATGGTATCATATCATGTACAAATAAGGATAGTTTTGTTTCTTCTTTTCCAGTTTGGCTTTAATATGTTTCTTCTTATCTTACTGCCCTGGCCAAGGCTTCTGGGACTGTGTCGAATAGTAGTGGTGACAGAAGGAAATCGTCTTTTTCCAGATCTTAGGGAAAAGGCTTTCAGTGTTTCACCATTGAGTATTATGTTGGTTATGGGTTTGTTTTACAAAGCTTTAATTATATCAAGATATGTTTCTTCCATTCCCATTTTGGTGAGGATTTTTTTTTATCATAAATGGGCATTGTATCTTGTCGAGTGCTTTTTCCGCATCTATTGGTATGATCATATGATTTTTTTTTTTTATTTTCTCTTTGTTGACATGGTCCCTTATCTTGTTTGATTGCATATGCTGAGGCATCCCTATATCCTGAAAATTAATTCAGCTTGATCATGGTGTATCATTTATTTATTTATTTGTTGTTCTGCTGAATTTGATTTCCTAGGATTTTGGTGAGGATTTTTACATCTATATGCATCAGCGATATTGTTCTATGATTTTCTTTCTCATTGTTATCTTTGTCTGATTTGGGGATCTGGATAATAGCGGCCTCATAAAATGCATTTGGGAGTTTTCCATCCTCATCAATTTTGTGAAAGAGTTTCAAAATGATGAGGATTATTTCTTCTTTGAAATGTTTGGTAGAATTCACTGGTGATGCCATCTAATCTGGGCTTTTGTTTTGGGGAAATTTTTGATGAGTGCTTCAGTTTCTATGCTTATGATTGGTCTGTTCAAATGCCTTTGTTTTCCTGATTCAGTTTTGGGAGGTAATAGGATTTTAGGATTCTGTCTATTTTCCATGATTGATGAATTTATTAACATACAATTGCTTATAATAGTCTCTCATGATCATTTTTATTTCTATTTAGCTCTGTATTTTGAGCACTTCAATTTTCTTCTAACCTATCTATAAGTAGAGCTGACCCTCGCCAGCAGGATTCAGCAAGTGACAGGAATAAAAATAATTATTAAGGACTCATTATAATATTAGGAATGTGATTAGGTTTTGACATTAATTATAAGGGTATAAATATTTATTCTATCAAAATTTTCTTCATGTTGTCACCTATTAGACATTCCTATAACTACTATCAGAGCTTTGAAATGAAGCCTCTGCAAGCTTAATGATTCAAGATTCCTTCTCACTTAGCAATATTACTAAGGAAGATGATGACATCTTTATTTTAAAGGGAAGGTGCAGGCAGGAATGAAGGTGAGCAGAGGCAGGCAAGAAGAGAGGAAGAAGAAGCATTTTATTTATTTTATTTCATTGTTCATCTTGGCTATTCCCACTGGCCCTGGGACACAAACACAGGCTGTGAACCTGGGACCTTGGGATGTATGTAAATTGCACCCAACCACCATTTTACTAGGGTGTGCTGCCGATGACATCTTAATGACTGGATTATATAGAGTTAGACAATGTGGAGGTAAAAATCTAACATGGTTCTGAGATGAACACTCATCCTCCATATTGAAACTGTTCATTGAGTAAAAAGATATAAAAATAGGGGAGAGAAGTAGATTCAATAGAGCTCAATCAAGAGGAAGTCAGTTTTGGATTTTACGGATCTCAGGAATCTCTGGGACTATCAAATAGAAAGTGCGTATACATGAGCACAATTAAGCAAGTCTTACCTTTTTGATCCTTACATCCCGAGAATTAATGCATGACTAAAACAAATAATGGTTTATAGCAGTGGTGAAAGCCTTGCTCATTTTCCTCAGTTTGCCGAACATTTTCTGGTGAAAAAGAGACACACGAGACTGCTCTTAAGGAAAGATCTATCTGATGTCAGAGGGATATTTTTGTGTGTGTAATACTAACAGCTCCAATGACCACACATTTACTCAATCTCCTCCTATGTTATGTTTAAGGGCAAATTATGACTCGCATTATGACTAAGCTTTCTGAGAGGAAATGTACCCTGTTATGTGGAAACATCCCCAATTAAGAGTTATGTGGAAACTGTGTCTTCTCGTGAAGCTCGGTCGAGTCCACTCTTACAGAATGACTAATGACTAAGTATATTAGTCATTCTGTCCTTTCATGGGACTGTCTACCACTCCTTCCTAACATACTTGTAGTTACTTTGTCAAGTGACTATATATTTTGTCTTGCACGTAAGAATGTAAATGGTATGCAGGCTGCTATTGTGCAAATTTGGTGCCATTTGGGCTGATTTTAAGAAGTGGTAGATGTCTAATACATTTATTAAATTCGTGCAATGTTTAAAAAATAAATTTGCATTAAGGTAAGGTTGGTTTACAACATTACATAAATTTCAAGTGTCTATCATCTTGTTTTCATCTGCTCTGCTTTGTTATAATACCAAATATAATGAAATCATATAATAATTATCTTTCCCCTTCTGACTTATTACATTCCACATAATACACTCTTGGATGTTGCAAATGGCAACATTTCTTTCTTTTTTTAGAGTGGGAGAGTATTCCACTGCATGTGTGTGAATCTAAATATATATACATGTGTCTATATTATGTATCGATATCATACCTATATGATATCTGTATTCACATATTTATATCTATAGCTCACATCTTCTTTACTCAATCTTCATAGTCAGGTATTGAAGAGTGAAAAGAACAGGGTTTTGTCAAATTCTTTAAATACTTACCATAGAACATTTGATAATTTATTTAACCTTTCTAAACACTGGTTTATTCATGTGTAAAATGAGATAGTGCCTGATAAGTATATCACAGAATTCTGAGATTCAAAATGAGAACACAGTGAATATACTTTCTAAAATGGTAAATATAAAGAAAGGTAAAGATATAGGAAAGCCTTATTTTATAGAGAAAAAGAGAAAATATTAGCTGTGTCTTTTCTCACCTTTCTATAAGCATCATTGTGCTCTGAAATATGTTCCGATATGTGCACTACAACTTTTGTCTGAAATATTTAAACTCATATCATTGGTCTGTGACAAAAGGAGCCCTGGATCTGATTTTTTCAAATGCAAACAGTGAGATGAGAGAGATAATTAATACAATATCATCATGGTAAGTTTAATATATAATCTTGCACCAAAAATAAAAGCTGCACCAAAAAAAATCAGTTTAAATTATTTAAAACTACCTAAAATCAGACAGCATATCAAATGGGAAAAAGGCAATAAAGTGAGATTGTCAAAGTTAATATGAACACAGATGAATTCAAGTAAGAAAGCACTAAATGTCGTCTCATTTAGCATCCTTGTTCTCAGATAAGGAAACTTCCTTTTTGAGAATGAAAAAGTAACCCTAGAGAGCCAGGGAAACCCCCTTACACCACATCACCTGCAAGCTTGCAATCTCTTCTGTTATTGTGCCAGAACTCTGTGTTCCTACCAGCATCCCCCAATTTCGTCTTTTATCAAAGAAAGAAATAGGAAGATCTCATATGAATGACTTCAAAGGCCACTTTAAGAAACTAGCAAAAGAAGAAATAATATAAAAATAAGCATAAAAAGAGAGATCACTGAAATAATAGCATGACATGAAATAGAATAACAAGCAATAAAAAATCAATGAAACTGGCACACCCGTGACCCAGACGCCGAGGCTGCAGCTGGGGGTATAGACACAAGGTCACAGGTTCCCATGGGGAAGTGCCAAAACAGATAAATAAGTAAAAGGGCTTCCTTCTCCTCTTCTTTTCTTCCTTCAAGATGCTTCATTCTTTCTTCTTTCTTCCCTTTAAAAAAAACCATAAAAGCCAAAAGCTATTTTTTTAAGATTTATAAAACAGATACAATTCTAGTAAGGTAGAATGAAAAATATTTAGAGACTTACAAGTAGAGACTAAAGGGACCGCAGAGAATAACTAGAAATGTAAGGTTTCAAAGCAGATGAAAAGAGCTGTTTGCTTCTAGAAACTCTGGTCCCTTCCCTGAGGAAAGGAAAAAGACTAAAAGCCCCCTTTAGTCACAAAAGCCTCATATGTTTTCTCAGTTAAAAGTGTCATCCCACTATGATTCCAAAATCATATTAAAGGCCATAACTTTCCTCCATAAGCTTATTATTTCAGAAGGTCACAGACTATTAAATTTAGAGACAGAAACTGGAGATTGAGGAAGAAAAAACAGGGTAAGTTTTGAGGTTGGGAGAGGATTTAATATATTTACCTGTGTGTGAAATCAAGTAAAAGGAAATTGTTCGGGAACTTTTGAAATCTTGCGGATTTCTATTGCCGGAGGATCTATAGGTTCACATAAAGAGCTTTTTAATTTAAGTAATCTTTAAGCCCCCGAGCTTGACCATAAAGAACATAGTGTAGTGGATGTACTGTAAGACCCAAAGCTCAATGTTTCTTAAGCTTCTTAGATTAGTCTATGATATTAGAAGGCTAAATAAGATCCTGTCAGAGGACAGAGACAGAAACTAGAACAAGAGAAAAGAACATTGCTCCTGATAAGAATCTTATAAAAGAATGTGTCCTACTGCCAAGACAGGAGTCTTCATCAGGCCTGGTAGGCAGATTCTTAGCAGTGTTACTTGCAGTGATGTTGTATATCTCATTATTCTGATTTTCCGAATGGGATCTTGAAGTGTAGTTGCCTTACTTAAGGTATCCATAAGCAGCTACTTACAGAAATGCAGACCGTTTGGCTGCTTGCAATGACTAAATAAGGCTTTTGATCATCTCCTTCGAGGAGTCAAGTGAGTGCCTCTTAAGTGTGGGAATAGGGTTATGCAGGGTTATCTGGTAGTCACATGGGCAATTTGACTACAAAATTCATACTCTACTGCTAGAATACAAAATTGTTGCTGAGAAGTGGAGCCCAACAAGGGGACATTTTGTCTACACTCATTGCATGTAAATGTGATCACATGACTAGCTTTCAGCAATGATGTGTGTGTTGTGTTTCCCTTTTAAGTCAAGTTGGTGAAAAATCACATGTGTATCTTTCATATGTTTCCTCTTCCCACCACTTTGGTACAGATGAGATTGGTAAATTTGAGCCATGTGTTGAAGCCAGAAATGAAGAGACTGGCTATCTTCATCATCGCTTGGAAAGAAGTTGCCTGTGAATCAGGAACATTCTTCTGGACTTGATGTCATTGAGAGACAGCGAGTTACTGTATGCATAGGGATAATTTGTCATGTCAACTAGGATGATCCTGCAAAAAAATGATTTGTAGTAAAAGCTATGAAGCAAAATCTACCATTGTCAGGGGTTTAAATGTACGGGAGCTTTGGGGTTGCATTGTCTGATAGATGCAGGAGTCAGCTTCTCATAGGCTTTGGCAGTGTTGTGTATTGACTTGTGGTTTCAAACCCATGCTTCGAAAATGTGTTTTAGACAAAGTTGTTTGTGGCTCAAACTTTTTTGATAACAAGCTTTAAACCTGGATACTAGGACTTTCTCATCAAGATGAGCATATACAGGATGGTACCAGCAAAACTGTACTGCTTCTGAGTACTTGACAAGATGAAAAGACACAACCCCTTATGGCAGGACGCCCCTGACAGATGTGTCCATCACATAACGGAGACCTAGACTTTAAATGCCAAGTGTTTTTGAGAACTTACTGAGAGAGTTTGTGCTGGGGAAGTGTATCCTTTAATGATCTAAGTAGTTCTCAAAAGACTGCAATAGCGCCTGTCAATGCAAGGTTATTCTTTGCTGACTGTAGACCAGGGAAGGAGGTTACCTTGACTACCAATACTGGCGCTGTTGCTCTGTTAGTAACGCTAGCAACAAGGGACTTTTACTTTGGAGAACTTTCTACTTTTATTGTGGAGTGCGTTAGCAAACATTTAAGAAACTTCCTCTAATGGTTATAATGAAGCTTCAAAGAGAAGAGTCAAAACCAGACATTTAAATGTGCTGGAATTATTTCCTTTTCCGCCCATTGTTACCAGTGTATAATTTATCCTAGCTTGTTTTCATCACATTTCCCAGAGACTGAACAAGTGTTCCAGTACAGGGAGGTAGGGAAAGTCAGCATGATAGCAGGAATTTTTGCTACTGTCTGACTCAGAGCTAGCTCTCTCATTTCACCTTGGGCCACTGTACATTCTCTAAGCATGACACCCAGGATCCATTTGATTCTGGTCTATTTTTAGTTTCCTTTTTAACCATCCTTACCGGGTAGCCTCTTCTTCAGCCTACGGAAATATTTTGTTCTTATAGTCGATAGTCTTCACATATTCATGTCTATTCTTTCAGATTTTCACTTGGATTTATTTACACCCGTCTCTTTCCTCTTCTTCAGCATCTCCCTTCTACTTCCAACTAGTCTTATTTGCCACATAACTTTTTATCTACCATTCAAGACTTCTACTTTTGCAAGTGTATTTTCTTTGATTAATGAGACCTTCTCTTTTGGTACAATCTTAGCAAAATTAATTGGATTGTTATCTATGCATTCATAACACTTAATAACATATCTTCTAAAATCTTATCACATTATACTTGCGTTATATTGCATATATCTTTCTTGCTAAACTGTGAGCTCTTTGCATACAGAATAATGCAATGTTGAAACTGCTATATTCAAGACAGACAAATTAGTATGAGAAGACAGAGGAATCAAAGCCAAACAAGTCTGTAGAGTCATTGGTAAGACTCAATATTCAAAGAGTGGCATACAAAATTAGAAGGTACTTTAGGTAAGATATCCAAAAGATTGATAAATTAAACAATATAAATAAATGTTAAAGTAGTTTGTAGTTTTCATTCAAAAACAATTTATCACCAGAGACTCAGACCAGGAAAATTGCTAGGAGAATTTGAAAGAAAAATAAGATAAACCTCTGTCTTGTTTTCAGCATATAATATGTTGCAAAAAACTTCTACCAAAACAGAATCAATCAGTAAATAATGTGATGGAGTAATTCAGTCCCAACCTCTGTGAAAAAGATTTCTGGAAGTTCTATGATAGACAAATGATTACAGGAATAGGATTTAGCCTTATTATCTTGACCTTTTTTATTGATAAATTTGATGTAATCATTGAAGGCGAGATTCAATGTCAGTAGTTAAAAAGACTTTTTACATATTGGAAATATTGAATGACCAAGAGGAATAACACAAAATGCTTCCCATGTAAGTCAAGAAAGTGGACACCAAAGGAAAGGATAAGAGGCATGTGACAATGTTTAGAGCATGCACAGCAGCACTAATTTGAAGAGATATATGCACCCCCATGTTTATTGCAGCATTATTTACAGTAGCCAAGAGGTGGAGGCAAACTAAATGTCCATTGAAAAATGATTGAATAAAGAAGATGTGGCATATGTACACAATGTAATGCTACTCAACTATCAAAAAGATTTGAACTCTTGCCATTTGTAACAACATGTGAGGACCTAGAGAGAATTATGCTTAGTGAAGTAACTCAGAGGAGAAAGACACACCAAATGTGATTTTACTCTTGTGGTATATAGAGAAACCAAGCAAACAAACAAACCATACCAAGGAAAATTAGACTTAAAGTCTATGAAATCAAATTAGAGGCTACCAGAAGGGATAGGGCAGGGACGTTGGCAAATTGAGTAAAAGGGGTCAATTATATAGTGAAGGATAAGATTGGATTGCTGGTAGTGTACTCAGTGCATTACTATACACACATGTTAATTTATAATAATGCACACCTTAAACCTGTATAATGTTATGATGCACTGTTCCTTCAACACAATTTTAAACAAACTAAAACTACAGAACAAAACACTTTTTGTATCTTAAATCAGTTTAAAAGTACTGACTGGGCTAGTTGTATTCCTCCTAGTTATAATTCATCCATCAGCACATTATTGTTCAGCTGCTCAACCAGTTAAAGTTGTGCACTCCTTTATTGTTATCCTTTCACAACTATTGCATGGCATACTTTAATGCCTTTATGATTTTCCGTTTATTATTCCTACCATGTAACTCAGATCTGCTGGTCTAGTTATATTGTCAGAAGAGAAAACCCTTTTTATTTTGACACTAAGGATGGTGGCATTGTTTCACAGTGTTCCTAAACTTATGGAACTTATTGACTCTTATCCAAAGTAATGTCAAGTTGTAACTGGCTTAACAAAAACACAAAAGTCAAATTTAAAATTAATTCAAGAAGAAGTATACAAAAACACAAAAAATTAAGGAAATTAAGGAGAAAATAATCTTTGGATGAAATGGAAATTTTCTTATACTCTTAAGATTTAGAGCATCAGTTGACTTCCAAAGATTTTTATATAGAAAGCTGTGCTTTATGACTTAATGTGATTTCCATTGTGGCTAAATAACAGAAAGAAACTTAAGTAACCTTGATAACAGTGAAAAGGGATATGACAAGAGTGTGGGTAGTGGACCAGAGACAATGAGTGGCACAAATTATAATAATTAAACAGAGGACAGTGACCACTTGATGGGCAAACAGCAAATCTCAACTTCTAAGTAAGTGAGTGTCTATGTGCTCCCATGAGTCGATGAGTATTAGGATATATTCTCTCTACCTTTTAAGAAGTAGTGAGGATATAGGCGTTTATAAGTGAGGGTACAGTCTTGTTGAAATGTATCTATAGGGAATCAAAGAAATGAGAGGAATAGCAGAAACATAGATAAGAGCACATGTTTAAAACAAAGAACATAAATTTTGGAAAACATTGGCTATAATAATAACTAGTAATCTCTGGTGAACATATAGTGCCAACTCTTTTAAAAAGATACATTTTTTAAAATAAACGTTTAGTAATTGCTAAATATAAGGCATCCATTTGGAGGATAAAAGATTAATAAGAGTTTGTTTATAAGAAGCATTTAGATAGAGGAGATGTCAGATGGGCATAATTTTAAAAAGAGAACAATTTCACAAGAAAAGTAAAAATAATGATGTTATAAGTGTCATAAGAATTAAGAAAAATAACTATTACTAGTGTCAAAGAGTAAGATTCTAATAATAAAATGCTCTCTAGAGACTGAATCTGGTAAGGTTAATGAGTGAAGCAGGAACAAATTTAAATTTTAGTCTTTTTCCATGGCAAGAAAATGTTCAAATATTATCAGAAAATGTAGTAGTTTATTTTTGTTAAAAATTCAACATTTAAAAGTTGTGGACTACTTTTTTTTTTTTAATGTAGAACCATTGTGTGTTCAAATATATCAATAACCTAGAGCAGATCCTTGTGATGTCAGCTGGGATGTCTGCTTCAAGGAATTGAGAAATTCTCTTTGAAGAGTCTTGAAATTTGGACTCCTTACTGTATGATATATAAAGTTTATCCATGAAGTGATGACAAAAGAATATCTCGGGCAAACAATACCAGATGAGGTAGGACAAGAAGAATGTAATGGAAGTAACTGAGAATTTAGTAAGAGTTTATTTTATAAGAGGTATAGTCTATGATGGGGAGGAGCTACAGAGATGATAATATGAGTATTTAGGAAGGAAGGAGAGGATAATAAGTAGTCTACATAGATTCTTTAAAAGCAAGTCATACCAAACATGCCTCCCTGTATTTCATAAGGGTGAGAGGTTGGTACAATGCCAGAAAAAAATAAGAGCATTGTTTCAATAGAGTAACTTTGAAAATGAGTTCTCAAAATATCTTTGAATCCACTTTGTTCAACACTTTTTCAAAGACATTAATTTGCCAATGTAGAGTCAGAGACAAAATCTTTCCATCCAAATCACCCTGGGTTCTTCTCAAATAGATCAACCAAATGAACAGCAGATAAATTAGAAGGATAAAAGAACAAATTTCGTTGCATACCCATGGAGAATCCACAAAGATTTCAATCTAAAGCCAATGGGGGAAAGTGAGGGTATAAATCTTGAACTTAAAAGAAAAGGGACAAGGGGCTGGGGTTTTAAAGAGAGAGAGACTCATATGATGAGGAAAGAGTAACTCACATGATAAAAATCAGTTTTCTATAATTAGATTTTTGTCCACCATGTAGATAAGTTTCACTGATAAAAAAAAGGTCATTTATGGCAGAAATATAAATTCTGGCTAATACTCTCAATTTTCATTTTTTCTAGGCAGTTAAGGGAGTGGTAAATGTTTCTCATGAACAGCAGGGCCTCAACTGAACTCAACTTGAAATAATTCACATACCAAATTGACATGTCTTGAGAAGTTCTGTTCTAACATCCTGGAGAGAACTATCTGAATATCTGCGAGAATCCATCCTTCACTAGACTTAGAGTTGATTCAGAGTTGAAGGAGCTTTTAATGCCATGACATATTCAAGCCCAAACAATTTTGAGAGACTGAATGAAAACTTTAGAAAAACACAAAGTATTTTTCTAAGTCAAAGAGGCAAAGAAATAAGCATAAGATGTATAAACAAAACCCACAAATCCACGTTATTAGAGCTTTAACACTCAGGAGGACAACCCAGTGTGGCAGATGGCAAGCACTTTGGCTCACCTCCTTTCACAGAAACAACAAAATCAAAGTTACTTAGAAACTGAGGACTTCAAAAAAGAACTGAGGGTTGGGAGAACAGCCTCTTCACAGTAAAAACTAATTAGAAACAACTTGAAAGGGTAAAAACTAGCTGATATATAGTCCCAACAGGGTTGCTGCTCAGGCACTGTGACCCGAGGTCAGGAGAGACACCAATGATGCAAAGCTTCTTTGCAAGGACTGAAGGGTTTACTTCATATTGGATGCCCTAGCATTTAGGTACTGCACCCTGGAGAGGAGCACATACCTCTTGGTATGAGAAATAGAACCTTCCTTTAGATAGCAATAGGACTCTGGGAGCAGAGGATGCAGGTTATGGAACAGGGGGAGCCAACAGATGAGAAAAAGCAATGATCTAACTGAAGGATTTTCATTTGTTGAACTGGGCACTTCAGTAGGAGGAATAAGGAAGAATATCCTTCCAGTGAATAGAGAAGCGGCTTAGTGTCCCCTCAGACTCTCTTTATCACTGTAGCACTAGAGCTGGTGGTTGCCATTTTGGAATAGGGTACAGTCAGGGGTCAAAATTCCCACACCTCCTCCATCAGTAGGTCACAGTACAGTTTGTTCTGATTATAGTTGTCATAATTCTAGGGCAACAATTGATCAGGAAAGCAACAGGCAGTCAGAGACTGAAACCTCACCACAGGAAGCTGAGTGCCTTCCTTCAAAGTTCGGTATCACTAGAGAGAATCCGGCAGTCTGAGAAACAGAGCTCCCCTGTATGGTTCCTACTGACCTGCTTGCTTGCTTATAGCCTAAAGACTTGGTAAGCTAGAGCACCTGCCTCTGTCTTATACTCTGCAACCTAAAATCCTAACATAATACTATACCTCAAGATAGGGAAAGAAGTCTTTTAGTTGAATCCATAGAAATAAGCATAGGATACCCCAAAACCAAAGAGACAGAGAAATTTACCCCAAATGATGAATCAAAATAAATTGTCAGAAAAGTTCTAAATGCAACAAAATAAACTACCTGAAGATTTCAAAGTAAGTTTTAATGATTCTTATTTATATTAGGTAAACAACAGATGAAGAAAATAAGATAAATAAAGACAGAAAATATGAGAAAGCTCTAAACAGAAATCTTAGCGCTAAAGAACACAGTAGTGGAACTAAAAAACACAATAAAGAGGTTCAACAGTAACCTGGAAGAAGCTTCCAATCACATCAGATAGGGCGCCCAAGCAGATCAGCAAATAAAACAGAAAGAGTTAGAACAAATAAAGATAGCATAAGAGACTTGTGGAATAACGTCAAGTGGAGTAACATTGGCATGAAATGGCTCCAGGAAAAGAGAAAAAGAGAAAGGGACAGAAACCTTAATAGAAGAAATAATAGTTGGGAACTTCCCTAATCTGGGAGAAAAAAAATCCAGATCCAGGAAGCTCTAAGAGGTCCAAACAAGGATAAAGAGAGAATCACAAAAGCAGCTAAAGAAAAACAAGTCACATACAAGGGAATCCCCATAAGACTGTATGCAGAGCTTTCAGTGGAAACATTATAGGTCAGAGAGAATATCATGATATATTTAAAGTTCTGAAAAAATGACTTCCAACCAAGAATACTCTACCCTCATAGGTTATCATCTAGAATTGAATGAACTATAAAGAGCATTGCAGAAAAACAAAAGCTAAAGGGATTTATCAGTTAAACTAGCCTTGTAAAAATACTAAAAAATTTCTATAAAATGAATGAAATCCCTTTTAGAAGCAGCAAGAGTCCAAAAATTTAAAACAGTGGGGAAGGAGAGTAAAAAGGTCATTCTTCAAAAAACTAGAAACAAGTTTTGTCGAGGATGCAGATAAAGGAAACCTATGCCCTGTTGGCAGGGGTGTAAATTTGTACGACCATTATGAAAAATAGTAATGGAGATTCCTAAACAATTTAAAATACAATTTTCATCCTATTCCATTATCCCACTTCTAGGTATTTAACTGAAAAACATAAAGTACTATTTTGAAGAAATGTGTATGCCTTTATGTTTATTGCAATATTGTTTACAATAGTCAGGAGCTGGAAGCAACCTAAGTGCCCATTAACAGATGAGTGGCTAAAGAAGATGTGAGATATATATATATATATAGATAGATAGATAGATAGATAGATAGATAGATAGATAGAGAGAGATAGATACACACACACACGCACACACACAGACAATACTACACAATGTAATACTACACATCCATAAAAAACAAGATGACTTATTCACTAAGTAGCTAGTCCTCCTGCCACAGTCCTATACTCTGCAACCCGAAACCCTAATATAAGACTATTAACATCAAGATAGGGAAAGATGTCTTTTAGCCTAATCCATAGAAACCAAACAGGGAACCAAATGACTTATTTTGCTAAGTATAATTTTCACTAGGATCACAAGTCTTGCTCCAGATGGCAGGAAAAATATTTGTAACATGCATTTCAAAATAGCAGATTTTACTATATATGAACAATACTAGAGAAAGGAAATTTTCTATGGATACATAATATGTGAAAAAACATACAAACACAGATCTATATACATCTTGGGATGCAGAATTAAAATCAATGAAGCTGTAGTTCAATAGGTGAAACAATGTTGTAGAATTATAAATCAAAAGCAAATATAAAGCAAAAATTATAGAATCAAAATTACTCTTAAAACCCTTAAAATGTGTGCTAAATAAAATATAGATGATTTTGTATATACTACAAATAAAATTTCATGTTTATATGATAAACCATGCTTTGAAAATATGACAATGTTTTGCCTCTATACACAAAAGGAAGTGTGCATAGCTAAATTTTGGAAGTCAGCTGTATTGGGGACTGCACTCTGTCTCTTTGTAAAAGTCATGACTTTTAAGGCCTTTCCTCATAACTCCTTTACTTTTTTTAACAATTTCATTTGTTTACATGATTCACGTCATTGAAATTGACTTAACCCATAAATAGTACAGTGCTTAATACTTTTCTTATATTTCTTTCGGAGAGAAATAAAATTCAACCTGTTCTCTCATCGATTTACTTTGCAGTCAAGAGTAGAATTATAAAAGCTTGCTTAGTGTTTGCAAATAATTGCCTTTAAATTCTGTAACCTTCTGTTATCTTAGAATCTTACTTAAGGAGCTAATGAGATGATTCCAAATGCATATTTCTTATCTTTTCCTTTACATTAAAAATAAAGAGGAAAAATAAACACTTTCACACTGGCTCAGACAAAAGTTATTGAAGGTACCAGCTTTCTTAAAACATGCATGTTTATGGTATCATATTTTCTCTTCACATTTGTCCAGAGCCAACACTTAATTTGTTATTTCCTGCTCCTAAGTTTTATTGTGGTGAACAGGATAAACTTAAAAATACAGAATTAAAAACATTACGAAAAAGAGGATAAGACTATTCTATTTAAGAATAAATAATTATATGAAAACCCTTATTAAACAAAATCTCTTGAAGTTTGGGAGGTAGGGAAAGAGCCAAAGGATGATGAATACTTAGGTACTGACAGTACTTTTGGTAGTAAGAGCAAGGTATGAGTAGCATCTGTTACAAATGCAACTTTTGGGAAAGGAGAAATTGAAAAAGAAATTTTAGAAAGGTCATCATGGGTTGTATGATGGAACATCACAAACTACAGCAGCTACATTGTTACTGCTTTTGAATTGCTGCTATTCTTGCATAAAAGATTATGCTTAGATTGGTTTTACATATTCTGACTGCAGAAGAAGAAGGGGGAAGGTGAAGGCAGAAGGGAGGAGAGCGCGTGGGGAATAGAATGGGAAAGAGGGAGGATCTAAATCCCAACCTATGAGATGTTTTAAAGTTTCCACTCATATGATGTGTAGAGAGATAGAAAATAAATGAATGACATAAATGAAGAAATATTAAACTTGAGGGAGACAGAGAGAGGGAGAGAGAGAACTACTCCAAACAATGGACTTTTAGTGGTCAGGGACCAAAAGACAAATCAAAGGGTATAGATGAGACGGGGGAGAGGTGAGGAAATGGTGCAAAAGGAATCAAGTGAAAATGAAGGGGGTAAAAGGGGAAATATTAGTAAGCCTATTGTGCTACACATAAATGTAAATTTGCTGTTATGTACACCTCAAAATAGGCTAATGTCAAATTGCAATATCCTTTCAAAAAAAAAAAGTTTAAAAAACCCAACAAAATAAAATTTCCATACACTACTCTTTATATTATCTCATTTAATGAGGCAAAAACAAAGAGTATGATAAGAACTCAAAATTATACAGCTATTATTTGAAAATTTCATAGTTTTCCTTAAGCAATATCCAAACTATTCTTTTCAAAAAATAGCCTCAGTCTCATCTTCCTATAAAGTGTTTGAGAAAAATTTAAATAGCTTTTCAGGTTGTTCTAGTGTCTTTGAAACTTTTAGTGTCTAACATTTGCCCTATAAGTTTCTGCAAAGAGCTGCAATATTGTGTGTGTGTGTGTGTGTGTGTGTGTGTGTGTGTGTGTGTTGATGTCACACCATATTAGAATAAAATGCTTTAAATTCTCACCAGGAGAATGCCTTCCTTGCTCTTATTCCTCTCTTCTCTCTCCTATCTGTGCTCCTGTCTCCTCTCTTCTACTCATTGAGTTCTGATTTTTTTAATTGGCAGAGAAACAATGAAAGAAAACAATTCTTATTTCTGTAACAGTCATGCTTCATCTTTGATTAAATTGCAATACATATTGGGCTATCAAATTAATCATATTAAAGACAGAAAGTTCATCCTAAATATTGAGATGAATCAATTAAAACTCCCCAAAACATGCAATTTCCAAAAAGAAAAAAAATGTCCCGAAACATTTGTTTTGAAACAGAATTGTATGTGAACTCTGCACAGATTTTCTCAAAGTAGCTAGCTTAAAAGGAAACCAGTTATTTTGCTATTTAGTTTCTGAGTTATTTATACATACATTGCATTAATCAGTTCTCATTTTGCATATTTTTTCCATGCATTAAAATGTTATGTTTTTCTTCATGGTATTTTAAGTAGCTATTTATGATTTGAGACAGATTTTCTTATTATCACTATAAACATTTTTAATTTATTTTTGCTCCCTCAAAGAAAGTTAGACTATCCCACCCTTTGATCTGTCTTCCAACTAAATTGGCCATGATAGTCAATGGCGTTCATCCAACTTATATGAAAAGTAAATGTTCAAGGGGTTAAGACATAGAGAACTTTACAATGATTTCTTTTTACTTTGTAGAAAATGGGGAATACATTAAATATTCCTCAATTCAGTATTATTTTAAAATAAATTTTTTTTTAAGGAACAGTACAGGCAGGTATGATGGTGAGCAGTCAGGCAGGGAGAGGAGGAAGAAGCACCTTATTTTATTTCCATTTTAGTTGTTCACACTAGGTGTCTTCCGTCCCTCCCCGCCAGACCTGGATTCAAATCCAGGGGCACATGTCCTGATTCATTTGAAGACAATAGACCTAACTTTACTGCTCCACTGGGTGCACCTAAACAAAATTCTTTTGAAAAGATTGAAAAAATAGACTCCTTCGTTCACTTTAACTCAAAATTGAGAAATCAGCAGCATTTGACTACGGTAATGATTTTTTAAATGAACAAGCTGATTCCTGCCCAGAAAGTGCTTTTTCTGAGGCAGTTCTGGTGACCATGTAGAGCAGCTGTCTCTTTTAGGAACACCTGAGATGATGTGGACTCTGAAAATCTAATTACACCGAAGATGCCATTCCCCTGCAGTTAGTCATCTGGACCACATACACTTAGGACATGTCTGAAAGAGACATAGGCATCAAACGGACTCCACCAGTGAATCATCCCTTTAATATAGCGAAACCTTAGGGGAAGAGAAGGGAGGATGTATTGGTTGCTAAGGAAAAAATGTAGACTACTAGTGGAAAATGACATCCTCTATTAATAAGATCTAAGGCGCGACTCACATAATTGTCCTAATTTTTAAGATTGTGACGGGCAGCATGAAGCACTTCTTTAAGTCGGTGACAGGTTCCAATAAATACCTAAAGTGTATAGGGCTGCATATGGTTTTAGAATGCAATTTTATAAAGAAGGTGGAGATCCCAACTCCCTTGATCTTGTCTATATATATATATATGTCCAAATGTGCATTCTAGTGCTCTGGGAACTATCTTGGCAGAGAACAGAGATAGACAAAGCAGCTTGACCTGAATGAGCTGACACCATGAAAATATCAGGTGTCTTTCTGCTCCTCTCTCTGACTCTTTTCTGCTTTTTCACAGGTGAGTTTCTTTCTTAACATTAAAATGCAAAATGTATACTGAATTGGAAATGGCAAGTGTATTTGTCCACCATGCTTCAAAATCCTAATAATTTTTTATGTAAAAGACCAGTTCTGAGAGATAATCATAAAAGTGATAATGATTGTGATGATGAAAATGGTGAGAATAATAAAAATGACTTTCACTTGTTGAGCAGATACTATTTTCTAGGCATATATTGACTTTTATGCATTACCTTCAGTACACATGGCAAGGTATTCATATTCATATTCTACACATAATATAACTATGGCACAAAGTAATGAAGAAAATTGTCAAAGGACTCGTGACTAGCAAGCAGATTTTGGAATTTGAATCGTGGTCTTGTAGATATCATAGCTGATGCGTGTACCATTTTAAATATTATCTTGGATTTCTAAGACAAAAGAAAGCTTTCCTACACTCATTATTCTTAGAATTGGGGCTCAAATGGTTGAAAAGGAGGCAAGGGAGTAGAAGGAATCCCCTTTAGAGAATCCTTCACAAAAATGATCAAATTCAGAAGCATGTATGTCTCTGGTGATTCAATTGCTAAAGCAGGCGGTATCTTGGGTCAACCTAAAGAGTAAGAGAATGTCTATCAATTCAGATTGTTCCGAGGACAATTATACTTCAGTCTGATGTTTTAACACAGGATCATCTGAATGAACAGGGCCACTGAGCTTTATTTCTTCCTTCTTAATTATTCTACTCTGTGCCATTGTATACTGGACAAAGTACACTGAAGAATCTAAACACAAGACCTAGTCTTATCTCTTCCACTAATGGCCTAAGTCAACTGGAGAAGTAGCAAAACTCTGTGAGATATTTTTTCTTTCGTGAAATGCTGGAAATGAGATTGTTTCCTATCATGTTCCATGTCTGATGTATCGTAGTCTGTTATGACAAAAGTAGTTGAATTTTGCTGCTCTCAGAGATTCTAATTGCCTGAACATGTAAAATCAGTAATTTTTCAATTTAGTTGAGCAGATGGAGAAGTCACTGTTCACTGGAAAGTAGTCATGCTTATGTGAGTAGACACATTTAGAAATATGAAAATAATTGAATAAAGGATTTTTGTGATGTTATGGAATAAGTTTGACTAAAGTTAAATAACTTAAATAAGTGATTCTGTCCAATGATGAGATGGAATAAAAAAAAGATGTGAGTATATTAAATTTACTTGCAAGATAGTCTAAGAAATTAATTGATATACTCCTATTGCTTTTCTTTACAAAGAACTGAACTTTTAATTGGATCTGGTTGATTAACATACTAAATTCGCCAAATCACAGCCTTTATTGACATAGTGTTAATGAGCTTAAATGTTGAGACAAAGGGAAATGAATTCCAGTCTTGCCACTTTCATTTTATAGCTGTGTGACCTTACTAAGCCTGTGTCTTCTCTAAAATGTGACTATAAGGGACTAGTCGTATATGGGGACTTAAATGAGAAAATTTGTGTAAGGTGCTTAACAAAATGAAGATATCATGGCAAGTATTCAATAAATATTTATTAATATTACCATTATGAAATTTTAATAGTAAGAGTACTAGATCGGATTTGAACCCTGTGGAAATTAATCCTTCTGCTGCCTTGACATTTCTTACATATGTGAGATTAGGTAAATCTTTCTCCTCTGCTCAACTATTTGTACAGTGGAAAAGTGACTAAAATTGAAATAATGAACTTCCCCTTATCATAAAAGTCACTTGAAGCAGTTACAATAATACAGACTTCTAGCTCCTATTAGGTTTCATGTAGTGGAATTTCAAGTGATTGCCCTAAGAATCTGTATTCTTTTTAAATGTTTTATAAATTGATTTTTATTATGGATATTTTCAAACATAAAACAATAGTATAATCACCCAAAAGAGCACCCAAATCTTCATCTCAGAGAATCTGTATTCTTAATAACCAGTCACATTGTTGCAATAAGGTTGGTAATCACTACAGTAGATGACTATTAAGTTCTTTTCAAATTTAAAAGCCTTATTCTCTCCTTGATCCTTATCCCCATTAATAGAGAATGCACTTGGTATATTTCCAGCTGTCCTCCCACAAGTGCTGAACAGCACTGAGCAAAGATTGCACTTATTCATATAACTTCTGTCATGGAGGTGGTCTGGTGCTCACATATGGGAGGTGCTCTTGGTATTAGAAGTTTCACAGAAATGGCCAGAGGTCACAATTCAGCAGTTCATACTAGAATTGAACCTGAGATTTTTATTATTTTACTATGTTAAGCCATATAACTATTTAACTACACCTTAAAATCACATGTGCAGTCATAAAAGTAGAGAGGGGAGGGGGAAGGGGAGAATGAGAGAGAGAGAGAGAGAGAGAGAGAGAGAGAGAGAGAGAGAGAGAGAGAGAGAGAGAGAGAGAGAGAGAGAGAGAAAGTTCTTCCCTTAACAAAGGCTTTGGGCAGAGGTTGAAGGTTCTGAAACTTAGAATGCCAAAGTTAGAAGAAACTTTCCAATCCAATTTAAAAAATGAGACCAGAGATGATAATTTTAACTCCACAGTAATTTGGTGATAGATCTAGGACAGTAATGGATCTCAAAACTTTCAACTATTTTCTGTCATCTCATCACAACTTCCAAGAAATATTACCTCCTCAGGTTCATGTTGTACATCATTTTCCAAGTTTCTACTGCTCCAAAGAAAGGCAGTATAAAAAAATAAAACAACCATACTGAGACTTGTGGAGATGGATAAGAGGCAAGGCAAAGTATCATTCCAGGACTGAGTATTTCTTAATTTTGCAAGTTCTATTTTTTGTGCATTCAAAAATTACAGTGTTTGGACTTGTGTGCTTTTTTTCCAGGTGTCTTCAGTCAAGCGGGACAGGTGAGTGCATATTTTTATCTGTCCTTCAGATCTGGGTGATGTCTGACTGGTATGCCCTGGTCAAAGAGAGGTGTGTCGCTGGGTAAAAGAGAGAAAGCAATGAAAAAACAATTCAAATGCATAAATCAGTGAACACAGTTCTTTAACTATGATCTATGACCAGGCTGATTTACAAGAGCCTAAATACTCATTCTCAGAATTTTTTAAAAAGAATGAATAGAAACAAACAAATGATGAATCTGTGATAACTTCCATGCTCCATTTCAGATTTCACTGTGTGAATTTAGGTAAGTTACTCAAGTCTCCTGAGCTTCAATTTCCACAACTATAGAAATGGATAATATTATTCACTTTGCATGATTAGATTTCAATTACATAAACTGTGTGGGAATATTTGTCAAATTACAAAATATTTATTGATAAATTCTGAAGAAGTCAGGAGAGAGATTGCTATTTCCTTTTTAGAAGAAAGGCAACTAAGAGTAGATCGAAAAACTGTTTAATGTTTCACAGGGAGCATACACAAACTGGTTCACTAAAACTTCAATATAATTTGGGTTAAAAATTGGAATGACCACAAATTATCTTCACTGGTTGATTTTTTTCCAAATTGACTTACTGATGGTTTTCCTAGTTTTAAAATTCTATCAAAAGACAATACAAACAACTCGTGTTTGCTCTGTCAATCCT
The DNA here is from genome assembly GCA_004363575.1 of Solenodon paradoxus. Lineage (NCBI taxonomy): Eukaryota > Metazoa > Chordata > Mammalia > Eulipotyphla > Solenodontidae > Solenodon > Solenodon paradoxus. The sequence continues at coordinate 177,067 of RJWH01001442.1, forward strand.
GCTCTGGTGTCCCTTTGCACATTTCTACTTGACCTTGATATTGCACATATCTACTTGACCTTGGCACTTGTTCCTGGTTAACCTTGGTGTGTTCAAGAACCCTTGGCACTGAAAGTTTCCAGGCACTACTGCCAACTGAAACTGAAGTTGGCAAAGGAACTGGAAAAATATTTCCTAATCTTAGTTATTACTACTGCAAACATGGCCCAAGATTTCATTTTTCTTCAAATTTTACAACTTCAGAAATGGGGATGCATCTTACAATGGATGATGTCTAACGATGAACTGGTAGAGTATGTATGTGCGTGTGCACTCACGTGTGTGCACATCGGGGGACATTTGTGTATATCTAATGCATGCACATGTGTGCTTGTAGTTTGTGTAAGTGTAATTTGTACCTTAAAATGATGATAAAAAGTAGTCTATTTAAATATCAAAACAGACAAGAAAGGGAAATAAGATCCAGCCAACACAGATCATATCACACTAGATCATAAAATGTGATAAAATTTAAAAACAAATGGAACTTAACCCAAGTTTTCTCATTAACATACAAGTTGCTTTCCTTTTGGGGGGTCTTCCTAAAGTTCATTAAAACTCTATTTACTGTTTCTATTCTTTTAGATGGGATTAAGTCCTAGAGTCTGATTGCTTTAGAATCACCTGGGATGCTTACTAAATATAGATCCCTAATAACAACCCCAGATTTACTGAAATCACCACAGAGGAGAGGGTGTTGAACCTGCATTCCAAAGAATTTTCCAGGGCTGAGAAGCACCGACATGGGAGTGCTCAAACATACTGGAGACAACAGAGATGAGTGCTAGTTTCAATACTCACTGGCTGTGGATTTTGAGGGAGTTCTCTTCCCTTCTTTTTGCCTTTATTTCCACATTTCTAAGATGAAAATCTTGATTCAGTGATCTCCAAAAGTCATATATATCTTTAGCATGAACCAAGCCTGTCCAGTCAAGACTACCATTTCTTTTCTTCTCATATATAAAGGGCAAGAGTGTCACTTTTCAGATGACATCAGGTTTACCATTTCTTTGCTGTATGGCTTTAAGGAGTGTGACATTCCCACTGCCAGACAGAAAATGTTGAATCTCACCTAGGAGCAGATGTGCTCAAGTCTGATCCTGTCAAGACAAAGGAAGAAAGCTTTCCTCTAAAATTAAGTCATTCTTTTCATGCCAAGAAGTTTCTTCATAATGAAGTGTCTGAAGAGAAATTATAGGTAGCAGTCTAAATTATAGATTTATAAAAGTTTCACATTCTTTGAAAAAGGTTATTCAAGCTAAACAAAAGGTGTGTTCTTGGAGTTTTGGAATTTATGGTCTCGTAAAATTTTCCATGTAAATGTAAATGATTACTATGCTGCCAGCTCTTTAATTTTCTAAGAGCATTAAATAACATTATAATAGAAATAATTTAAAAATAAAACTATTATTCACCATTCCCAGTCTTTGTTAAAGAAATTATACTATAAAATCCAAATATTTGAAAGACATGTCAGAAGAAGGATAGTTCTTCGAACTAAATATCTTTTGCTTTTAGTATCACTCACTGCATTGTCTTTATTTTTATTTTTTGCCTTTTCTTGCCAGGATTTTAAAAAGTTATTTAAATAAGTATTCCAAATTGGAGTTAACATACAGCAGACTTCTCAAAAACAATGAGAGTGTTTCTGTTGCAATATTATAGGGAGCTAAATTTATTTGTTTGTGTTTTAAGATAAAAGAGATAGTGTGTTTTAGTACTGCTAGTGAGCAATGCTCCATATGTAGAATGAGTTTGAGGCACTTCTAAGTAGGTTGAATTTTTTCTAAGTAGGTTGAATTTACTTGAAATGAGTATAATGACAGAACACCTAAATGTAGTTTGGCAGTGTTAACCAGTACTTACCACTTAATTACAGAAAAAAGAGTGCGGAGGCTTCTGAAAGAAGACCTAGTTGATTCAAGTTTATGAAATGAGGGAGAGTCAGCATCTCAGGACTCTGACACCATATTGAGTCAGGTTCCTGGGCTCCATGTAACTTCTAGTAAAGCAACAGAAAACCATTGTGTATGTGACAGTGCTTTGAACAGTATCTTTCCAAGCAAAAATACAATAGCGCTTACTACCCTCACTTATTAAGCAAAGAAGCATTGTAATGAAAACAGTAGTTTTAAATAAGATAACATCTCTACATCTAGGTGGGAATATGAAACTTGGAGGAATTGAAAGCAGAAAAAACAATTTAATGTATTGGCTTAGATAGGAACACTGAGGATGAGTAGAGATAGTACACTTGGAATTGATGAATTCAAATTGAGATATGGACATACATCAAAGATAACACTGCACAGGAAAAGAAAGGGCAGCAAAAATTGGAGGGTGGGTTGGATCTGAGGAATGGTGCTATTATGAAAAATGGAAAAAAATAGGATCTAAAACCAATTTGGAGGGAGATTTATAATTTGGATATATGTGAGTATTATGTATGAATCGAATTGCCAGAGACTAATGCTGTTCTGTGCTTTTCTGACAATTAGAAATAGAAACTTTAATGAAAACTCAAAATATCTAGAACTCATCAATATCATCTGGGAAAATATATATTCAGAGAAAAGCAAGTATATATATTTTTTGGAAAATGGCTATAATGAATACTTAGAATATTGAAAAGATAATAAAAGAAACAGAAAAATAGGACACTATGATAGAAGTCAGAAGAGAGTTTCAAAAGTTGGATTGATTAAGAGTAAAACATGGTAAAGAAATTACAAAAGTTTTATTAATAGACAATGTGTATATACTGAAAAGTGTCACATTTTACAGCAATTTTGATGAAATGGAGAAGGTATAAAAACAGGAGAAGTAGAAGTCAAGGCCAGGGACGAGTTGAGAAAATTGGTGACAAAGGACATAATGTGTTGTAATACAGATGTTGATTTACATCTTAAACCTACATAATGTTATGATGTGACGTTCTTTCAATCACATTTTTTTCAAAAAAAAAACTGACTTAACCACATAAATAGGTTTTTATAGTGAAGGAAGAGGAAATGAACTCTTCCACTCTAGGGGTGTGTGTGTGTGTGTGTGTGTGTGTGTGTGAGAGAGAGAGAGAGAGAGAGAGAGAGAGAGAGAGAGAGAGAGAGAGAGAGAGAGAGAGAGAGATTGTGTTTGCACTCACTGACTTCAGCTTTGGAACTAATGATGGGCTATAACACCAATGATCCTGACTCCTCAGTTGATCTATTGACCATATAAGCTTATTTTCCAATCAAGTTAAATGATGACCTTTAATAAAAATGACTAATTTGGGTACTAGAAGTATAACTTTGAGACTATTGTAGAAAATACAGTTCTTAGAAGAACCACAAGGGGTCATGCTGATATTAAACTTAGATGCCCAAGTGCCTAAAAGCAATTCCTGGAAGCTGGACTATCTAAGGAAATAACTGGAGATGCTTGTTAAATCCAACACCAATCTAAAATCATTAAAAAAAAAAAAAACTAATTAAAATAGGGTAAGGAAAAATTGGTTTCATAATATCCAGAATGTGATATAATTACATTTTTAGTGTTTGTAATAGCAATCTTCCAAATGATATTTGAACTTTACAAATGGAACGTAGTATTGTGGATGAATTATGAACATCTTTCAGATCACCTTCATTATTGGAGGAAAGCTATAGTTAGGGTACACCTACAATAGAAAGCTTATTTTCTGCCTCTGAGTGCAGATCTATTTCAAATATTCCATACTGACTTTCTACAACTCTTACATGACCACATCTGATTATCAGAACAGCCATAGGAATGAGGCATAGCAGCTATTATGTTTTAAAAACACTGAATAAGAAAGGTAAGCCACAGATATTGAGTGCTTTGTGCAAGATAATACAACTAGCCAATGACAGATGTCAGAACGAATCCTAGAACCTGAGTCTTCAGCTTACTTCAGAGATCATTGAGAATCACTACACTTAAGGTATGAAATGTTCTAGAGAAGTGTGTTAACTGCCGTTTGATTGATTGTTCTGTTTATTGAAGTCCCTTGCTCTTCCTGGTCTCATTCCCAGGGGGCAGTAAAAGGGGAAAGTGAGTTTGGGGAGGGAAGGGGGATCCAGATATTCTCAAAGTGAATCTCCTCCCCAAGTGCCACTTCCATATCTGTTTTCTAAAGGGTAAAAGAGGCTGTATCACGAGATCAAAGAGCCGATTGCCAGGGAAAGGTGGCTTAAGGAGGCGTCTCTTTCAAGTAAGAGACTTTCTTTTTCTTTTCCTCACTGACCTAAATGTAGAGTCATAGCTCTCTCCCACTGAAATGCCCTTAAGTCAGCTTCCACATTAGGAACACTTGTCCCAGTGTGGTATTTATCACACATTGTTCTGTAATTATCTATGTTCTTGGCTGCTTCCCTAATGCAGATAAGATGGTCAGGTGGTTGAAATCCTGCTCATAAATGTTTTCTCCTTGTATCACCAGCACCCAGCTCCATGTCTCCCAGATCTTAGTTACTCACTTGTTGGTTGTGGAATAAAGGAAAAGAAAAATGATTCTGTGGCTAACAGTCCTTTTCTGATCCGAGACACAATTGTAAATGTGGACATTCAATGATAATACAAAATACATTTGCTTTTAAGATAAAATTGTCCTGTGGTGTAGAGTCCTAAAGATTTTCCAACCTCTTTTTGCTTTTGAGACCTAAAAGAAATATTACTGTTTGTGAAGTAGTTCATGAGGATGGTATTATCCTTGAGAGCAGCAGGAAAGCTTGAGACTGTGGATAGGATTCTAAGAAGCTTAGGTGTCTTTTATCCCACCTGCCCTCAAAAGAACTCTGGCCAACACCAAACTACACAATTTCAATAGTACAAGACATCAAATTTTGACAAAATGTACATTTAATTGTTTCAGGTGCCTTAATTCTGATTAGTCTAATGATGTTTCAAAACTAGACTTTCATGACTCTTTTACTATGAATTTCCCCATGAAAACCGTTAAAGAACTTTGTCAGTCTATAATGGGTTGCTAACATCCACAAGTTCTGACCGTAAGTGTGGGTCAGGGCACATACTGACAACTGGTCTTTCCCTTTCTCTATGAGAGCTGGTTGGAAATCAGCTGTGGTGGGTGGTTGGAAATTTTAGCTCAGTAAAGAGAAGGAATATATAGAAATGATGGTCTCAATGCTTCCTGGTTGTGTAATATTAGGAAGCCACTTAGTTTTTCTAAATATCAGTATTCATATCTTTAAACTGCCTTATATAATATAGCTCAATGTAGGACTCAAAGTTATTGTGAGAATCAATTGAGTCAATTCATCTATGAATGGTTTGAATATCATGAAGCAATTGATAAACATAAGACAGTATTATTTTAATGGAACTAGGGTAAGGGTAAAGTATGACCCTTTCATACATGTTTGGAGGTTTCTTCATTCCACACATCTGACACTTGGAGGAGTACAGTTCTACCTACTGCTCTTGCCTGTAATTGAGAATAAAATGGCTCAAATATAATTTGCACACCAAACACCTATTTCATTGACACTGAATGGAAAAAGAATGTTAAAATTTCAGACTATTTCTGAGAAAACCACTAGAAATATATTAGTGATGTGGAATCTATTGTTTTTTGCAGTAAAGTCCATGATGATAATTATTACTATTATCATGTGTTCTCGCCAAGACTAGATGGCAGGCTCAGAATTCTAAATACAGCGGCTTTATGCAACATAGACATGAAAGTTCAGATTCTACTAAAATGCTCTGAGATAAAGTAAGTTAATATTAGGACATTGAAACATTCTTTTCAAGAGATAACAATTAGATGTAGCAGCCACAGGTAAAACTAACACGCCATCAGATAATATCTAAGAACTTCTTATGAATAATAATCCTTATCTTTATAGCAATACAGAAGAATTGGCATTGATACAGTAAACAAAACAAAAAAAATAGGAAACAAAAAGCAAATGTCATTTAAAGATCAAAAACTACTGTTAATTGGAGCAATCTAGCATTGGAACAAAAGGTCTTACCTATAACGTTTGTCTTACTCTTGATATTTGTTAAGGAGTAGGCACTTGCCTTACATCATTACCTTATCCCTGACTACAAAAATTACAGACGTAGGTTTCCCATGATTCACTGAAAAAGTTTCATTTATGTTTAATATAGTCTAGTTAAGTGGATAAAAATAGTTAAACAAGTATTTTCTATTTTGTAACCTTTATATCACAGATATATCTATATATATGATATGTATCTAAACATATATACATATGTACTATTTATAGATATATTTATATATATGTAAGTATTTGTAATTTTTAAATCTGCTAAAACTTCTTCTCTGAGGAATCACTTATATACAATACACTCACGTCAATGTCAATGTATGTGCTTTGATAGGTTGACTGCGGTGAGTTCCGGGATCCCAAGGTCTACTGCACTCGGGAATCTAATCCCCACTGTGGCTCCGATGGCCAGACATATGGCAATAAATGTGCCTTCTGTAAGGCGGTGGAGTAAGTATTATTTTTACCAAAATTGTCTCTTACTAACACACACTTCTAGAAGAAATTTAACACTTTCCTTGAAGTTTCTAGAAAGTTCTATTTGTACCCACTGGTAAAGACTGGAGAAATATGCTTTAGACAAATTCATTGAAAACAAATGGTTGAAAAAAACAACAAAACAATTGCAGAACAGATTATTAGAAGGCAATCTTTGTTATTTTACTTTATTATGAAAATCAACTAATCTGAGAGAAATTTCTTTTAAAATCTATACATCTGTAAAATTTTTCATTCATTTTCCAATTTATTTCTAATTAAAATTTTTGACAGTTTCATCTGATTGCTATTATATTAGTGAATTTTGTAAAAGATGGAAAATTTTAGAGATGTAGTGAATTTGAAAATTTATCAAAATTCAAACCATAAAGATCTTATAAGAAATTTATCCAAATTATTTTTGGGGCATTTTATTTTATACCAATTTTATGTTCTTAAGACACCAATTCCCATTCATTTTTTTCTCTTTTAGTCTGATGAGAAGTGTCTTTGAACAAAGAATAGAGAAAAGGATTGTATTTTATTATCCAATTTATGAATAGTATATATAATAGGGAGATTCTCTCAGAGGTCAGTATTTATTGAATAATCAGGTTTATAAGGAATAGAACAGTTGCTGTAGATTTTAGCTAATAGACTGTGAGCTTACTGGTGGGACACAGTTCATAATGAATAATTTTATTCAATATAATCAATCATTCAGTTTGATTTCTCTGAAAGCAAGGAAATCATAACCCTTGTTTGACCCAGATAAAACTTACCTCAATTTCTCAACACTGCCCTCATATTAGTTTTGCTTCTGTTAATGTCTTAATTTCCCTCAATTTTGCTGTAAAATTCTTAAACACTGGGATGGCATAAATCCTTATCAATTATAACAAGGCAAGAAAATAGAAATCAATCAATCAATATGGAATCAACACATAATAAATATATGCCTATGTTTTTATAGAACTTGTATGACCAATAATACCAAACCTTTCCCAGGAGAAGAGTAGCAGGGTAAGATGAAATTTGATTTAATGGACACATTGCTGCATAGATCTAAATATACAGTTAGCTATAAAATACCAAATGCCTGCATATTTAACATCTTACATCTTTCATCAGGATAAAATGCTGACACTGTAGTCACTTTGGTATCATATCTCCAATCATTTTCACCTTTCCACTTGTGAAAATATTGACTCTCCGAAAAAGACAATTGAAACTTAAAGGTCTGAGGTTTATAAAAAAATCAGATATTTGTTTAAGATTTCTGTTTTTTGCAGTTGGCCACGTTACCTCTGAGTTCATTTAATTAAGCTTTGTCAATGGGTACCTGTAGAATAAAATGATTACATGGACCATGACATAGTTCAAACTTTGTCCAATATCCTTGATGAATAATTATGAAATTTCACTGAGTGTATATTTGTCTTTTTCTTTTTTAGGAAAAGTGGTGGAAAGATCAGCCTAAAACATACTGGAAAATGCTGAATTAGAAGCAGAATTTTGTGCTGACTTGCTAGCTCTCTCCTTTTCTCACTTTAATTTTACTTGTCTTTAGTGGATTACTTAAATTTATAAAAAAAACACTATTTGCCTGGGTCTTGGGGAGTTCGCTACATATTTCTCTTGATTTGCTTGTTAATAAAGTTAATTCTACAGAAGCATTGATTGTGTTTTTACTTCGAGATCAAGAAAACAACAGAGAAAACATGGGATAATTAATCTGACATAAATGTGGATCAAAAGACCTAGTTTTCTGATCTAAATCAGCCAGGCTGCCACCATGGGCCCTAGAGAAAATCTATTCCCTTCTCTTTTTTTGGAATTTCCATGTTGATGATGAAGGCTTTTTAATAAAGGTATCATGTATTATGTTTGCAATTATTTTATAATATTTACTAGTTATGTCTTAGATCACATAATATTGGTAATTCTCCATTTCAAGAAAAGTATTTTATTTGAACATAGAACATTTATTCTCTCTGGTCATATATTTTCTCATCTCAGTGGAATGATGGATTTGGACTATATACATAAAATACATTATTTTATTTTCCAGCAGCATCATGGGGATCTGGCAGATAGAAAGAAGTGAATAAACATTCAATAAATAGTGAATAGATACAAAGTCTCTGAAAGTTTTCACATTTAAAGAATGTGGTCAATTGATCTTAATCATGGAATCAAAGAACTAGATGAAATGTGAGGAATCCTAGAACCAAAAAAGTTTGATTAGTTATTGCCAAAGAAAAAGTTTCAATTAGACAAGTCATTGTTGAAATATGATTTATATAACAAACTCAGGCTTCAGATAACTGACTCAACTCTAAGAAGGTAAATTGGATAAATATCTCATTCTGAAAATTCCAGACAGAAGTCTAGGAAAGTCTCTTGAGTACATTAATGTAGTACAACAAGCTTTTACAAATAATATCTATTGGAGAAACACACGGAAGACATCTTAGATGCATTCATTAGGTAATAATATCAGCACACATGTACTGGATGTCTAGTCTGTATTACACTCCGTTCTAAGTACTTAGAATACAGTTTGGGGTGGGGTAAAAAGAAGTTCAAATACCGATGTTAATGAAATTTGCATTCTAGCAGAGAGAAATAAACAAAAGCAATAAACTAATGAACAAGTGAATGTCTTGTCAAGTTCTGTTTTTTTTTTTTAAAGGAAAAGTGTAGGCAGGAATGAAGGTAAGTAGACATGCAGATAAGAAGAGAGAGGAGGAAAAAGCATTTTAGTTTTTATTTAGTTCCTCACATTGACTGCTCCCACCCCTCCCCACCCCAGACAAAATACCAAGATGTAAATCCTTGGGATGTATGTGGACTGTGCTCCTCCAGAGGCAGCTGACTCACCTACTAGTCCACCAGGGCATGTCTCTTGTCTACTTTGGAACTATTCTTTAGGGAAGAAAGGGATTTATATACAAAAACACAAAGAACCGGAAATCTTACTTATCTTAGAAAAATTACCTATAAAAAGTCAGCAGTCAAAATGTAGGCATTTGAATTCAGAGATGTACACGTTTGAAAAACTTCAATGAATATACACTGATTATTTATGCATGTTATAGTATTCAAATTTTATGTCAAAAAGAAAAAGTGTAGGCACATAGGGCAGTTTTGATTTTGATATGCATAGTGTCATTTTTAGAGGGAAGAGTAAGGATGTTTGAAATTTACTGCATCAGAGATGGTTTAATGGATAGATATGTGACATGACAAGTATAGTAAAATATTAATGGTGCAAGTTAGTTAGATGATGGATTTACTTTATGATAATGGATTTACTGTAAAGTTATTTAAATATAGCTGGAGTTAACAAGGTGGTGGTAATGGGTGCTAGAATTCTGGTGGTGAGTGTGCTGTGAAATGGCAATACACTGAGGTACTCATTCAGTATCCCAAAAAGCAAATGCGTATAGCAATGTAAAACAAAGAAATAACAAGGCAATTTAAATAAAATGTAATTTTTATTAAAATATTTTTTATTAATGTTAAAAACCAAAGATTCTACCAACTGAAGCACAAGTTTATAATTCTGTTTATGTTTCTCATTATTGTGATACTCAGAACAAAACATATGATTTCAAGTATAGCTTGTACTCTTCACTTAAAAGAAAAAAATTACTGGATTTGAACACCCATATCTATCATTACACCTTCAAGTGACAATGGAAATATTGTCAAAACTAGATCATACAGAACTTGCATCTATGATAGCTCGTGGTTACATGGATCCTTACACACTTTTTTCCATTCCAATTGTCTTTTACAGTTGTTCTGTTACTGGGTTTTTGAAGCTAAATTCATAACAAAAGTGATGTGATGTGTCATTGATGGAGTTTGAGTGAAGGGAGCTTCTCTGAAGGTTTCCCTGTGTCAACGTGAAGATTTCTTGAAGTTGAATGCACATATACACTATATATACACATCCTAAAATGAAAAGGTGAACAACATGGAAAAAAGACCAGAGAAAACAATAATTCAGATCAAGACTGAAAGAATTCACCACCAATAAGAGTAAACAAATGATTTGCTGAGTTTTTCCTGTATTCACTGTGATAAGCACACACACACACACACACATACACACACACACACTCACACAATCACATCTAAGTTTAGCAAGATATGTGAAAGCTGTAGTTCCATTTTATTAAAAAGTAGTCTATGTGGTTATATTAATCCCGATTCCTAAACTGCCTACCACGTAGCTGTAGTAATTAGAGTGACTTGGATGTGTAAGTATTAACTGGAGCAATCAGTCCTATATATTTGGAAATAGCAGAAAGAGAAGTTATCATCATTCAACTAAGTTTAAGTAAATATATAGAGTGGTATGTATCTGCCATAACTTCTAATATGTGAACTATTATATTAATTTTATCATGGGATTACAACTTTAGCCTTAGAAGATACTGTACAAAAGAGCTCCTAACTCTGAACTAGATAGATATTTGTTGAAATATCTTTTTAATCTTTATCTGATTTTCTTTTTTCTTCCCCAGAGATACCTTAAATTTTTCAGAACCTTGGTTCATTTCAATTCTACAGTTTGAGTTAAAGGGAAATAAGCATAATAGATTCTTCTACTTTAGTTTGTAAAGACTTAAAACTAACCTAATAAAATTGACTTTCCTTTCATCACTCAGTTTAACTCACAGTGGTTACCCTTTAAAACTGATCAAATGTGTAGACTAAAAGAATGCCCCAAAATATGCATAATTTCATACATTTGGGCATATTGTATTTCTGTTTTCATTTGTCCCAAGTTCAGTTTCAATTTTCTTCTGATCCATTGACTATTTAGGAATGTGCTGTTTAATTTCCATATACGTGTGACTTTTCTACTTTGCCCTTTGGTTTATTCCTGGTTCCATGTTGTTATGACTGGAAAAGATTATTGATATTGTTTTGGTCTTGTTTTAACCCGGACTCTCCTGTATATGCTTGAGAAGAATTTGTATTCTACTGTTGGATGGACTGTTATGTTTCATCTGACTCATCTCTTAGATTTATGCAGATCTAAAATTATTTCTTGAATTTTTTGAATTTATTGAATTTCTGTCCAGAAGAACTATCCATTTTTGAACTGAGATACTGAATTCTGCTATTATTCTTGTGTTGCTATTTATTTCTCCCTACAGTTTTATGAACAATTTCTCTATATATTTAGATGCTCAAACATTAAGTACGTATATACTTATGACTGCTACTTCCTCTTTATGAATTTATCCCTATATTACCAAGTAAAGATCTACTTTGTCTGATATTAAAGCATTGATGAAAGAAAATGAAGAAGACACAAATAAACGGTAAAGTGTCATCTGTTCACAGACTGAAAGAAGTAATATGTTAAAATGTCCAAACTACCCAAAGAAACCAATAGATAATGCAATCCCTATAGAAATAGAATGGAATTTTCACAGAAATAGAAAAAGTCATCCTGAAATTTATATGGAACTACAAAAGACCCTGAATAATCAAATGACAATTTTGAATAAGAACAAAACTGGAGGCATCACACTATCTTATTTTAAATTATATTATAAATTTTAATATTCAAAACAATGTAGTAATGGCATAAAATCAGATACATAGGCAAAATAAATACACTAGAGCCTCCAGAAATAACTTACAGATAATGCAGTCAATTAATCTCTGAAAAAGGTGCCAAGAAGACACAAGAGGAAAGGATTGTCCTTATAGTAAATGGTGCTGAGAAAACTGCATAAATACATACAGAAGAATGAAATTGGGCCCAAATCTTATACCATCAGCTTTAAAACTTAGATTTTAGACCTGAAGTTGTCTAACTTCAAAAGAAAACTTAAGAATTCATGGGAGTGAATCTTTTGACATTGATCTTACAAAGGTTTTTTTTATATTTTATAGACAGCACAGGAAATCAAAGAAAAAATAAACAAATGGGGCTACATTAAACACCAAGTTTTTGTACAGCTAAGGAAACAGTTAACAAAATAAAAAGACAACCTATAGAATGGGAGAAGATACTTGTAAACTATATACTAGGTGGGGAACCAACACCTATCTCTTAATCAAAAATTATAGCAAAAAACAAATTATATGATTTGAAATGGGCAATGAAGTAAATGGAATAGACATTTTTCCAAAGGGGACATAGAATTATCTATTAAAGGCTTAACATCATTAATTTCTAAGGAAAGCAAATCAAAACCATAATGAGATACTACCACCTAGAGGCTATGATGGTTGTTACAAAAAATTCAAAAGGTATCAAGTATTGGCACTAATGTAAAGAAAGGAACCCCTCGTACACTTTTAGTGAGTTTGCAGCTTTGTACAATCATTATAAAAAAAATGTAAGTTTCTAAACAAAATCAAAATCAAACTGCCATATGACTCAGCAATCACTCTTCTGGGTATATATCCAAAAGAAATAAAATCCAGTGTCAAGGAGATGTCTTTTTAATGCCAAGTTATTTGCTGCATTATTTACAAGAGATAAAATATGGAAACAAACTGTGAATGGATAATGGTTAAAGAAATTTTGGCATATATCATTAAAAGATAAACTGATACACATTAAAATTTATGAATTTATTTGAGCAAACAACAGTTTGAATTAAGAAGTATCAACTTGAGAGTGGCTAGGAATTCTCTGTTGACAGAAGCATGGAGCAATATTCTTTAAATGTGTATTTTCTATCTTTTTAAAAATATATTTTATTGAAGTAATATTGAATTTATAATATATGTGTTTCTTTCAAGCGTCAATAACCATCTTGGGTTGAGTCTTCAGACACTCACAAATCCCAGGAGTATTTTCTTTTATATTTTACATAACTATACATAAGAAAAGCATAAATAGGCACAAGTTTTTATACTGCACAATAATAAGTTTTTAAAAAATTAGTATGACAGATCTCAACACTGAAGATGCACCTGATAACTTGATTCCAGCCCAATAGATCTGCCTATTTACATTTTAAAATACATCACAGCAGTGTATTACATAAACACATATACATAAATGCACATATAAATATTGATTTGATGCTGATTCTCATAACTTGATCCATTATAAACTTATTTTCTTTCTAAAAATTATTTTTTACTTCACAATTCTATATTTATTTTAGGATATTGAAACAGCATCTCAGTCTATATTTCACAGCAGGGGTAATATTTTCATAAAGAAGATGTGGAAAAAAGCAAGTAAATTATTTGGATATAGCTAAGTATTTGATTTCTTTGTAAAAGTCTAGTTGGTTGTCTTTAATTATTCTAAGTTTCATTTATTCATGTTCTCAAGAATTGGCTCTGGCTTAGTTTTTAGTTTTCAATTACATGGTTATGAAAGCATTAGAGACACTTAAGTTTAATAGAATCCTTGTTTAACTACTTTAACAATACATGCAATAGAATATTATTCTGCCATATAAAAGAAAATCTGTCATTTGCAACCACGTGAGTGGACATAGAGGACATTATACCAGTGTCGTAGTCATAGTCAGAAAGACAAATGCTACATTATCTCCCTTATCTGTGTAATCTAAAAAGTTGAACTCATAGAACCAGATTGAAGACCATTGTTTGCCAGGAACTGGGGGTTGGGAGAAATGGTGGAAAGATATTGGTCAAAGGGTACAAACTTTCAATTATAAGTTGAATAAATTCTGGAGACTTAATGTGCAACATGGTGGCAATACTAAATAATAATGCATACTTAAAGAAACACATTGTGCCAGCTGGGACTCACTCTGTATCACTTGGGCAGTGTAGTCAGCTTTTCCCATCCAACAATGCAGGCTATCTCCATTTATTTATGTCTTTTCTAGTTTCTGTTTCAATGCACAGTTTTCACATCCTTGAAATAAATTCCTAAGTATTTTAATTTTTGATGCTATTGTAGATTTTTTTCTTCTTTTTTCAGACTATTCATTGCTAGCATACAGAAATATAACTGATTTTTTGTGTTTATTGACTTTAGATCTTGCAAATTTGTCTAATTTATTAGTTCTAAAAGATCATGCCATATCTGATCGGCAGAGGTAATTTTATTTCTTTCCAATTTGAATGGCTTTTCTTTTTCTTATCTAATTGCTTTGGCTATAACTTCAAAAATTATGTCAAATAGAAGCAAAAATGGATATCCATGCCTTTTTCCTCATTTTAGGGCAAAAGGTTTAGGTTTTACATCATTAAATATAATGTTTTTGTAGGTTCTTTTTATATGGCCTTGATCATATTAAGGAAGTTTCTTCCTATTCCCAGCTTATTGAGCGTTTATTTTTAAACAATGAATGAGTGTTAAATATTGTTCAATGTTTTTCCAGCATAGGATGATCATAAATTTTTTATTTTTCTTTCATTCCATTGGTGTGATATTGATTGATTTTCATAAATTGAACCATCTTTGTATTGGAAAATAATTTCCACTTGATCTTGCTGTGTAATCTTTTTAATATGCTGTCAAAGTTGGTTTTCTAACATTTTATTGAGGAATTTTTGCATAAATATTCATAAGGGATGATGTGTGTGTGCTATCTATACCTTTGGTAATAGTGTCCTCATAGATTGAATTTAGAAGTGTTACCTCTTCAATTAGGAAGTACTGGTGTCAATTCTTCTTTAAATATTTTGTATAGTTCATCAATAAATCATCTGGTTCAGAGCTTTACTTAGTAGGGAAGTTTTGATTGTTAATACTCTCTTCTTACTAGATATGAGTCTATTCAGATTTTCTATGTCCTCACAAGTTAGTTTTGGTAGATTGTGTATTTCTAGGAACTTACCCATTTCATCAAGGTTACCCAATTTATTGACATACAATAGTTCATAGTATTCTGCTGTAAGGCTTTTTTAATGTAAAATCAATAATCTTGTTCCCACTTTCATTTCTCATTTTAGTCACTGGAGATCTTTTTTAAAAAAATCAACCTAGCTAATATTTTACCTATTCTGTTGCAATTCCAATAAAGTTTTGGTTTTATTGATTTTTTTCTATTGTTTTTCTATTATCAATTTCATTTGTCTTTACAATATTCATTATTATTTCCTTCTTTGCTAGCTTTGGGTCTAGATTACTCTTACCTATCTAATTCCTTAAATTCTGCAATTTTACAATTGATTTATGTTCATTCTTATTTTGAATATACCAGCATAGATATTTTGTTATGAATAATTGACTAGCAATACACCTTTTATAGCTAGTTTTGATTTTGTTTTACCATAAAGCAAATAATATTTACTTTTTTTTTTTTTCTTTTGGTGGGGTATCATGAGAGTAGAAACCTTATCAATCTCAGGTAATGTCTGACATATATTGAATCTAATAAATGCACATAGATTCAATAAATTAACTTTAATTTGTAACCAAGTTTACTTCAGGTATTGTTACTCTCTTTCTCTCGCTCTCTCACACACACATGTATATATTGCAATGCATAGTGAACTTTTAGAACAAAGTATCTACAGAATCTAGATTGCTATAAAATTTCTGGTTTTAAGAAATCTGAAATAATAAGAAATGTAACAACATGCTATTTCAATTCTAAAGCTCTTGATTTAGAAATCAGCCTTTGAAATAGTACTAAGAGTCTTCAAATAAAGATGGGTCTACCACTTTACACAGCAATCCCATTCTTTGGCATATACCCAGAGGATACAAACATGCTAATCAGAAGAAAAAAATATCTGCACCCCGATGTTAAAAGCACACACTCCACAATAACCAAAACTTGGAAACAACCTAAATGCCCAACAACAGATGACTGAATAATGAAGCTGTTTTACATATACTCAATGGGATTCTATGCAACTACTAAAAAAAAGAAAATGAAATTGTTCCCTTTGCAACAATCTAGATGGAATTAGAAGGGATCATGTTAAGTGAAATAAGTCAGATAGGAAAGGAGAAATATTGAATGGTTTCACTCTTAAGTGGAATATAATGAAATGAAACAAATAGATAACACCAGCAAAAACTCTCAGGACACATGATGATGACTGCCAGGGGAGTTAGAAGCAGGAAGGATGGAAAGAGGAGAAAAGGTGGGGGTAAAGGACATGGCAACTCTGGTGGAGGGTGTGGTGTGAAATATAGAGACACAGTGTTCAGTGTCATTATTTTAAAAAAGAAAAGAAATATGCACACTGAAAATAAGAGAAGTCTGCCTTTGCCTCTAGAGGACCGTTTTGAAAGTACTGATCAGAAAATGCTCAGTAGACCATTGCAGACTGTGTATATGTGTGTGTATGTATATCTGTATTCAAAGCAAATTGAGAATTTGACAAATTGTTTAAAAAATCAAATAAAGCAACAGAGGGTAAAATTTTATCTAAAATATCTAAAAATGAGAAGTGAATAAAAATCGTTGAAAGTCAGAGGCCGGTGGTAGTTCAGGAATGGAGTGAGGATATGAGAGTGGAGGCATTATTAATGCAGCCTCAACCCTGAAAAGTATGTAAAGGCATCACTGAGGAATGAAAGCAGTAGTGGGAGAGGAGACAACAGAATTCTGGGGTCAGAGCAACACTGGTAGTTACCTGAGTTATTTCATTTTTCAAATGACTACCTTTGCTCAGTAAATACAGCCCTCAAGTTCTCACTACACAGAGAACTGCTTGCTTTCGCACGAAAACCTAACTCATTTTGTAGCAATAATCTTGTTAAAAGTTCAATGCTTTCAAAACAATTTTATAGTCTTCAGACATCATTAAATACTGTCTTGCTGAGTATTTATGGAGGCCTTGAGTCTTTCCGACAGGTGTCATAACTAATTGCAGGTTTATTTCTGAGACTTAGTGAAAACTTTCATATTCTTTTATATAAGTGAAACCATATAACCTCATGAGCACATCATCCTGGAGGATTTCATTCCCACTCTCTAAGGACACTGTGAGTCTTTTGTCCTCCAAATTCTAGAATCTGGGAAGAAGTTTGCTTCTTACTTGCTAAAGCACTAGGAAATTATTGTACTTCACTGCTTAGATGAGTAAGCTGATACTGCAGAAACGCACTGAGAGGAAAGCTTTGAAGGAAATGTCTAGGTTAGTAGAAAAAAATAAAAGAAAAAAATGGCAAAAAGAAATGATCTCCCCCCATCCCAACCCATGAGGTGACTTCTTTGCTCCTCCAGTTCAAATGTTATTCCCTCAGAGGAAACCTGGGAAGCCTTCATCCTCACCATCGATCTGATCTGTTTTAGAAATCGCTCTGTGTTCTTGGTATATTTATACTATCAACAGTCACTAGTCTATTTTTCCGGGTATGCTGAGCCCTTGGGAAAAACTGGATTTGAAATTAGTCAGGGGTCTCTGATTTGGAGTATTATTAGCAATTGCGGTTAAATCAAAATTTGCTAAGTCTCAATACTATTGCATGTATTATAATTATAGGATAGCATTTAATTTTTGGAAAAAATGAATAATGGTTATAAATGGACACTAAAAAGTATCATATCATAAACTTATAAAATAATATGTTTCAAGTAATAATAGTTTCAAAGAAAAATATCTTCATGTTTGGGGAAATTTTCCTGAAAGCTACTCATTATCCTTATTGAACTAGAACTTCTAATTTTGGTTTTTATTTTTTGTTTCTGGTATGCTTATATTCTTCGTTTTTTAAATAATAGAACTTTTTAATAACATTTTTACGTTCACAGCAAAATTAATCAGGAAACAGAGTTTCTACCTCCTCTTATCCTCCCACCACTATCAACATGCCCTAGCAGGGGGGATACGTTTGTTATAATCAATGAGTCAACATTGACATATATTTATTAACCAAAGTCTGTAATGTATCATTGGGTTCACTCTTTGTGTTTTATAGTCTGTGGGTTTTGCCAAACTTACCCACAGGCATCCACCATTATAGTGTCATGCAGAGTAGTTTCATCGTCCTAAATTTCCCTTGTGCTCTGTTTATCTGCCTTTTCTCCCCTTGAACTTCTGGCAATCACTGATCTTTTTACTATCCTCATAGCTTTGCCTTTTCCTGAATGTCACTTAGTTGGAATCACACAGTATGCAATCTTATTAGAATGACCTCTTTCACCTGAAATAATAGACTAAAATTTCTTCCACGTTATTTTGTGACTGTTCCACATCCTTGTCCGCATCGATGTTGTCAGGGCTTTGAATTGTGGTCATTGTAATAAGTGTGTAGCAGCACCTCATAATTTTAATTTCAAATTCCCCAATGAAATACAATGTTGAACATTCTCTTTCGTAGGTTTACTTGTTGTTTATATAACTCTGTTGAGGTAAAAGTTAATGTATTTTGCATTCTTCATATCAAGCTGTTCCATTTCTTACTGAGTTTTGAGGGGTTTTGAATATTTTGAATAACAGTCCTGTGTCATATATGACTTTGGCAAATATTTCCTGTTAGTCAGCAGCTTACCTTCTCATTCTCTTGCCAGCTCCCCTTTTCAGAGCAGAGGTTTTAACATTTCAACGCAGTTCAACTTTCTAATTCTTCCTTCTAGAGATCACCCTTGGTGGTGTATCTAAAAGGTATCACCAAACCCAAGGTTGTCCACATTTCCCCACTTTCTACCTTCCAAGAATTTTAGGTTAAAATTCTGCATTTAGTTTTACGATCCCTTTTGACTTCATTCATGAAGGATGCAAAGTTCTGTGTGGATGTCCAGTTGTTCTAGTATCATTTATTGAAAAGACTGCATAGTCTCCATTTATTGCCCTTCTTCCTTTGCCAAATATCAGTTTGATATGTTTGTGCATATGACTTCTGAGCTCTCCATTCTTTCCCACAGATCTAGCTGTCTATTCTCTTGCCAATACCACACTTTAAAATTTTTCATAACCTTATGTAAGTCTTGAAGTCAAGTGGTATCAGTCCTCCTACTTGGTTCTTCCCTTTTAACACTGCTTTGACCAACAACTTCTAACATGTCTATGCCTCATGCTTCCTTTAGAATAAAGAATAATTTATGTATTTAAAAAGTATGAATATATTTAAAGCAATATTAACTTCTAACAAATAAGACTCGAACCCACAGATATGTGGCCTGCTCTTTTGGAGGCCATTGAACCAACCACTGCTCCACCAGGGTGTGAAGAGCAAAATAGTTTTTGAAGCAGCCTTTAAGTAAAAACCTGATAGGATTAAAGAATTGATGATGCTGGCATTGTCGTAAATTAAAGAGGTCGAGTTGTGGATGTGCGTATTTAATGTCTTCTTGAGTACAGAAGACGGCACACTTTGACAACTTTTTAAACAGATTCCAATGCTTGACAATCGTTACTGCTCCTTAACCCATTTTTCATAAAGTAGAAACGGTGGTCTTCACAGCTATTTTTAATCATGTTACTCCTGTAAACAAATCTTATCACCTTTAGAGTAAGAATAAGATCAACCAAAATTTTAGCATAAAATTTCAGTTTCAGTCAAGATTAAGAGGGACTGATTTACCTCCCACCAGAAATGATTAATAAATTAGATGAAATAAATAAAACAAAGGTTTCCATGTCACAATCAAACAGAGCACACTGACCCCTGAGGAAAGAAAGAAAGGAGGTGAGTTCTAAAATGAACCAGTCTGCTTTCTGAAGTCTCCAGATGGGCGCATAGGGAGACGAAGCCCAGGTAAAAATCTGCGGTCTCGGTCCCTATGACCCAAAGACATTGGAAGGACACAGCAACTAGAATTCACAAGGCAGAGTGAGAGAGCTCTTAGTCCTCAGCTGACAATGATCTGCATTTGTGCATTAAGAAGGCACACAGGACAAGAAAAGAGTCATCCAAATAGAGCAGCTAGAAAACAATGCCGGGAGCTTACACAGGGCTGAACCATTTTGTGGTCCCACTAACCAGATAGGGCAGCTAGTAGAGTGTTCTTAGAATATTGATTCTAAAATTCACCCTAAATTAAAGCTAGTCATTTCATAAGAAAACTTTAAGACTGGTCTAAAAAAAAATTGGAAATCTCTATCTAAGATCTATCAGTCTACCTCCTCTTTCTAAGTAATTGAATTTCAGGGATCAAAAATATTTATATAAATAGAAAATTCCAATATCTAACAAAGTAAAATTCACAATGTCTATTATGCAAAGAAATAAGCATGACTAAATCTGGAAAAAATATCAATCAACAATAACATAGATTACATAAGGTGAGTATATTACATCAATAACCAAGATGAACAATTAAGTACAAAATAAAAGTAAAATGCTTCTTCTTCCTCTCTCTTTCTACCTGTCTCTGCTTGTCTTCATTCTTGCCTTTAACTTTTATTTAAAAATAAAAAAGATATGACTGAAAACAGAACATATAGAGGAAAAAAAGCCTGACAGATACTTTGAGAATCACACTAGGCTGTGGGATATCTTCATGCAGCTTAGAGGAAAGATGAGAGAATGAAAAATGTAATAGCTAGAAAATGTCTAAATTAGATAAAAACTATGAATTCATAGATTCAAGGATCTTAATGGACTCCAACGATAAGAAACATGACTTTAGCATAGTCTATAAAATTGTTATCTTAAGGCCTGTTTCTTCTATAGTTCTCATTTCTAAAAGTATATCTTAGTTTTTATTTATCATTTTTCTATATTGTTCCTTATTATTGGAATGCTTATGATCAGTTTATGTGCTTCTGACTTTCTGCTAACTCAGAGGGTCAGATCCTCTCTGCCATTCTTCCATCCCACTCCCAAACGAATGTACTCTCTTATTTGTGTATAACTTTAATCAAGTTCTTGTCTCCATTTGTCTGTGAGTTTCTCTTCTCAAAATTAAATTTCCAGAATCTAATAATCAGTAGGGTTTACCCAGTAAGCGATTGAGAAAAGCATGAATAATGTAAGCTCTATGAATCTTTCTTTGTTGTCACTACATTTTCAGCATCTAGTAATACTTGAAATAATTGGTGCTCAATTATTTTTGAAAGAAAGAAGGAATTTTTATTGGTGAGCATTTATAAAATCATATTGATGTTCATGTGCTTCTATGTATAGGACATTGTTCTATGTGTTGAGACATAGCAGTGACAAAGCCTCATGAGTGCATATGCATGTACTTGTGTGTTTGATTGCATGCTTAGATGTATTTATTTGGTGATGTGGGAATATACATGTAAATAAGTAAGTGAGAAAAAGCATTTTAGGTATTGAAAAGCACAATTGATCTGATTTGGGGTGCGGTTATTTTGAGATGTCAAGAAAACCTTCACTGATTAGAAGTTGAACTGGTATTTCTAGAAAAAAAGAAACAGCCATTCAAGTTTCTTGACCAGAAGTTTTCCAGGAAGAGGAAACAGTTGAGCAAGTACCTAAGGTAGAAGAGTACATGCTGTACTTGGGAAAGCGAAGGTCAGTATGAATGGCAATTACGCACAATGACTAAAATCTGCCTGTGAAATGCTCATTAAATGTAAAATGTTGAATAGGAACCATTATGGCTGTGCTATCTAAAAGAAAGGAGTTAAAGGAAACAGCACCTAATTCACAATCACCTAGGATATTTAGGGTTTTGCATTCAATGATAATAAGTGGTATGCTTAGTTTGTATAATAAATTCCTTGACCTCAAAATCTCTCACATCAGCATTTATATTGTCCTGGTAGTTGTGACATCAAACATTAATGTACGCTTCTGTTCTACAAGTTACTGCCAGGTGGAAGCGTTCTGGCCCCAAGGCTTTGCTGGAGTCAGATCTAAAATATGCAAATTAGAAGAAATGACTTGATTTTAATTATTACCCTGTAATGATGAGACCAAATTCTCTGTGTGTTACATGTAATTCATTTCAATCTACTTAAACATAATTTTTTATCATTGTTCCAGTTTGAAAAATGCATGGTTAATAGTGTCTCTAATCAACAGGGAAATAGATGACACAATTGGGGTGGAGGATCTGGTTGGCTGTCAAATGTATTTGCACTTTAGATAGGTACTTATGGATCCACTTATAAATAGAGCCTGTAGAACATCCACAGTAGTGGATCCTATTAACGTATTCCTTACAGAACTCGAAGACCTCATTGACTATGAAGTCATCAGGTACCCTTCTGCTTTTGGTCAGTGTGGCCTCTTTGTTTCTTCTGGCAGGTGAGTATTATATCTACAAAATGAAATAACAGGCTGGCCAATGTCAGCAATCATGATATGATGCTATTGGTGATGATGATGATGATGATGATGATGATGAAGATGATAAAGATGGTTAATGATGGTGATGGCCCATGACACTTATTTATAAGGAAATTTTACTTACAAATTAGCTACTTTAATTATCACTCTAATACCATACAAGAGATAGTTTTATTCAAAAGCAGAAGCAATGTTACATCTCATGGGATGAGATGACCTTTTCTAGGTGATATGGGTTCCAAATGGCAGATTAGACACTTTATTAAGGAGTTTTAGGTCAATTGTTCTCCCATCAGTAGATCACAGTTAATGGCATTTAATTATGAATAAAAT